>JAFMOD010000906.1:72285-174217 GCA_019802435.1 Corydoras maculifer | reverse complement strand
TATATATATATATATATATATATATATATATATATATATATATATATATATATATATATATATATATATATACACACACACCTTTTTACTCATCTTTACCAGTGGTGTCAATAATTCTGACAGTATGTAACTAATATATCTCATAATAGACATTTTACTACAAATCATTTATCTGTACACTACACAGCAGACTATGCATTGTTACATTTTCTTGAGAAATATTGTCAAAATGATTTAAAAATAAAAACAGTTCATTGTTGTTCTATACCAGCAACATGCATTTGCACATGTCTGAAACCTAGCTGACCTAGTTGTCAATTAATTTATGATGTCAATGATTCATTGATTAGTACACAATAACTGAATGATGTTACAAAATTCATTTGTTACCAGTTATTCGTTACCAGCGATCGAATCTGATGACCACAATACCGAAGTGCAGTTCTGAGGGAGGAGCGATGTGTGGTGGGTAAAGGTCATCAGGTGAAATTTACACCATGTCCATCTCTCGCTCTATGCCGACATATTTGAGTGCATCGGCCTGGCTGTACCTACGAAAGATCCAGGGATTACTATAGGTGAATATCAATGAAATACAATATTTCATTGCAGTATTTATATGTGATTTATTAAAGCAAAAACACTAACACCACATTATATACTATGCATTGAAATGTAATCCAGATTCAAGATGTCTAAATGCACGCCCTGTCCTGGGTGTGTCTGCCAAGCGCCCGAGGCATTCCCCCCTGGATGGGCATGGGGAACCCCCCTATGACCCTAGTGGAGGATAATGTGGAAGATAATGGATGGATGGATGTATAAATGCATATTCCCCCAATTTTTATTTTAAAAAGCACTAAACATTGTGTATTTGCAAGAGCTAGCTAGCTAAACAATGGAAACAAATGACCGTCATTGTGAGTCAAACTTAAAGCTGCTGATGTGTTAAATTGTTGAATGGCACAACGGCTTAGTGGCTAGTACGTTTGCGCCTTTCATCGCTGGAGATCCAGGTTTGATTTTTTGGGTCCTCCCACAGTCCAATAACATGGGTTTAAGGTGAATTGGCTGCTCTAAATTGCCTCTTGTCTGTGTGAGTGAGTGTGTGCCCAACAATGGATTGACTCTCTGCATCATTCGTTTGATGACCTGTCCGTTGGAGAATAGGGATAGGCTGAAGGAGCATTCTTTGATCCTAATGAGGATAAGTGGTTTAGGAAGTTAAAAAAAATGAATGAATGAATGAATGAATGCTTTTTAACATGGAAAAAATTGGAATAGAGATCAATACTAACTGAGCTGCTGACACTGAAATAAAATGCTCCTCCCTTGTATCCTTATTCAGGCAAGTTTGACTTATTTTCCACAGATAACATGACTGAATAATAAGACAATTCTTATTCAAATCATATTAGAAGTTCACAATATGGTTGTAAGTAATTAGTAATATCTTATGAAGCTTAAGAAATTTAAGAACCAACACATATCACACAATCCCAACAGAGCAAACTGATGTTAATGTTACGTTTTTATCATGTTCCTAAATGCATGCTTAATGTCATGGCATACCTGTAGTCAAAAAACAGCTCCTCTCCCTGTAGTATGGCTCGTTTGGCAAAGATACCAATGCGGTGGTCCCCATTCACCATGACAACTGCAAAAAAAAGCCAAGACCACTTTAAATAACTGGCCCCACATTTAAAGTGTATGTCATGTTTTCTCATTAATAAGCAGAACATGCCTTTTGCGTAACAGTTGGGGTTGACAGAATGGTTGGCGAAGCGGATCTTGTTGCCTTTTCTTGTTGCATCTACAACAAAGTCTGTCGAGGTCAAAAACTCAGTGTGAGATCTCTCCAACATGAAGATTTGATGTAATAGAAAAACAAATTACACTAACATGTATGTACCATTGTTCAAATTGAACAGAAAGCTGGACATGTACTTGTCATAGATTCTGCCTCTTCGATCAGCCTCATCCTGGGAAATGAGCTAAAAACACCAAGAAGGAAAGACAGAACTGTGAATCAAAAGAAATTTTATTCTAAAATCAGGTAATCAATAGGCTTTTAAATGTACTAGTTTATTCTACATCCCATTTTTTAACCATAATCATAAATCATGTAGCAGTTATTTAAAAATATCCATCCATCCATCCATCCATCCATTATCTCCCGCTTTATCCTCTACTAGGGTCGTGGGGGGATTCCCCATGCCCATCCAGGGGAGAATGTTTTGGGCGCTGGGCAGAGAGACCCAGGACAGGGCGCCAATCCATCACTGTGCACACACTCACTCACACAGACACTCTCTATATGGGGCAATTTGGAGAATTCAATAGACTTGATCCATGTTTTTGGACTGTAGAAGGAAACCGGAGAACCCGGAGGAAACCCACGCGGACACGGGAAGAACATGGAAACTCCACCCAGATTGGGATTCGAACTGGGAATCCCTAGCGCTAAGAGGAGAACATGCTAACCACTAAGCCACCGTGCCGCCTATTTAAAAATATCAACTTCTGTATTTATGGCTGGTACATTTGATTAAACTCAATGTGTACAGTATGTAATAAGTGCACTTACCTCTCCACAATACTCTGAGATGAACTCATTCTTCTGAACCGGTTCTTTGATAAATGTTCCCCATCCTGCTACATCTGATGGTGCCAGGAGTAAGTGCTGAAGAGATCATACTGTCGTTAAAAATTCTTTCTAAAGCTACTCAATGTAATTAAAAGGGGAAATTTATAGACTTACATTTAAATTTGGTCATTTAGCAAATGCGTTCATCTAAAGTGACTTACAAATATCCCACCTTGGTTGGGGTCAATACAAAGGGGAGCAACGAGGGTTAAAGGCCTTGCTCAAGGACCCACATTGGCTACGTCAGTGGCACTGGGATTTGAATTTACAAACTTCAGTATTGATAGCTCAACGCCCAAAATACAGTAATTACTGAGTTACCCCCCCCCCCACACACACACACACACACCACCCAAATGTAGTGAATCACAACTGTTTCAGGTTCAGGACAAAGCAAAGTAAAAAAAAAATTGTGAATAATAATGATGTTTTTTATCATAATTGTGTTAACCACGAAAAAGAGTCTATGAACAATATTTTTTTTAAAAATCAAGTAATTACATTAATGAACAGTAAAATAAGGTTATGAGCTGCACCTTCTTGAGGCCTCTCTGGATGCTGCAGTTCTTACAAGAAACCTGTTTGCTGTCCCAGTGATCGGACGCCCCACAGGTCAAACAGAGGTCAGGGTCACACTCACGAACAGCCAGATAACACGGACACTGCTTGGTGTTACACTGCGTTTTACAGCGACACCCTGGGAAACGATTCTGACCTGCGCCAACAAAAAGAAATACAATCGTTCAGAAACACAATGTGTCTTTATAGTAGCAGTCCCTGAACGCAAGGCCTGAATACACAAATTACAATATAATATATGTGTTCAAATATAATTTTCTTTTTACAATAAACATGCTCTGCATCCTTTATCTGTGTGTATGTGTTTCCTGTGTGTTACTCACACTCTTGATCACACTGACAGAACTTTTCACAGAAGTTTTGGGTAAGTACACATGGGCACGAGCTGTCACATGGGTGCTCAGGGTGATCACATGGCTGATAGTTGTACACCTGATTGGACGAGTTGTCTAAAAAGAAATTATATAACATAAAAGAGCACATTGGATCACTTCTATTATTATTATAATTATTATTACTGTTTATATATAAATAAATAAACAAAGATATATCCAGGTGGTGACCAGGTGGTGAGCGTCAATATATACAAAAATACATATGTCGACAAAATAATAATATACTATGTATTATTAGCTACAACAATAAACCCACCTTTCTTTAACTGGATCTTTGCCCATAACCTGCAACAGCGATAAATCAGAACACAGTAAAATATAAAATCTTGCAATTGATATTAATTGAATTTTAACATATACAGCACATTGTAATCTTGCAGATTCCCAAAAACGGTGTTTATTTCGTCGTAGTGTATTTCTTCGACTTTAGATTCAGTAAAACTGCTTTCTACACATGCATTGTCTAATATGAGCCTCACTATCCAATATGGAAAATGTAGCCAGAAACAGTAATGTAAAGAATAATATTCATAACTCTTTTTAATGCTTGTAATATATAGATACCAGTAAGCTTTATTAAATAATAATCTCCAACCAGTTGGAATATACAGTACATACACAATTTGGAAATTGTTCTATTTTTTTAAAAAAAAAAGGTTGGGTATCATTTACCTGTGCTTTCTTTTTTTCTTTTGTGGAGAGATTCCTCCATCCTCCAGAGGGACACGGTGAATCAGTACCTCCTTTACTGCAAACTCATACACCTTCCCCAGACACACAAAACATGCACATTTTAACATCCAAAACACTTTAAGAATGTTAGAATTAAACGTGATTCTTATTTTGTTATTATGAAGAATAGTATTACAACTCCAGATAATATCTATCATTTCAGCAACAGCAGCTTGTGTGTTATTATGGTTTGTGTTAGTCATCCGTCATCAGTGGTAAAAATCAAAAGGTGGCAAACATAGAAAACACAGTTTTTGGTTACATTTAAGTGTATTTATTTTAGTTTAGATAGTTGTGTTTATAAACTGTCTGGTAGTTTACATGAAACACTTATAAATATGTAGGTAGCCAACTACTGTACATACAAGTCAGTTAAAAACAAAATAGGGCAATTACTTAATAGACCATTAAGCTTGTCGAAAAGTAATTTGTAATTAGTGTTATATTAATTTGCTATTCACAACCTGATTCTATCCATCCATCAATCACTAACCTTACATCCTCAGAGACACTACAGACCTCAACCCACTCTCCCACTTCATTAACAATGTATGTACCTGTTTGCAGGTTTTGGTGCCGATGAGGCGTGCTATAGAGCAGAAGTTGTTGTAGTATGTACCATGAAGAACTCTGAACAAGGACTCATCCGCACCACTCCACTGCAGAGGAGGCTCACCTTCTGCCATCAGATCTTCCTCCTGTCTCAGCTTTGTGGGAGTGGGACAGCGGGAGTTACCCTCTAACACACAAGAGTACAATATATAATGAGTCAACATAATAAAAATTATAAATATAAATAAATAGACAGGGCGACACGGTGGCTTAGTGGTTAGCACATTCGCCTCTCAGCGCTAGGGATTCCCGGTTCGAATCCCCATCTGGGTGGAGTTTCCATGTTCTCCCCGTGTCTGCGTGGGTTTCCTCCGGGTTCTCCGGTTTCCTCCCACAGTCCAAAAACATGGATCAAGTTAATTGATTTCTCAAAATTGCCCCATTTAGAGTGTGTCTGTGTGAGTGGGTGTGTGCCCAGCGATGGATTGGCGCCCTGTCCTGGGTCTATCTGCCCAGCGCCCGAGACGTTCTCCCCTGGATGGGCATGGGGAACCCCACCGCGACCCTAATAGAGGATAAGCGGGAGATAATGAATGAATGAATGGACAGCTGTAATATTACTTAGTTACAGTTATTGTTACTATGTTATTGTAGAATTACTACTTATTGTATTTTAACTTGGGCGGCACGGTGGCATAGTGGTTAGCACGTTCGCCTCTCAGCGCTAGGGATTTCGAATCCCCATCTGGGTGGAGTTTCCATGTTCTTCCCGTGTCCGCGTGGGTTTCCTCCGGGTTCTCCGGTTTCCTCCCACAGTCCAAAAACATGGATCAAGTTAATTGAGTTCTCCAAAATTGCCCCATATAGAGTGTGTATGTGTGAGTGAGTGTGTGCCTAGCGATGGATTGGCGCCCTGTCCTGGGTCTATCTGCCCAGCGCCCGAGACGTTCTCCCCTGGATGAGCATGGGGAATCCCACCGCGACCCTAATAGAGGATAAAGCGGGAGATAATGAATGAATGAATGAATGTATTTTAACTTTCTGTATTAGTGTGTTTATCCTGTGTATTAACCAGATAAACAGCAACTATTTGCACAGCACAAACGCAGTTTACAAAAGGCAAAGAAAAGAAAAAATGTGAATATTATTTTCTTTTTATTTGGCATAATGGATGAATTGGAACTGCCCCTGTTTGCAAAACCATGAATGTGTCAATAAAGAAGGTCAAATGAATGAATCATTATAAACAAAGATGATTTTTATACCAAAACATTTCAAATAACACGTTACCATGCCGAAACAAAACTTGAAATTAATAAGTAAGTTAATCTTAATAGAAGGAATTAAATTTCAACTGAAATTCATTATCTTCTGCATTATCCTCTAGCAGGGTCGCGAGGGGGGGGTTCCCCATGCCCATCCAGGGGAGAATATTTCGGGCGCTGGGCAGAAACACCCAGGACAGGACGCCAATGTATTGCTGGGCACACACTCACTCACACAAACACACTCTATATGGGACAATTTGGAGAACTCAATTGACCTTGATCCATGTTTTTGGACAGATTGGGATTCGAACCGGAAATCCCTAGCGCTGAGAGGCGAATGTGCTAACCACTAAGCCACCGTGCAGCCTATAACTAAAATTACTAAAGTTAAATACCCAATTGTAGTCCAGTTTTACTTTCTTTACGAATCAGTAGTTTCATTTTTAATTTATAGCAAAAATAACGGCTATAGTTTTTGTGTATACCTGAGGAACTGGTGGTCTCATGATCACTCTCTCCTTCCTTTCGCTCCTCGGCCAAATCTGAAGAAGTGGGACCTGCTGAGCTGGAGGGGCGGGGCTGCCGACGACGTCGACGTGACCGCTGTGATCTTAGCATGTACTGATCGGCGAACTCTTTAGCGCCTTTCTACAGGGGAAAGAATTCCAAAATAGTGAAACAAAGAAAAGAGAGTAAGGTAAAAGGACAGCTGAGACTTAAATACATCTTTGAGTTTTGTAAATAACTGATTAATGATTTAAACTTTTTTAAATGTAATAACCTGCAACAGAAAGCAGTCCAATCCACAGGGCTCAGTCTCCTTTCGGATCTCCTTCGTTTTCCTCTTATACACATTTGGGGAAGCATGAAACGCTGTACACACATCGATCTAAGATTAGAGGATTCTGACTTTATTAATATTTTTTATGTTCACTAATTAAAATACATTTACCTTTAAGAATTGTAAAGAAACATAGATCGGATAATGATCAGGTTTGATTATAAGACAGTGTAGCTGGTTTTTTCTAACTTCTGACTCATGTTGCTCATTTGTAAGTTGCTTAGGATAATAGCATCTGTTAAACTTACAACTTAAACTCATTTGCTATATCTAGATTAAATCAAATGCGCTTTGATGTTCCTACTGCACAATTCATAATACAATTAGTTTATGTTCTAGAAAAAGTACAGTGAACAATGAAGAGAAAGAGGTTGTGTTCTCACGGTGAAGGAAGCAATCATATTTAAAGCAGCGGCGGCAGAAGAGGGTATGGAAGGAGTGCAGACTCTGCTCTCGCTGTACAGACTTGGCAAACGGCCCATCCATATTTGGTGTGCAGAGTGGAGGCAGCTTTACGGCATTTGCTGGCTCTAGAAGATCTTTATACCTGAAGAGAAAGTTCACTTAGTGCTCATTGTGAGAGTAGCGGTGGTAGATCTTTTTCGTCTTTTGGCTGTTACCATTAGCAGTCGCCAATGGCGATCATTATTTTCCATCGTGCCCTATCCTTAGTATTCTCCTCAGTTACCCCAACCACCTGCATGTCCTTGCTCTTTAGGTTTTCTCCCTTCTTCCTGCACGGCGGTTCCATCCTCAACATTGTTCTGCCAATATAAGTCTCATCTCTCCTCTGTATAAACCCAAACCACCTCAATCTTGTACAGTCCTTATAAACCAATCTAATCTCGTTGCTCTCAATAGTTCATCCATGATCCAATCAAAATAAAAAAAATCAAAATATGTCTCTACAAACCTAAATATTCAGCTTTATAATTAACTAATAGATTTCAAATGGAAACAACTGATTTTCTTTCTTTTGAAGTAAATGTCCAGCAAAGATTCTTCCAAGATGCAAAAATAAGAAACCACAAAGACTACAGCATATCAATAATCACTGTGTACCATGTCCAAAAAACTCATCCCAGAAGACAAAGTGTGGAAGAATCGTAACTAGATACATTTGTCGTGATTCCTTAAGGTCATCATCTGAAATAAAGTCAACATCATGACCATTTACACCAATGACGCTTGTGGTGGCTCAATGGTTATGGTCATATGGGGCAGCTGGTCAGGAGCATTGCACACTGGTTCATTCTGGATCAGTTTGGCAATATGAGTAAAGAATGATTTAAGCCATCTGTCTCATTTGTTTTTCTATGTGTGGTAATTTTTGAATATCTTTTATTGTAGATTTGTATGTGGGTTAGGATTGGTGACATCCTAATGATCCTCGTGCCTATAGCCAGCATCTTTAAAACCCAGCATGCTACTTTTCTTTCAGTTTTCTTCAGGTTTCATGATCTAGAAAACTCTTTTCCCAGACTGTTTTTTTAGTTTGTTACGTAAACAAAACGACTAAGCCTACAAAATTATTGGTTTAGCGGTCTGGGATGAAATCAAATCCATGAACTTGAATTACTGTTTCACTTCAGCTCTGGACATGGTACTGTGATATTAACAATAAGATTGTGGGTTAAAGTCAGAGCATTTGCAAACTGCCACTGTTAGGAATGAATGTCTCAGACTACTACTTTATCAGTCAGACAGAATAAGTAGCTGTTACAGAAAAGACAAGATTCTAAACATGAAGCTTATACTTTAATTACATAACCAAGCGAATATTTTAGAGTGCATCAATACATTTAATAATGCCATTTACACAGTTTAAGTCTAGTGAATAGATAGACAGATATTTTCTGATGAAATGTTACTCAAAAGCATGATTCATGACTTTTTTGAGATTTTTTTTATATGTTCTATGCTTTTATTTTACATTTGAGACATCAAACTGTGCAAATATTAATTAAAACCTGAAAAAATTAGGGTGCTTTTAAACTCGTCTGTTATTGTAGCTCCAGTTATAAAATCACTGTCTGATCCATACTTTGATGCTTTTGACTTGCTGGTTAATTAATGATTTAATGACTTACATGTAACAAAGTTTTTATAAAGACACAAACAATTGTTCGATTTGTTCTAATGTGAGTTTGCTTATAATTGTTCTTTCAATTGAGCATGGTATAAAGCATGATTACAAATCCAATTTTTTCCTAGCTGAGCTTGGATGGAAGGAAATAAACATTTGCATACTTCTCTTTAAGCTCTTCTGTTGTGCCTTTGTAAGGGAACATGGAAGCGATGGCAGTGAAGATCTTATCATGAGGGATTTTTTTAATCACAGACGACTCGCTGCCTATTAAATCGAAAAAACAACAAATATCAAGTTCAAAGAAAAGCAGTTGGAGCTGATATGATTTTTCTGTAATGATGTGCATGTGTATATGCATGTTTATATGTACGTTTATATATGAGACAGACATATAGACAGACAGACATTTTGTCCTAACTGATAACTGTCTGTGAATGGCGTACCTTCTGTGACTCTCCTCCGCTTCCTCTTGAACACCAAAGGTCCCTTGTTCTCCACTGTGGTGTCTCCTCCTGTGTTTTTCCTCAGGCTTCTTTCCTCCTCCTCCTCTGTGCTTTCCTCTCCCTCCTCGTCCTGATCTGAGTACTGACTGAGTGCCTCTACCAGCTCTTTAAAGATCTCATCGTTAATAAAGCCTCTGTCTGTCAACAGAATTTGGTTTTGTTAAGTTTGTACACTGGATCAATTCGTTATATGTGGATGGACTTTGTAGTTCTGCAATTCCATTCTGTAGTTCATCTGTTTGTGTTCTACAGTACATACTGTGTACTCTGTTCTAATGGTCAGGACCCCAACAGTACCACCATAAAGCAGGGATTATTTGGTTGGTGCATTATTCCTATCCCAGCAGTGTCACTAAGGTGTTTAAATGAAACCACACTAAAACCACCTCACCACATCAGTGTCACTGCAGAACTGACAATAAACAATCCACCATCCAAATGATACCTTTTCTGTGATGCTCCTGACCAATAGAGAACAGAGAACCAACAGGGGACAAACAACAACAAAGAACACAGATGGACTACAGTCTGGAATTATAAAACTACAAAGACTTTCTATATGGTAAGTGCAGAAAATGTATGTAATGTTGTATCCAAACTTTTGAATGGTACTGTATGTAAATATTGAGTTGATTAAATAGAAATGTTCAGAGATTGAGTATGATTAGCATAAAACACCATGCCTATGGGAAGTTCAGATCAACAACACATGATTGGCTAATGATTAGCTCTGTAGCTGTAAAAGAACATCACCTCTGTCGCCATGAACACCATCATAGTTATCAATAAGCTCCTCCAAAAATGCCTCATCTTGTTCCAATACCTCATCACCCATATATGGGATGTTATGAAGAAATGTCTCATCTTCAACCTTAAAAAGAGCAAAAAATTCATTAATACATCAGATTAATAGTAAATGAGTAGAAACTACTTAAACTCCTGTGAGGTAAGCATCCCCATAAGATAAAATACTACACGCCTGTCAAACTTATAAAGAGGCACAGAAGGTCTGGGATGAAACTTTATAATTTGCAATGGGTTTTTTTTTTTGCGTTTGCAATCAGAACAGTGGCTTTTACCATCGCATTGTTTCAGACCCTGGCACCATCATCACAAAACAAGAATCTGTGGGTTTTTACTTCTTATATATGTTTTTATGTTTCACTGTAAGGAGGTTTGTCTCACTTTGAAAGTGTTTAAATAGAAACCAGTTGTGGAGATCATCAGTCATCTGTGTTGCTGCTGTCAAGTGATTGTAAATCTGGAGCACATTCATAGTCCAGTGCTATGTGGGTTGTAGTTGGCAGGGAGGGGTTGCAGAAAAATGCAAAAAGACTGGCAAAATATTTTTCATCCTCTGTCATTAAAGGCAGCTGTGATATCTAAATGAAGGGTACACTCATATCTTTGGACATTGTGTTGTATTAAGCTTTATTGCGCTTTCATCAGCCTTTAAGGCAAACATTTTTTCCCTCTAAATACGATAATTAAATCCTGTCCTGCAGATTAGTTTTGAAGATTGGATCATAATGAAGCTGCAAACCCACAGATGCTTCTTTAACCAAATAACAGAAGCGTGTTGTTGCAAACAGTCATGAAATAAATACAAATAAAAGCTGGAGCTTTAAACTGATTATGTTTAAATACAAATAACATCAATAATGTACAGTGAAAATAATAACAAGATTAAGGAACCAGTCTTGTGACCTGATCCCCGATTTGATTCCCAGTCCCACCAAGTGCTACAACTGAAGTGCCCTTGAGCAAGGCACCTAACCTTAATTGCTCTTTAGGCAATGTATACAAGGCTGCCACTGCTTTAAGCACGTGTGCTCACTTCCCTCAGTGTGTGCATGTGTGTGTTTCACTGCACGGATGGGTTAAAAAAAAAAAAAGTTCATTTTATGTGTATAATATATAAACATATTATTTGCAATGAGTCAGAGGGCATGTTTACCATGTAAATGGGTATGCATCTGTGTGACTCACTATGTTTTTTTTTATGTTATACTGTAACAGTGTGGGCATATGGCATTGTTTGCATGTTGTTACCTAAGGTTCAGAAAAGGAAAGGATTTGTGAAAATCTATCTGTTGAGTGTGGGTAAGTGGGTGATTCAGTGAAAGTTTGTGTGTATGTGCAGTCATATGCTTTACCATGAAGTTCTGCTGCAAAGGGGACCAGGAGTACATGAATGGTATCCCAGCAACGGTAGTCAGGGGTCGCATGGCAACAGCCTGGCTGGTGAATGATGGAAAGCCAAACTCCACCATGCACTGGTGCCAGGAAATAGACAGAACAGGGAGAGAAAACATTCCCAAAGTAGTTTCAACACAAAAGGGCTTTACAGATGTTGAACAAAAGTCAAAGATTTACATGTAAATTCAGCAATTCAGATATTTAAACAACACTGTAAGAGAACAAAAAGTTTTATGTTAAGATCAATGAATTTAAGTTTATTTATATAGTATTTTTCACAATAGAACATTTCACAATGTAGCTTTACAGAGTCCTAAGCCTGAACCCCCAAAGAGCGAGCAATGTGACAATAAAAAAAATAAATAAATAAAAAAAAAAAAAGATTCTTATGTATTTTTTTCCCCTGCATGCTCTCTTAGGAAGAATGGTGCTATACTGAATAATAAGAACAGCGCCCCCTGCTGTATGATTGTGTGTAGAGGTCACGTGTACATCTGAGGTATCATCTGTTGGTATATAAAAAGTGCATGTGCATTTACTTTGCTTTTGTTATATTTGTTTATAAAATAAACTGGTGGCCTGGTGGCTCAGTGGAGACCACATTCCCAGCGCTAGGGGTTCAGGTTCGAATCCCAATCTGGGTGGAGTTTTCATGTTCTCCCTGTGTCCGCGTGGGTTTCCTCCGAGTTCTCCGGTTTCCTCCCACAGTCCAAAAACATGGCGTCAAGGTAAACCGAATGTTCTAAATTACCCGATGTAGTGTGTGTGTGTGTGTGTGTGTGTGTGTATGAGTGAGTGTGTCCAGTGATAGATTGGCACCCTGTCCTGGGTGTATCTGCTCAGCACCCAAAACGTTCTCCCTTATTTGGGCATTGAGAACCACCCTGTGATAATAATATAAGATAAAGCAAAAGAATAATATAATAAAATAAAATAAATAATAAAGACTTATTTAATAATATTATATTATTATTATTATTATTATTATTATTATTATTATTATTATTATTATTTATTTAAAGAAAAAAAATAGAATTAATCTTTTTAACTATTTTATTTGTCTCTAGTGGTTCTGTCTCACATGGATGGGTCTGACATGCCCACATATGGAAACAGAATGCCATGCACCATAACAGAAATATTATTAACCTGCATAATTCTGCTCGTCAACCTCAATACCAAATCAGTATTCTCACAACATAAAGGTGTAAGCAGTGTTTGCCCTTAAACAATGTTACCCAGCTGAGACTGAGTGAAGAAGCTCAAGAGCAAACAACTCCCTAATGCCTCGAGCATAGTTTTTCTATTTTGGATATCAGAACCTTTTTTTTTATTCGACTTTCACTTGACAGCCTTAGAAACCGTTTTGAGTGTGCAAATATTTGTTTAGTCTTTTTGTTCAGGTCATGAGTTGAAATCTGACAGGTTAGACTAAACTTTGGCACCACATGCTGTATGTGAGATCATTAGCTGATGACAGAATTTAGTAGATTGTTAAACGCTCCATTTAATGAAATACTTTACTGTGTCTGCACTGATTGTCTATTTTATCAGATCCCATTTGTCTGATCCACTCACGTTCACTGCAGAGCTGAGAATGACACTATCCAAACTATACATGCTCTATGTTGGTTCCGTTAGGGCCCTGACTATTAAAGAACAGAGCAAATTACTTGCGTAAAGTGCGTAAAGAAGCAAAGTGACTATAGACTGTAAATGTAAAACTACAAAGTGCATCTTTCTTTTAAGTGTAAAAACATAAAAGTGTACCAAATAAAGTGACAGGTGAGATGAGCATATCAGAGCACTTCTTAAATATTACAAAGCATCAAACTTTTAAGCAGATGGGCTACAATAGCAGAAGCAATACCCAGTTATATTGTAATATTCCCTGTACACTTATTTACAAATTGTTTCCAGCTTTCCATTGACCTCACGCGGGCCAGACAGGGGCAGACAGAAAAAAAAACAGCCAGTTCCACAAACTATAGATAATAAACCACTTACCTTTTTGCTGGTCAGTGACCCACTTGGCGTAGCGAGAGGAATTGCCTGGATTCTGAGTTTCGACCATTCCTCATTTAACAGGTCTGTTCTCCCCTCAATCTTACGCCTGTTGGACAGGAACAGGGCCTGACCCACACAAAAACATGAATACGAAAAACATGAAGATGACTCGGCGGCACGGTGGCTTAGTGGTTAGCACGTTCTCCTCTCAGCGCTAGGGATTCCCGGTTCAAATCCCCATCTGGGTGGAGTTTCCATGTTCTCCCCGTGTCTGCGTGGCTTTCCTCCAAGTTCTCCGGTTTCTTCCCACAGTCCAAAAACATGGATTAAGTCAATTAAGTTTCCCAAATTGCCCCATGTAGAGTATGTTTGTGTGAGTGAGTGTGTGCCCAGTGATAGATTGGCACCCTGTCCTGGGTTTATCTGCCCAGTGCCTAAACCGTTCTCCCCTGGATGGGCATGGGGAACCCCAACGCGACCCTAATAGAGGATAAAGCGGAAGATAATGAATGAATGAAGAAGACTCCTGATGAAATAACATTTTTTACAGCTACTCATTCATTTTCTCAGATTTAACAATTTAAATTAAAATGTATACAAAAAGCAAAGTAATTTTATTTGACAATGTCTTCATTTTACAACTCTAATTTCTCGCCATTTAGAAGCCCAAGTATCTTATGTTCCCGTCTTTTAATACCTGCTCTGGCTGATCAACATTTGCATTTTCTTAACATGCTCCATCACCTTTAACATAAAGAAACAAACTGAGCAAGAGTGCAGCCTGTTACAGCACTCATTGTGACAAATGGGAGAACACCCTGGATAGGTCACAAGATTATAGGGCTGAGAAACACATTCACTCCTGGGACAATTTCTTATCACTTGTTCACCTACGAAATATCATGTTTCTTTAAAACCAGTGTTGAAACCATTAATTTCAAACAATCACAGTTCTTAATTCTACGTCAGTTTTTTCAAAAAATGTATGACATTTTTCTACACTAGTAACGTTCATATCTATCTTCTCTATGTTCTTAGAAAGCCATGACATGCCTGGTCATAGCAAGACAGGGTTGGAAAATTAAAGGATTAGCCAAAGCAGATCTGTCAACAAAGATAAAGTGAAGCTAATATTCCAAAATGTCAGCATAACCTATGTTTGATTCTGATAAATGGTTGCTTGATTAATGCTCGTTGTTTGCTTAAAGCTCTGTTTAGAAGCCAATTGATGGTTCTATGCGTTGTTTCTAATTGTTGGAATTTTAAAAGTGATAAAGAAATGATAAATGCCAAAACTTCATTATGATGTCAAACAAAGTTAAAGAACAAAAAGCACCAAAGCAGGATTCTCACTCACCTTCACCTCCTCACTCTTGCGGAAGCGCTTCAGCTGTCTGAGCTTCATGTACTCAGACTTGACCCTCTTCCTCCACTTCAGTAAACTACACGGGGCCCTAGGAGTACAGAACCTAGTGACAGACCCCTCATCCATCAGTTCCATCACCTTTAACATAAAGAAACAAACTGAGTAAACATTTTTGCCCAAAGGTAAACTAAAACTGTATGTAATTGTAATATGAAATGATGAGACCATACACAATAAAACTCTTGTTAATTATGCACAGTCAAATATGCAACAAGAGACCTTTGTGGCTTTAGATATTTAGTTAAGTTCTTTAATATAAATATTACAACAATCACATAATTCTTATGTCTTATATGTATGACCCCTACTGTAACGGTCACATAAAATTGTTATTATAATTATGTAAATAATGACATTGTTTGTTTCCTAAATACAGTAATTACATATTACAAAAACATCCCCATAGTATGGTTTATTACATAAACAATAAGTGGAAATTACTTGAAATTTAACACACCAGTAAAAAAACATTTACCATAAAACCACATAATAAGATACGTTATCCCTTTATTATCCCACATGGGAAAATTGCATTGTTACAGCAGTATTATCAAGAAAAACTATTTAAAAAAATATGTATATGTATGTTTACAAAATAAAAGGTAAGGTAAAAAGGAATTTACAATTTATAGAGTGGAGCTTTTCTGCTCTGCATCACATATGAATATCTTTGGTGGAATGTTGTGTGCATTGGCGACTTTAGTGCTTTTGTGACCACTTGTTAGTTTTGACAGCATAGTAAATTTTCGATCCAAATCACAGAGTATGAAAGGAAGTCTCTGGATGAAATGAAACCCACAGAACAACTCCAAACCCAATAATAGCCATGGTGAACTGTTCTGTTTCGGTATGATGTGCACTCAGCGATCGATGCTTCAGACATGTGCATGAGGTTTAACAATCTGACCATCAAAAAAAAAAAAAAAGAAAGAAAATGGGATCACAGCAAAAAAAACTTTTTCTGAGATTTTCCTGGCTTTGTTTTAGACTGTGTAACACAGAGCTGCTCATTACATCACAAAAATCGCAGAATTAAATAGATGATGACCAAAACGTTTAAAGTTTAAAAAGCTTAGAACTTAGGTTCTTAACCATGCTAAACGCTTAACAGTATTCCTGTGAGTTTGAACCAGGGGTCTTATTTCAGGTTCTATTTTTCCGTAGAGCTTAAATTATTTCACACTGATGGGAAGTGCAATCGTGTGTTAAGGACACAAAAGTTTTCCAGTTCTCCAGCATCTTTCCTGGAATTTGAGGTTCACTCACTAGCGGTGAGTCACAGTCCCATACTCCCACACACACACACACACACACACACACACACACACACACACACACACACACAGCACTGTATTACTCTAGCCCCAAATCTAATGCTAATGGCATTTTAGTTGTTTTAAATCAAACCTACTATACAAAAAACAGTAACACACACATGGTATTGTATTGCTGTGGTCACATAACTACAGCTATTACTTTGGCTTTTTTAATTGTTTTAAATCAAAGCCACTATAAAAAACAGTCATATTATCGATATATTAATGCTTTTTCTCTCTCTCTGTTACACACACACACAAAGCACTGTATTGCTGTGGTCACAAATCTAAAGCTAATGGCTTTTTTAGATGTTTTAAGTAAAACCTACTATAAAAAACAGTAACACACACAGGACTGTATTGCTCTGATCACATATCTAGAGCTATTACTTTGGCTTTTTTATTTGTTTTAAATCAAACCTAATATAAAAAAACAGTAATTAACACACACACAGCACTGTATTGTTATCTAGAGCTATTACTTTGAAATTTTTAATTGTTTTAATTCAAAACAACATAAAAACAGTCATGCCCAGCGATGGATTGGCGCCCTGTCCTGGATCTATCTGCCCAGCGCCCGAGACGTTCTCCCCTGGATGGGCATGGGGAACCCCACCGCGACCCTAATAGAGGATAAAGCGGGAGATAATGGATGGATGGATAAAAACAGTCATATCATCGCTATCTTAATGCTTTCTCTTTCTCTATCTCTCTCTCTGTTACTTACACTTACACACACACACACACAGCACTGTATTGCTGTGGTCACAAATCTAAAGCTAATGGCTTTTTTTTGTTGTTTTAAATAAAACCTACTCTAACAGTAACACATACACACATATCTAGAGCTATTACTTTGGCTTTTTTAATTATTTTAAATCAAAAGCTACTATAAAAAAACAGTCATATTATCGATATCTTAATGCTTTCTTACACACACACACACACACGAAGCACTGTATTGCTGTGGTCACAAATCTAAAGCTAATGGCTTTAGTTGTTTTAAATAAAAACCTACTATAAAAAACAGTAACACACACACACACCCACAGCTCTGTATTACTATGGTCACATATCTAGAGCTATTACTGTGGGTATTTTATTTGTTTTAAATCAAAGCTACTATAAAAAAACACAGTCATATTATCGATATCTTGATGCTCTCTCTCTCTCTCACACACACACACACACACACACACACACACACACACACACACACACACACTCTCTCTCTCGCCTGAAACTTTCTCGCTGATGAATGATGCCTCCGATTGGCTGATTCACTGTAGCCTCTCACCGGCGCCCCCTGCCGGTCGCAAAACAGAACTACCAGACACCATTTTTAAAGGGACTGCGCGTTCCGCGTCCTGTCCAGAAATGGACACTTCGAAAAGAGCCCGAGATGAAGTAGAGACGCTGATGGTATTAATTACTCGCTTCGTTAACGGCAGTAATGACTTCAACTTAACGAGCGATACGTTCGGAAACGAAGTGCGTCACCCCGCGGGCCGCGCATGACGCGATCGAGGCGAAAAGCACGCGCTTCTCGGTGGAAGTGGGCGTGTCCGCGCGAGGCCGAGATCAAACGGGTCCGCTGAAGTGCGTAGCTCCACTTTTGCTCATCGCCGCCGCGTTTATTAAGCAATCTACCACCTTAAATCTGCCCCAGCGGGGGCAAACGGCGGGGTCGGGGAAAGTGCGTGGAAAGTGTTGCGTCGCACACGACCGGGAAGCAAATACTTGCTAGAATAAACCCACGACCACGAAGATCGCGCAGTAAAGTCCGTCACACGGCGGACAGGCGGACACGGGGACACCAGCTCAGAACACAACGCACATGTGGACAGCATCCGTTTAGCGTGCAGGCGTCCTTTACCTTTAATGCCGACGAGCCCACGTCCAGGAACGGAAAGCCACGCCACGCCACGCCACGCTCCCCTCCGCTTAGCGAGCGATCCCCGTCAGCAGCAGCAGGCTGGAAAGTCCCCGGGCCTCCGGCAGCATGGTGAAGCGTCGCAGGCTGCAGCTGGAGTTACACAATCTGGAGCTGCGCACTCGTCTCCTCTCACGCTGCCTGCCTGATTCCGAGCGGCCGCGGGGGGACGCCTCTCTCAGCCTCAGCGGCGGTTCATCCGTCCTGCACTCGCTCCGAAAGAGTCCACACACCCCCTACTGTACCCAATCCACTACAGCACAACCTCCAGCCTCATCTCATTATCATCTAATCAGCTTCAGCATTATTCATTAATAAGCGAACAATAATCAAAATCTATATATATTTTTTATTTTTAGTCATTTTACTTGTAGTAGTATTAGCGGTAGCAGCACAGTTATTAAAATGATAAAGAAAATAATAATTAATTAATAATAATAATTTATTACTTAGATTTTTTACTTTTAGTCATTTTACTTGTAGTAGTATTAGCAGTAGCAGCACAGTTATTAAAATGATAAAGAAAATAATAATTAATAATAATAATTTATTACTTAGATTTTTTTACTTTTAGTCATTTTACTTGTAGTTGTATTAGCAGTAGCAGCAAAGTTATTAAAAGGGTAAAGAGAATAATAATAAATAAATAAATGAATAATAATAATTTATTACTTAGATTTTTTACTTTTAGTCATTTTACTTGTAGTAGTATTGGCAGTAGCAGCACAGTTATTAAAAGGGTAAACGAAAATAATAATAAATTATTTATTGCTTAGATTTTTTACTTTTAGTACTTTTTTTCTCGCAGTAGTATTAGCAGCATCACAACAGTTATTAAAAGGGTGAAGAAAATAATAATAAATAAATAAATAATAATTTATTACTTAGATTTTTTACTCTTAGTAATTTTTTTTCTCGTAGTAGTATTAGTGGTATCGGCACAGTTATTAAAAGGGTAAAGACCCTTAATACTCATTGCTCCAGGGATGCTGTATTATCCCTGTTTTCTGCTATGTGTAAGTTGCTTTGGGTAAAATGACCTGCTTAAGGACCAAATGTAAATGTATTAAACAGTAAGTAAACCAATAATAATCATTAGGACTGGGGTGTTAATGGTTTTGAGGGAAAATAGGAATTTATTCAATCAAACAGAGACAACTTTTTTAGAGACAACCCATATTTCGACCACTAGAGGTCACAGTAAGCTAAATCTGACAATTAATATTTATTACGTTGTTTTTTTTTTACAGGATTGTGCCACATCACATTATTCATGATATCATTAAGATGGCACTGCTAAACGTCAATTCTAATATCATTTCAAATAACAAATTATGAATAACACCATTAATGGCACTTGCAAAATGAACAATGATGAAATTTTAATTTTATTTATCTGATTTATTTATATATCTTTTTAATGTGTTTTGACAAGTAGTAAGTGCTGAAAGAGAAAAAAGCTGACTTAATCTATGTGTCTGTGTTTTACACTAAGCATCATAAACATATCCATATAAATCCATCACTGGGCACACACACACTTACAGACAGACACATTGAAGCACTTCCATCAATTTAGAGCAGACCATTTACCTTGAATCCATGTTTTTGGACTGTGGATGGAAACAAGTGAACCCGAAGGATACTTTCATCGCCATGAGGAGAACATGGAAACTCCACCCAGATTGGAATTCGACCCTTGATCCCCAGCGCTGAGATACAAATCCACTTTGCCATCCAACTGCAAAATTCATTCATTCATTCATTATCTCCCGCTTATCCTCTATTAGGGTCGCGGTGGGGTTCCCCATGCCCATCCAGGGGAGAACGTCTCGGGCGCTGGGCAGATAGACCCAGGACAGGGCGCCAATCCATCGCTGGGCCCACACTCACTCACACAGACACACTCTATATGGGGCAATTTTTGAGAATTCAATTAACTTGATCCATGTTTTTGGACTGTGGGAGCAAACCGGAGAACCCGGAGGAAACCCACGCAAACACGGGGAGAACATGGAAACTCCACCCAGATGGGGATTCAAACCGGGAATCCCCAGCGCTGAGAGGCGAACGTGCTAACCACTAAGCCACCGTGCTGCCCCAACTGCAACATATTAATAAAAAAAAAAAAGAAAAACAAATTACAGTTATTAAATGTGAACTGCATCGTGTATTTTAACTGTTATGTGAACATAAACTTAACTGAACTTATTTAAGCTGTAACACTCAGCAAGGTGGAGACAAACAGATGTTCCAAGCATTTAAAAACCCTACAAGAAAAAAAATACAAACATTAAGGATATTTAGATTTTAATCTACAGTAAGACATGTACTCACTAAACTCTAATTAGAATACACATATATATTTATTCGATCATCAGAATCCACTGCTCGCTGAGAACAGAAACAGAAAAATGTGTTCACCTTAGTCTCCAAAAGTCTCTAATAACACCAGAACAACTAGATTTGTTGTTAGTCACAGGTTTAAATAGTTAAAGGTCTTGCTAAGTTGGTGTGGCCCATGTCTGACCCAGGTTCAGGTATAAGTGATGTGCACTTTCTTAATGTTTCTTAAATATGAATCTTTCTTAGATTGGCACCTTGTGACAGGAACTTTATAAAAAGGCATTGTCCACATCAACATTCTCTCAGCATCAACTTACTTTTACGATGCCGCTCCATGTTTCATTCACCTGCATAGTGATTTATTTTGTCTACTGCACTTATACACAGAGGAATTTGTCTACCACATTTAACCCATCCATGCAGTAAAACACACACACATACACACACTGGTGAAGTGAGCACACATGCCAGGAACGGTGGGCAGCCCTGTATACAGCACCCGGGGAGCAATTAGGGTCAATTAGTGCCTTGCTCAAGGGCAGTTCAGCCATAGGACAGGAAATCGTGGGACAGGAAATCGTTCTGTTCTTTCTCAAACCAAAACTATGTTTCTGGACAC
Organism: Corydoras maculifer; assembly: GCA_019802435.1. Taxonomy (NCBI): domain Eukaryota; kingdom Metazoa; phylum Chordata; class Actinopteri; order Siluriformes; family Callichthyidae; genus Corydoras; species Corydoras maculifer. The sequence continues at coordinate 152,765 of JAFMOD010000906.1, read as the reverse complement.
AGACACAATGCACAAAAGTTTCTGCACTATGCTGTTGAGGTCAAAGACAGTTAGCAGTGAGGCCTGGTGTACTCTAGCAGAACATGTCCAAGCCAGAATGCAATTATTGTGTCATATGCTAAGAACTGCTGGCAGTAGTGAGAGGAAAGGATTCAGACACTTTTGTATGGTGTTAATTTTCCACTGTGGACAGACCATGCCTTACTCAGCTTCCTCATTCACTTTAAAGAACCAGAGACAAACAGCCAGATTATTACTGACCCTTAGGGCTTTCTTTTTTTGGCTTTCACTGGTATCACTAAGGCAGTTGCCTACAGACAGAGATGCAGGTTCCTATAGAGCAGTTACAGTCTTTTGGAAGTCTTAAGGAACCAGCCTTGTGACCTGAAGGACCCCAGTTCAATTTCTGTTAGCAACAGGTATTATCATTAATTAATTGCCCTTGTGCAAGACACCTAACCCCAATTGCACCCTGGGCGCCGTGTCCAGGGCTGCCAATCAATTAGGGCATGTGTGCTCACCACCCGGATGGGTTAAATCTAATTCCTCTGTGTGTAAGCACATAATGCAAATTAGATGACTTCATATATACAGATTCATTCATCAAAAATAAATATATAATTATATTTATAATAACACAAATGTCTACGAACACAAATGTTTAGACCTGTACACATAAGGCAGATACCTCCCCGTGACTTTAATAGAGGACTAAGCGGAAGATAATGAATGAAAGATATGTTTTATTGGTATTTTATGCTTTAAATTCCCGGTGTATGCAATGGAACAAACAAATGTAGAGACAATCAGTGAATTTAAAATTTAAATCAAACTAATTTTAAACAATATATATATATTTTTTTTTTACTGTATCTCATGGTTTTCAACAGTCTATAGATACACTTGTTACATGAACAACATCATGTTTCAATTGGTTGCTAAAAGGTGGGCCAAATGTGATCGAGATAGTCCAGTGAGAAACAATTTAATCTCAGTTGTACTGTTGCATAAATAAAAGATTTCTAAATTGGCTCTTCTGCGAATTATTTGCTGTTATACAGATGTGTGGAGCAGATATTTAGTTTGGAGCGTTTTAGATCCAGACCGATTTTTAGGGTGTGTGTGTTTTCATGTTGTGCAATTTTTGGGAAGTGTGGCTAAGGGAGGATTGTGTTGAACTGTGGTCTATGTGCAGATCTTGGCACCGACTTTTTATTGTGTGGATTTGATACAGCTCTTTGGAAAATGAAAGATGAGCGATTCATGTTTCGGCACATACAGTACAGTATGACACTCAGCTCAAAATGTTTCTATGGTTCAGTTTGGTCGAGTTTATCGTGGGTCGTAAACCAAATGCAAGTGTAATCTTATCTTGTGATAGGGCAGATGAGAGGGAGTAAACAGTACTGGGTAATTTAAACCCATGTTAGCTTTGGCTGGTAAGATGGAATGATGGTACGCGTCTGTGTGCGTGTATGTGTGTGTGTCTGTCTGTCTGCTCGGGCATGCTGAGTCATCAGTGTTGTATAAGATATTATATATGATATTTATACATTCATTCATTATCCTCTGCTTAATCCTCTACTAGGGTCACGGGGGGGGGGGGGGGGTTCCATGACCATCCAGGGGAGCATCTGGATGGTCATGGAACATCTCGGGCGCTAGCAGATCCACATAAAACAGGGCGCCAATCTGTGGCTGGGCACACTCATTTGCACACACAAACACAAGCACACTCTATATGGGGCAATTAAGAGCATTTAATTTGCCTAAAATCCATGTTTTTGAACTGTGGGAGGAAACTGGAGAACCCAGAGGAAACCCACACAGACCGAGAAACATGGAAATCGCAAACCACCCAAATCGCAATACACATTTACATTATCCCCTGTTTATTTACTTAATATCTTTTCCTAATATATTCTAATATGAAACTAATATATTAATGACAAATATTCTGACTATTTTAACTATCCATGACAGCACCTGAAGCTAAAACTCTATCCTTTCGATCCCAAATAAATATGTATTTGGATCTTTGTAACTCAAACTGCCTTGGCAAACAGAAACAAAGCGGCATGTTGAATAAAATGTGGAAATGATTTGGCCGGCATCTATACACAAGGCCCAAGCCCAAGTGAGTTAAAGCAGGGGGAATTGTGTAATGACGTATATCTTTGTGTATGTGTGTGGTTTTTATATGAGGTATTGCCTGCAGGAATGACTGTTTTTTTGCCCCATCAGCGAGACGTGGAGAGTGTTGTACATGCGCAAGTGACAGATCTGTGACAGAACATACGTCAACAGATGAGTGAGATGTTCCTCCGATGGGGGTGAGGATCAGTCATTTTTGTTGTTCAGAAACACATCTGACCTTCTGCTGTGGAACGCATGTTTTTGGACTCTCAGGAACATATATCAAATATCATTTTACCTTTTAAGTGAAGTGTACTTTGTTTTGTGCCACTAAAAATACAGAACAACGTGTAACGCAGGATTGTGAATCTCTGGAGGCTCTAATTCGTTGTTCTCTCTGAACATTTTGTAAGTTTCGTAAGTTTTGCTCATTTATTATTTGCAGTGTACTCCACAGGGGCTATGATAGTATTAAGTGATTAAGAATTGCATCTGGAAGGTAGTATGTTGAAATCCTTGAAAATCCAAAGGCAGAAAGCTCATAGGGCTTTTGGACAAAACTACTGATGCATGTAATCACAGAACTGAAAACTGGACCAAATATAGATTATGATTTTTCATCTATCCATTATCTTCTGCTTTATCCTCTACTGGGGTCACGGTGGGGTTCCCCATGCCCATCCAGGGGAAAACATTTTGGGCACTGGGCAGATACACCCAGGACAGGGCGCCAGTCTATCACTAGGCACACGCTCACTCACACAGACACACTCTATATGGGGCAATTTGGAGAATTCAATTAACCTTGATCCATGTTTTTGGACTGTGGGAGGAAACCGGAGAACCCGGAGGAAACCCAGGTGGACACGGGGAGAACATGGAAACTCCACCCAGATAGGGATTCGAACTGGGAATCCCTAGAGCTGAGAGGTGAACATGCTAACCACTAAGCCACCGTGCCACCTGGATTATGATTTTGTTTAAGACAATAAATAATGTGAGGTTTGGTTTTAATGTTTTGTTTTTAAAGTCATGTATTTTTATATACCTTACGTCCTGCATGATATACATATTGAAGACACTTGTACTTGCTCACCACACTCTCTCCAGCTAATTAACTTTTAAGGACTGGCTGTGTTATCATCATAGCAACAAAAGTATCATGACACCTACACATTGCTTTCAGAACATAATGTTTTACAACTATTACAGCTTTTATTTGGCCAAAAATGCTCTTTATAAGGTTTTGGAAGTGGCTGGCTGTGTATTTTACACCTAGGCCTCCAGTAATGTTACATTTTGAACATTTTAATGAAACATTTTAAGTCTTGATTGGTTTCCAATAATAATATTTTACACTGTAAACTAATATATTTTAAAGTGATTAAAAATGACATTAACTTACTGCTGATGTCTTACACCGGCAATGTGTCATTACACAACCATTTCCTCTAAACCAGAAAAATGCCAAATTTTTTTCTACCTATTTAAGTTTGGTGTCACATTTTCCCCAAATTTAAGTGTCAGACTGCATTTTTTTTATGAAATATTAATTAAATTAGGAAACTAGCTTTAAAACACATCCATGTATTTATATAAACATATATCTGATTGAACAACTTCTAACATTGAAGATCAAATGTTATCTCTTATTTGAGTTCTGTCCAAGTAGTGTTGCAACATTGTAAGGGGTACTTTCTAAATAACTCAACTGTAAAAGTATCTTTCATAACTTTTGTTAGTTTTCATTGTGGCTATTCTGTTTTTCAGCACTGATGCATCTTACAATCTGTAAAATGTATGTCAGCTTTTCATGGTGGAAGTTGTTGCTACCTAATGTGATAGTTGTTTTCCTTTTTCCCATCTCCGGCCATTTGTCCTTGAAGCCCCCTATAATGTACATCAGTGGGGTTTTTTGGTTTTTAGTCCAACATAATCCAAATAGTTGATTTTGCTATTTCCCCACATCTGTGTTATGGTTCTGGATCATATTCTGGTGTTTAAACATCCAAACTGCAAGCTTTGATTTTAGCACCAGCACAGTCTTTTTTATGAATCCAAATGTGTAAACAAGCTCAAACCTTTGCCCACTGTGAGCCAATTGAGGTGGGCTGCAGGGGATTCTTAGGACAATCAATGCCCTGGACAGTCACTCCTTGGGATTAGAGGGTTACAAGAAAGAAGGGACTGTAGAAACATCAGTAAGGCTGCTAAGAAAGCCATAAGGTTGCTGTGGATCAAGAGAGGAACAGCATGAAGCACCCCCAGTTGGGTCTCCCAGGAGAGGGTGTCTGATGAATTAACACTGGGTTACTTACTGACGACGTGCTGCACCAGCAAGCTGTTTAATACAGGCTCTACTACACACGTTGTTTTGCTACATGATATCTTGCCAGAACGGGCGGTACGGTGGTTTGCACGTTCGCCTCTCAGCACTAGGGATTCCTGGTTCAAATCACAATCTGGGTGGAGTTTCCATGTTCTCCCCGTGTCCGCGTGGGTTTCCTCCGGGTTCTCCGGTTTCCTCCCACTGTCCAAAAACATGGATCAAGTCAATTGAGTTCTCCAAATTGCCCCATATAGAGTGTGTGTGTGTGTGAGTGAGTGTGTGCCTAGTGATAGACTGGCGCCCTGTCCTGGGTGTATCTGCCCAGCGCCCAAAACGTTCTCCCCTGGATGGGCAAGGGAACCCACCCGCGACCCTAATATAGGATAAAGCGGAAGATAATAGATGGATATTTAGCCAGAACAGAAAATGAGATACTTTCCCATATTAAACCCTGCAGGTTATGTTACTTTGTTTATGTGATGAGGCTCCCACATAGAAACATTGCAGGACAGGTTATAACAGGACATGTGGAGGGAATCGAAAATGTGGAAGACCGAGAATGACCTGGATAGACACCATCACAGTGTGGAATGGTTCATCAGGTGTTTCCATGAATGTTTCCTATAGGTCCTAATCAAACCTTGTGAGCAGAAATACTGAAATGTGATTTCTTGCAATTATTGTAGAAAAAAACTTTTCTTTTTTTTTTTTAGAAATAACTATAAATTATTGACCAGACTGCTGTCCAGGCTTGCAGCATCACATTACTCAGTTTCTCTCAACATGCTTGAAGGTTGGTGTGCGGAGTGTTTGTTCCTGCCAAGAACAACCATATTTTTAAAGTTATTTCTTCATTCTTGTGGCTTCTGCTATTGAAAATGTTGAAGGATCAAGACTGAATTGTACAACATAAAAGCCAGCTAAAAAGTGTTCATTTGGTGTTTTTAAAATTATTTGTCCTAATCAGGGGTTTTTAAGTCTATCCCAGCACTCTTGATGTGAAAGTTGAAGAAACACCCTCACGGGTGTTATTGTTAAAATAAAGGCATATTATCCTATCTCATTATTTCACGCTCTTAATCCTATGCTATAGTTGTAGTCTATGAGTTGTGTGTGTGTGTGTGTGGGGGGGGGGGGGTTCCACGAACACGTGGAGAAGATGGAAACTCCTCCAAGCTCAGGATTTAAACCTGGATCTCCAGCACTGTGATGGATGTGCTAACCACTAAGTCCATATGTCACCCTAATAATGGATTTAAAAATCAATGTTTTTTACCCAATGTACAGGATCATGGTGCAGGAAAATTTATTTGGAATTGTAACTAGTATAGGAGGCGGCACGACTTAGTTGTTAGCACGTTCGCCTCTCAGCACTAGGGATTCCCGGTTCGAATCCCAATCTGGGTGGAGTTTCCATGTTCTACCCGTGTCTGCGTGGGTTTCCTCCGGGTTCTTCGGTTTTCTCCCACAGTCCAAGAACATGGATCAAGTCAAGTCAATTCGCAAAAATTGCGAAAAAAATTTGAAAAGTGAAATTTAACCAGAGCTGGGCAAATAGCAGATAAGTCAACAAAAACATTACAAACATACAGCATAAAGTATCCCTCTTAGGTAATTCAATTTCCAATGGTCAATATGGCCAATCTATGTAGCCCCTGAAATAAAACTTCAGGAGCAGGTGCTATTTTTAAAGTCATGATATGATAATATATAAAAGGCTGTTTGTTATATATGCATTTCATGTTCCTGAAACTGGTGCTGGACTGGCTAGTGTTGGGTTTGGAACGATTCAGGGAGAAACAATGACAGAGTGAGAGTGGGAGTGGGTCCTGACAGAGGGAGGGAGAGTTGGAGAGAGCGAGATATTGGTGGTCCACAGAACAGCAGCCCGCCCTATCTGTGGCTTCTGTCCCATTTTGAGTCCACCACCCCTTTACGGAAATAAGCATATCCTGTTGTTTCAGCCCAGTCTTCCTGCATAAAGGTTTTACATGTGATCAGTACTCACTGAGAAGTTACAGTGGACCACAGGACCATGTATCCCCATTCATGCTCACCCCACTTAAGGCTGGCGTGGAGACCCTGTTTCTGGGGTAAGTATTGGCATTTAATTGCTTCAATGCTTTGATTTTTTGACCTTTATATGTAAGATAACCAAACACATTTAATGTGGGGTGTCTTTTCTTGAGTTTACAGTACTTTAGAGGTGAGAGATGTTCATATTCCCCTGCTCAAATCCACAGTTAAAAAAATGTGACAATATATGATTGAAGTAAGAAATATTACAATGTTCAGTTTTAAATTTGTACTTTACAGGCCAGTTAGACAATAGAAGGATGCACTATGAGCTGCACTCTACAGATATCCCTCACTCTCTCCTCCCTTCCTTCCTATGATGGCCATTAGGGTAAAGATATAAATACACTGCGGAGAAAAACACCATTATTAAGACTATGGAAAATATGAAGGGAGGATTGCTGTAGTCATTTATCATTCACATAGAACATCCTTACTTTAAAATAAATATAAGAACTTTATTTAAAGCCAAACAAACCTATAACCGGCTAACTAAAAGCTCTGAGCTTTACTGCTACATAAAATTGAAGTACATAAAGTATTGAGCAAGAAATCGGAGAAGCTCCAGCATCCCAGATTCTTTCATTTCATCATCTTACCCCACAGATTTCAATTGAGGTTAAGCTTATAAAAGTAACAGGGTCTAATTTAATGCTTTATTTCGTGCTTATGAAGGTTTTTTTTTCATTGCTCTGAATGTGAGTGATGCATCATTGTCCTGCTGTAAGATCTAACTCCAAAGCTAGGTTTTGATTTGAAATCTCATGGGATTTTATATATGCTGTTTGTTCTTACATGTTTTAATGGCATTAAAGGATTATAAATGCACACATCTTCCTCTATAATTAAAATGTACTGTCACATAACTATAATCATGTTTTGCTTTTATAAGGCAGTAGTGATCCTGTAGTTAAGGTACTATCATTACAATCATTTATCATTACAAATACTGTATTTTACTTTATACAAGGGCTCATAGTGCATTAATAATATTTATGTTATATCTTGTCATTAATATGCACTATGTATAATGCAATATGCATTAAAGTCTATACAAATGTTTGCAACAAATATTTTAGTTTTTTGTTAAAAGAAAATGATGCATTAAGTGTCATTAAGCATAGTGTCATCTCACCGCATAGCCATCTAATTTCCCTTAATGGCTGTGTTTTCAGTAACCTGCATGGTTTTGATGTTTGGTGGGATTCAGGCATATGTTCCAAGCTTAGGTAATACTAAGGAACAGTCAGGTAAGAATATGTGCATGCTTTCTTACTTTGTTTTAGTTATACATGTCTTTTTTTACAAACTGTTAAGCAAACCAGCATCATGAATGTGAATGCAATAGCCAATTTTTAATGTGTATTTCAGAACTGGCCCACAGTACTGCTTTCCCAAGAGTCCTGCCCACAACACGAACCACAGCAAGTAAGAGCCCTGTTCCATACAGCTGTCAAAATACTTCCCTACATGCTAACGCGATGTGATATCAAAGGCTTTGTCCTGCATCCAAAATTGTGATTTTGATTTAATGCAAGACTTGGTGTCCTAGTGTTTAAAAAAAATGACAGGAATCAAACTGAAGTTTTTCCAATATTTTTAGATGGAAATCTCCAAAGTACTTTCTAAGGAATAAAATAATCTTTTTGAAGTGTCTCAGACATCTGCATCTTATATTATTCTGATATAACAGCCATTGAAGCTGGTTCCTGTGTGACTGCACTAAAGATCTGCTTACACAGCTGACTGCTCCAGGGGGTCTGCAGAGGCCCACACAGCAATCGGTGTCTTACACATTTTGAGGTCAAAGTTCAGGTGAAACTTGGGGCATGTTGAGTAATGCAGACAGATGATTTCTTTGGAAATTTTTTTTGCTAATGACAGATTAGGACAGGATGGGGTGTCTGTCGTCAAGTACAGCATTTGGAAATACAGTTTGTATCTAGAGCTTCATTTCTTCATGGTGCATAGCAGTACTAAAAATGAACTATTAACAGATAACAAGTCTATTTGGGGCTTAAGTAAGAGTTAAACAGTAATAAGTAATCGTCTCTGGAATCAGCTTTAGCAAATGACAAGCAGCACTAAGGGAACATTTATTCGTGGTCAGCGTCAGTTGTTGCCTTTGTGGGTATTTTTGTCTGTCTGACTTTTGATAGCAGTGACTGTTACTTGTCCTAAGCTATATGTGTCCTTTAAATGCAGTGTTGGTTTAGGAATTAGAGCCTCCCTATTAAAGCATCACTATGTTTAAAAATGAGAGAAATGAATGTAAAGGATGATGTGGTAATATGACGTTGGGCATCGATTGCCTGGCGCTGCAGATCAGCAGATATTTAATTCCCGATGCAGAGGTGGCAGGTTTGTGTTGCCTTATGCAAGTGCTGTTCCGAACGTATCTGTCTTTCCACTCCCTTTTCTTTTTTTTTTATTGTTGGCCCGCAGACCATGGCCTGGACTGGACGGTGTATTTATCAACCCATGCTTTGAAGTAATGCCACTTCACTGATAGCATAATGGAAGCATCCATTCTGAATCACCACAGATAATGTTTGATGATTTCACAATTCATCTCAGCATCTGGATGCACTGAAGACATTGTCCAGCAGTTCACAGCAGCGTGCAGCCAATTCCAATACAAACATACTGATGGATAAATCGAAATAGATTTTGATCACAAGGTCAACAACAAAGAAAACATCAATATGGAGGAATAATGAAGAGACAGAACAATTTCATAAGATAGCAATATGGCATGAGGGATTGTGCATATATCTGCAGTTGCATTGTATTTGGTCTTTTAGCAGATGCTTTATCCAAAGCGACTTACAAGTATCCCAACTTGATGGTTGGGGTCATAAAACAGAGACAGCGCCCCTGAAGCAATAAGGGTTAAGGGTCTTGCTCAAGGACCCACATTGGTGACTTCAGTAGACCTGGGATTTGAACCCACAACCTTCAGATTGATACCCAACACCTTAAGCACTGAGCTACCACTTCCCCATCTCTGATATAAACCTAAATTTAAAACATCATTAAAATTTAAAACAATAATGTCCATACAACATATGGAATTAAGCAAAGACAATGAGATGAGATATTAAATCAACAAGGTCTCTGTCCAGAAAAGCAATTTAGCTCCATATGAATCTGTAGCCTGAAATATACATCACGTGGATCTGTAAACAGGACATCCCTGGTCACAGTAATTGGCTCAGATCACTTAAATAATAGCTTCTCTTCTGCATGAGTAGGCAGTTGTAACATTATAAGATGGTAATGCACAACAGCTGCTAGAAAAGATAGCAAGGTCAGCAACACTTGTTATTTATGTTGCTTTGGTGGTCAAAGCTGACACTGGGTTTTCTTACAAAACAAAGGTGTTCAATACAATGCTACATAGTTGTGACTGATCAAATTCAATTAGGAGCACAGATGGATGCATGCATCATCATTTTCAGATGGCTCCTTTCACATGAAAAACTGTTTTAAGCTGCTTCATTTTTTTTTATTTATAAAATGGGGTCTGTAGTGTTTCCAAGTCTCCATTTTGGTTCCATAAAAACTTAGATGTAGTGAAGAAACGAGGTGTAAATGTGGTATGTTTAAATGAGAATTCATGTGAGAATGTAAATGGTATGAAAGCATGTCCTTGGACTTGCTCTTGCTTAAATATTGCCCTTAAAGCAATATTTGGGTTTAAATGACAACATTTACCATGACTCTGAAAAGGATAAGTGGTTGCATGACTGCAGAGAACATACTTTAGCTTTTATTGTTTGGATTCTTTGCGATTGTGGGTGTTATAACCATATGAACTCAGTTGAAGAGCATACAATGGTTCAGTGTGTCAGCTCATGGAATGTCCGTTTAAACATTCTCCAAAGTGAAAATGAATGATAGATTTATACATGAACTTCCTCGTTCAGCTTATCCGGGACTTTTTTTTTGTGCCTAGCATACAAATTATTGGATGGTAATTTAATTGCAATATGGGTTGAAGGGAAATAAATTATTTAATTGCTTATTTTTATAATATTTATATTAAGTTTATATTCACAGGATCTGCCCATAAAAGCAAATAATAAAGTAAAGAATAAGCCAAGTGACATGAAGTTCTAGATATTTCACAGAATTTGGCTGAGTGTCTCTTTAGTGAGTAGCAGTTTTGTAGAGTTTCTATTATCATTGTTAAGAGCTTTTGTACATGTAGGTTTTTTATAGGTCTCTCCATTTGTGATACAAATGTTTTTTGCAGTATCTGTGCAGGGTTTTTCTTTTTGGGTTCTCCGGTTTCCTCCCACAGTCCAAAAACATGGATTCAAGGTATAATTGTGTCTAGGTGTCTTTGTGCCCAGCGTCTGCGATTGTGTGTCCTGTCCCGGGTGTATCTGCCCAGCTCCTGAAACGTTCTCCCCTGGATGGGCATGATGAGCGTGGGGAACTCCCCATCCCCACACACACACACACTGGGACCCTATTATAAGCAAAAAAAAGTGGCATGGTGGCTTAGTGGTTAGCACCTTTGAGGGCTGGGCATCCAGGTTTGAATCTCAATCTGGGTGAAGTTTCCATGTACTCCCCATAGGTTCTCTGGTTTCCTTCCACAGTTTAAAAACAGGGATTGAAGGCTGCTCTAAATTGAATCTATATTGTGTGTGAGTGCAATTAATCGGCGGCCGGTCCTGGGTGTATCTGCCCAGCGCCAAAAACATTCTCCCCTGGATGGGCATTAAGAAACCCGATCCCAGAATGCGATTAAGCAAAAGATAAGATCAGATAAGTCAACTCCAAAAACATACATGCTCTCAGAGCTCAGTCTATAATCAGATATGTCTAAATATTAAATTCAAGATGCCCTTCAGGATCTATAATGCCATAATTTTTTTGTACAAGGTAGGCAATCCTAAAATTTATTGAGTATTCCACAAAGCCAAGTACTTTGAGACAAAACCTTTTTAAAGAAGTAGGGAGAAAAGAAAAAAAAAAAAAAAAAAAAAAAAAACACAGCTGGTCCAAGCCATACAGCTGGAGAACTCTTGGTTAGGTTTCCCGGACCTCAGCACAACTTAATGTGAACCGTTTTATTCATTAATCCGTTTCATCACGGTCCTAAATGTTTACTTGTGTTTCCTATCCAGCAACAGATGCTTAGCAAAATAAATCAGAGAGGCTTAGCAAAGCAACAGTCTGTGAGAAAGTTGGGTAGAGCACAACGGGCAGAGAAGCGCAAAAGGGTTTCAGATGTTGAGAGAGAGAGAGAGAGAGAGAGAGAGAGAGAGAGAGAGAGAGAGAGAGAGAGAGAGAGAGAGAGAGAGGGTGTGAGAAAGGGTGTATATATATATATATATATATATATATATATATATATATATATATATATATACACACACACACACACAGGTTGTGGGTTCAAATCCCAGGTCCACTGAAGTTTCCAATGTGGGTCCTTGAGCAAGGCCCTTAACCCTCATTGCTCCAGGGATGTTGATTAACCCTGTGCTCACCTTGTAAGTCACAAGTCACTTTGGATAAAATTGTCTGCTAAATGACCAAATGTAAATTCATTCATTCATTATCTTCTGCTTTATCCTCTATTAGGGTCGCAGTGGGGTTCCCCATGCCCATCCAGGGGAAAACATCTCGAGCGCTGGGCAGATACACCCAGGACAGGGCGCCAATCCATCGCTGGGCACACACTTACTCACACAAACACACTCTATAGGGGGCAATTTGGAGAACTCAAACGACTTGATCCATGTTTTTGGACTGTGGGAGGAAACCGGAGAACCCGGAGGAAACCCACGCAGACACGGGGAGAACATATATATATATATATATATATATATATATATATATATATATATATATATATATATATATATATATAATTTTTTTTTCCATGATCGAACTGAACGTATTTTATATCTATATAACGAAGAAATAACGAAGTGACAAATTATATAGTGACCTCACGTTATAGATTGCTAAAATGGCTGTACAAAAGCCCATTTAAAGCCCTACCTAGGGGACCTATATAGTGACCATGTAGCCGTTTGGATCGACGCGGCAGCCTCGCGCCCCCTCTTCCCGCCTCTCTCTCGCTCTCCTGCGGTCCGGGTGCAGTTCTCGTTCAGTGCGGCATTCAGCGGCGCCTCCGCTCGCTGCTATGAGGGAATCGCTCGTCTTGGTCGGGCTGTTACTTTGGGTTTTTCCCGGTAAGTTCGCTGGCGCATGTTTAACAACTTTCATCTGCTTTTTCGCAAACATACGAACTGTATTCTACTGCTGGTTGAATAGAACGTTTCACTGGTAATTAAATAGCCTTGCCTTTAAAAGTAAAGTGCGTTATTTTTTAAAAGTTCGGAATTCGGATACTTCCATATGTAACGGAATGTTGTTTGAGTGATGGGAGTGATGAAATGGCGAGAGTCCGTCCGAACACCGTTAAATCAAGAGAGGTTTATTACTCATTCAACTGGAGTTTACTAATAAACCAGAGAATCCAGCTGTGTCTGTACCTTCAAAGAAGATGCGGCTTGCGCAAGACATTTTGTTGAACTATAGTGGCCTCTTTTGTTCATTTTCTACAAACTGTCACAGGTGGCTTAGTTGTTAACACGTTCATCTCCCAGCACTGGCCATCTAGGTTCGAATCCCAATCTGGGTGGAGTTGCCATGTTCTCCCCGTGTCCACATGGGTTTGCTCTGGGTTCCATCCAAAACATGGATTCAAGGTAAATTCCATCCATTATAGGCGCTGGGCAGATACACCCAGGACAGGATGCCAATCCATCGCTGGACACTCACTCACTCACACAGACAAACTCTATATTGGGCAATTTCGACAATTGACTTGATCCATGTTTTTGGACTGTGGGAGGAAACCGGAGAACCCGGAGGAAACCCACGCAGACACGGGGAGAACATGGAAACACCCAGATGGGGATTCGAAACGGGAATCCCTAGCACTGAGAGCTGTTCTCCCCGTGTCTACGTGGGTTTACTCCGGGTTTTCTCATTTCCTCCCACAGTTCAAAAACATGGATTCAATGTAAAATGAATGCTCCAATTGTGTGTCTGTGTGAGAGAGTGTGCCCAGCGATAGATGGGCGCCCTGTCCCGGATGCATCTTCCCAGCGTCCGAAATGTTCTGCCATGGATGCCCCCCCATCCTAGTATCTGGGTGGAGTTGCCATGTTCCCCTTGTGTCCACGTGGGTTTACTCCCACAGTCCAAAAACATGGATTCAAGGTAAATTGGAGGCTCTAATTGTGTGTCTGTGCGAGTGTATGCCCAGCAATAGATGGGCGGACACCCTGTCCTGGGTGTATCTGCCTAGCGCCTGTTCTCACCGGTATGCCCCCCCGCCCAGTAGAGGATTAGGCGTAAGATGATGAATGAAGGTTTTGCTCACAACATCCGATGAACCTCATAATAAAACATGTTAACAGTTTATGTGGTTTTATAAACAAACTTATCACAGTGAAACATGCTTTTTAGTGTCCCGACTGTAATTTATCATGGTAATCATTTTTAACGCTGTTTCAGCTCAACCTGGACCTGGTCTCAAATCTTAGGAAGCTTAGGACCTTTTTTTCAAAACCCTGAGGCCCATTTCAACTAGTTTGCTTTGCCTTTGAAAATCTGTCCAGAGCAGTATTTCTTTCTTTTTTTATTGTGTTACAAATGTGGCTCTTAGTGCAAACAAACACTATGCATTGGGTGAAAATGACGAAGACGAATTTGACCCTGGTTCTATAATAAATCTAAAAACTTTACTTTGTTTTGCAAGTTTTGAAAATCTAAGGTAAATATGTTACTAAATAAACAGTGTGGTAACAAAGCATTACATTTTCAAAATGCCTAACAAACTCAATCACACAAAGAAACAAACACAGGTCATTTAAAAGATTTCAACGTGACCTTTTTTTTAAAAAAAAAAACACAACCAGGCAACCAACATGTGGGATAAATTAGTACACTACATAATTCAGCAATGTGAAGAACCAGCTTTACCAACTTAACCTAAACGTATCCAAGTGTGTTGGATGTTCTCTCTGAACTTATTTTGGTTAAATTATTACCCACATTTCACAAAAATAATTCAGTTTAATGATTGATGTTTGAGGGTTTATGTTGAACTTTCTTAATATTCTACCAGATCCTCGTAATAGGTATAATGTTTGTACTTTGGTTTGGCCATACCAATGTTTGGATGTTGATTAAACTTCATACAGATTAACACTTCGTTCATGATTTTTATTTTATTGTCACAGGGGTATAAACAAATGTCAAGAGAATGGTACCTGCCATTAGAAGGAGAAAAAAAAAATTATGTGATGTTTTCAGGGGATGTGTTGACTTTGTGTTGATGTAGTGAAACTGTTGGAGGTGATGTTCAGAATGTTAAACTACATTCTTGCCAGCAAGTCTCATTGTTGCTGCCGTTATTAACACTGCACTAGTTATGACAAAGAAAGTTTAATCTTTCTGCTGTTAATGTTTGCCCTCTATTTTGCAGATGGCACATTTGAGAACAATGCCAGTGAGTGTCTTTGCTTTTTTGTTCAAGATTCTAGACTTTAAAATCTAATAAGCTTTACCAACCAGGTGTGACAATTAACTGAATGGCATACAAATAAATATTCATAACATGTTAAAGACTGTTTATGCTTTGATCAGCAGCATATTTGTCAATTTGTGAGCCACCCAAGATGACCAGGAACGAGTGCCTTCAAGAATTGCTCGGCATGTGCTCTCATGACTTTATGCAAACGATGAATGCTATGAACAGCTCTGATTGGTGCACGTGGGACCAAGTGAAAAGGTCAGTCCCAATGTTAAATAGCTGCTTATAAGAGACAACATTGTTTTAAAAAAAGAACTTTCAGATATTAATGCGTTATATTGTTAATATATAGATTGTTCGGATCATAACACTACTACACAACACTACTACTACAAACCAAAAAACCCAGCTTTACTTATTATAACCTGAATCTATTTCAGTGTTGTGAGTTTTGGAGAAATTATCATCCAATTTTCACAACGCTGATTTAGTGAATCGGGCAGTGGCCAGAGGCAGGGGCCTTGGCGTCGCGATCCTCAGCTGCTAAAACTGGCATTAGGAACTTGCAACGTTACTTCGCTGGTGGGGAAGGAGCCTGAGCTGGTGCGGGCTGTTGGAAGATACCAGCTAGATATAGTCAGGCTTGCCTCAACGCACAGCTTGGGCTTTGAAATCAATCTCCTGGAGAAGGACTGGACTCTGTTTTTATCTAGAGTTGCCTATGGTGAGAGGCATCGGGCAGGTGTGGGCTTTCTCGTGACCTCCTGGCTTGACGCATGTATGTAGGAGATTTTCTCAGGTGGACGAGAGGGTAGCTTCCCTAAGCCTTCGGGTTAGGGAACGAGTTCTGACCGTTAAACTACTTTGCTTTGCACCAGCCTGTCCTGATATTTGTTTGGTTTAAATTTATTGCTGATTAGCCAGTATGGTACTGATGAGCTCATCTTCTGACTTTTTTTGAAATATCAAATAAAAATAAGACAATTCCGTTTTTCTTCCTGTTTTGCAGCTCATATAATACATTCTCTACGTGCACGGAGACTATGGCAGATTACTTGGCACTCCCGTGGCCGAGCAGGCTGGTGGAAGAGACCTTTGTGAGCATACATTCTTTGTATTTCCAAGACTGCCCCACAGAGACGCTAAAGGATCCACCTCCGAATGTCGTCTTGGCCCTTGTCATGACTCCCATATGCCTCATACCAGCCATGGTAGTTCTTGTTGTTCTTAAAACCAAAAATGGGGACAAGAGGTCCTAAACCTTGTCTTCCTTATTAAATATTTTATGTTCATCTGCACTTTTGTTGGAAAAACATTGGATTGTGTCCTTTGCATAGGCCAGTGCACACGGTCACTGATACATTAGCCACACAGCTCATAATAAACAATGTCTGGTCATTTACAAGAGTAAAAGTTCTTCTAAAGATCTAAAAAGCAAGTCAATGATCAAACATTAGCAGTTTCACAGTTGCATTGTCATGCTGCACATGCTATGACCTCATACTTACTTAAATCTTTATTAACTGCTATATTACATCTACTTAGTCAGCTCTTGCTACATTCTCATACAGCTGTAATGTTGTATGCCACTCTATTATTAAGGTCTTTGTGCAGGTAGGTTAATTCGAAGTCACTGGATAAACAGCATCAACATGTCACATGTGCAGTCTTATAGAAGTTGAGACATCCCTGTCTAAATTGTGTGTTTTTCTAATACAGTATCGATCAGATAGCATCCACTGACAAATCTCTATGAACAATTTTTTTTAGTTTTTTTTAGTGAACTTGTTTAAATTGCTTATTTTAAATGAATGAATATAGGCTCTGTTTACATATTTCTGCAGAGCCCACTTATGTTCTAAGCCTATTCAACAAAGGTTTAACCCAACATTTTAGATGTCCGATTCTTTAGTCTAATAGAGATGAACTAAAGAGTAATGGTATTAAAGAGAACCATAACACTGAAGTACAATGCCATTGTACGCTAAGCATTTATTGCATGTTTTTTTACATTTTGAATCCTGCGATGACGTTCCAAAATACCTACCTGGTTTAGACCTTGTGAATGTTGTCTAAGAAAAGTCTTCATACAGTTACTTGAACTACTACTATTAAGCTGTTAGATTAAAAAATTAAACCAGGCAGGTTGCGAAAAGCTTTAAGAAAATTTAAACTTAGTTTCCTTATAAATCTTTAAATAAATCAAGATTAGAATAACATTATAAACAATAAATATATTATTTCCAGGTCTATACAACATCCCGTTGACTTGGTGCCATTTATAGTAATAGAAAATCTGATAATTATGCATGTCAGACACATATTTCTTAGCTTGAGTCACAGCTTTAATTATATAATGTAATTGTAATGACCACTGATTTTTAGTGCAGGATAAATATAAACAACTTGCATGTATTTCATTATATTATCCTGTAAGTAAAATATCAGTGCCTTTACCTGGTCTGCAGGCTGGTGACAAAATAGACACAGAGTAGATTTTATTATTTAGATAGCAAAGACAGACAAAAAACACTAAGCGATTTGTATTCTGCATGTAGTATTTCAAAGTTCCACATGTGCTGTCTGTTCTCATGACTGGCTTCACTGAACTATTACCATTAAAAGCAGTCATTTTCAACAGCAGTTTATTTCATACATTGTTGCATCCATGCTGAGTGAAAATCCTAATGCTGTTAAAGGATGAGCGCATTATACTGATACCACTAAGTGCAAGTGCAACCCAATGATGAACACTTTTATACTTCCTGTACTGTAAGATTCTTTATTTTCTTAATTAATGTTAGTAGTTAAATGACAAAAGCTGTTTGGCTAGCTCAAACGTTACTGTGATGGTTTTAAACTGTAAAGAGCCCCGAGGTGTCATTAGTTTAATATTTCATTACATTTTTTTAAATATAATTTTTTCCTTTATTTTCTAAAGTTTTTTAAATATTTAAAGATTTTAGACAAAGTGCTGCATTTTTTCACAAGATTGATAAAATGTTGGCTCAGAAAAATGAGCTTACTTTTTATTTTAAATCAAACATTGTGGGGTATTCGGGTTCATGCTTTTTTCATGCTGAAAAAAATACAATACCAACGTTAATAATTATTTTTAAGACGTTCAAGTTTTAATAAATACCATCAAAAAAAAGTAAATATGGATCCTAATGCATGTTCAATAATTTAAGTCCTTTAATCCTTAATCCTTTACTCATTCAGGTGCCTGTTAGATTGATCTGGCTGCAACTGTCCCCAACCTCATAAAAAACCCAGCTGTATGATAACTAATACCATCACAGTCGCAAACCCTTGCAATGAGGAATCGGGGTTTTATATAAAAATAGCTTTGGCTATTAATCTTAGTGGCCACGTGTTTCAGTAAACTGGGAGAGGCTGTAACTGGATGAGCAGTGAATAGTTTCGCCCTTTTAACTTTTAACCTCATGGACTACGTCATTACATTAAAAATACAATTCGAACAAAAAAAGAAATAAAAATAGTCGAGACCACAAGTCTCGACTATTTTCACTAAAAATGCAAATGAATCTTAAATTAATGGCATCTTTGGGCTTTATAAGTAATGTTGTCCTGACCCAGGTCATAACCATTGACTACAGATTAATCACAGTATGACCAACAGAATTTAGTCCTTTGTGCGTTTTCGATTTGCCTCAATTTTCTGCCACATTCAGCAAAAAAATGGCACCATATACATACATTTTGAGGTCAGTCTACCCTCAAGCTCATATGTGCAACAGCTTATTGTGTTTATTCATTTTCTAAGCTACTTATCCTAATTAGGGTTGCATAGCAAAAGGCAGGGGAAACTCCCTGTACAAGTCTGCATGTAATCAATCTCAGGGCAGCCACACAGACTCACAAACTCATGCATAAACCCAATTGCTAATTCAACTACTACTATACATTTCGGATTGTGGGAAGAAATCCATGCGGCTGTGGGGAGAACATGCAAACCCTACACAGAAAGGACCAGGGCAATCTTGCACATGCATTGTACTTGGGACCCTATGGCTGTACGATGAAATCGTTAACCGCTGCACAACCACACAGCTGCTGTGACTGATAAAATTACTGGTAATAAATGAATAACATTCCTGTTTTCATCATATATTTAAAACAAATGTGGCAGACAATAGAGGCAGTTATGGCACGCAAAGCATTTCTGTGGCAATGGCTTCAAGAGTGAAACCGGACAGTCTATAGATTATTGGAATGATTACATAGTTCATTCTATTATTTAGAGTTTTATGACAATGCAGTCTCATGGTTTTACCTCAGAAAGCAGCTATAATGATGTCTTTTGATTAGAATTGGTTGTAGTTCAGTGGTTTAAGGTCCTCTATGAACGAGTGCTGGATCCTGAAGCAAGTCCTTTACATTCCAGCCCTACTTAATGCTTGAATTGATTTCTGCCTCGATGCTTTACGTATGGGGGGGGGGGGGGGGTAAAAAAGCCAAATGAATAAACAGAACTAAGGCTTTACCTGTAAGAGACAATGCAGCTGCATTAATGTAACTTGCAGGAAAATTATACAGTTTACAATAATAAAGGTTAAAAGGTAGAGTCAGTATTTTTAAGGTCAGAATACTTTTAACAAGAAGTGGTCAACAACTGTTAAAAAAATCTGCTTCAAGTAAAGATTTTGTTCTTGGTTTTAGTCCCAGGGTCAGATAGGAAAATTATATGGACAATTACATTTTACAACTTTACCTCTTTTTCAAATATGGATTTTAAATGGCTTGATAATTGCTGACTTTATCTTTTAGTAGTTGATGATCATTTTTCACAAACTGGATTCAGCCTTTAGCTTTAAACTGATGTCATTTTGATCATTTCATGTAAGTTTTTAATGTTAAATGGTTGTTTAATATTATTTTAGTTTTTTGTGTAAATGAAATACTGTTTTAAACTGTATTGTTTTGTATACTTTGCACTTTTTAAATGACTATGAAAGTGCATCCTTTCATTGAAACTAAAATCTTACTCTAGTCTGTTCTGTGGTATGTCTTTATGATGCACCATGCACTAACAATCTGTGAATCATTTTTATTCTTTTTACATCTTTTTTTTTTTTTTTACTAGTAGCACTTCATCAGATAATTCAATCTTTTGCACAGAATAAAAGATTTCTGTTTGATGAGTGATGTGTGATTTTCTTGGCAGCATTTGGTGTTGCATTTAAAATAGGTGTCAGAAGATGACTTCAGTGTCTGTGAGAAAAGAAACACAACATCAAACAAGCCGAAAGTCATGTGCTAGCAATTTTGATTCCTTGTAATTCCTCCTAATTAACAGCCGTGAGATAAACACAAAATATTTTCAAAGAACATGCAAGACAAGGCCACAGCCATGTTGATTAAAGCCATCCTAAAATTTGCAACATGTATGAAAACGGTTCAACTTCAGGTCCAATTTTTAAATGTCTGAAAGTATTGAATTTAAAAGCACTGTCCATCACACATTAAATTTATTTTCATTCATTCATTATCTTCTGCTTTAGCCTATATTAGGGTCGCGGGGGGGTTCCCCATGCCCATCCAGGGAAGAACGTTTCGGGTGCTGAGCAGATACACCCAGGACAGGGTGCCAATCCATCGCTGGGCACACACTCACTCAAACAGGCACATTCTATATGGGGCAATTTGGAGAACTCAATTGACTTTATCCATGTTTTTGGACGTTGGGAGGAAACCGGAGGAGACCCACGTGGACACGGGGAGAACATGGAAACTCCACCCAGATGGGGATTCGAACCGGGAATCCCTAGTGGTCAGAGGCGAACTTGCTAACCACTAAGCCACGTGCCGCCCTTAAATTTATTTTAATTATTTTAATGCTTTTCACAAAAGTATGTTTTAAAGCAGATTTGCAGTGTACTAAGTTTAAGGCGAAGCAACAGTGGCAAGGGAAATCTCTTTTTCTATTTATTTAATTAATTAAGCATAAATTCTTGTGAGGACCAAGGCTCAGTGTAGACCTAATCTTTCTTGTGCAGCATTAACAGTGCAAGACACTTAAGATTTAGGTTGTTTATATAATCAACTGGGGCGGCACGGTGGCTTAGTGGTTAGCACGTTCGCCTCTCAGCGCTAGGGATTCCCGGTTCGAATCCCCATCTGGGTGGAGTTTCCATGTTCTCCCCGTGTCTGCGTGGGTTTCCTCCGGGTTCTCCGGTTTCCTCCCACAGTCCAAAAACATGGAACAAGTTAATTGAATTCTCAAAATTGCCCCATATAGAGTGTGTCCGTGTGAGTGAGTGTTTGCCCAGCGATGGATTGGTGCCCTGTCCTGGGTCTATCTGCCCAGCGCCCGAGACGTTCTCCCCTGGATGGGCATGGGGAACCCCACCGCGACCCTAATAGAGGATAAGCGGAAGATAATGAATGAATGAATATAATCAACTGTCCATTTAAAAAAAAGTCTGGTAAATTATTATACACACTATAAAAAAGTAAACAAATTAAGTGTATTGACATGCATTTTGGGGCAAATCCAACTTTGTAAGAACAGTTTGGCGAAAGACATTTTCTATTCTTCGCCTCCATGTACAATAAATGCTCCATAAAGACATGACTGGGTGAGTTTGTGTGAAAGACCTTGACTGGCTCATGTGGCATCGTAACCTCAATAACTATAATAAACAACATTGGGATGAACTGTAACAAACAAAAGCCAGATGCTTCAGTTCCAAATCAGTGTATGACCTCACAAATGCTACTCCCAACAAAACATTCCCAAAAATTCCCACAGACACACATTAACATCTTGTAAAAAGCTAAATCAGTGACTTTAGAAACAGTGGCCATGGGAAATACAACACAGTACTTGGTGAAACCAGGGACCTTCAGGTCACAAAGGCTTCGTTTATGTGTTTTGATCTAGAGAAGTGAGCACACTGGTGTTGAGAAAGTCTTCATGCAGCAACTACAATCAAAGAATACACAACTTAAGATTATGTTCTTAAATGTAAACTTGGAAACTTGTTGACTTCTGTGGTATAAAACATTTGCTTTCCTACGAAGAGTTAGATAGTCTGATACAAAAGAGAGATAGATGTCTCAAACAGGGCGGCACGGTGGCTTAGTGGTTGGGCTCTCAGCTCTAGGAATTCCCGGTTCGAATCCCCACCTGAGTGGAGTTTCCATGTTCTCCCCGTGTCCACGTGGGTTTCCTCCGGGTTCTCTGGTTTCCTCCCACAGTCCAAAAACATGGATCAAGTCATTTGAGTTCTCCAAATTGCCCCATATAGAGTGTCTATGTGTGTGTCTGTGGGAGTGAGTGTGTGCCCAGCGATAGATTGGCGCCCTGTCCTGGATGTATCTGCCCAGCACCCAAAACATTCTCCCCTGGATGGGCATAGGGAACGCCCCCGCCCCAAATATTTGATAAAGCGGAAGATAATGGATGGATATCTCAAACCCAAATGTTCCTAGTGTTCATCAACAACTTTTTTTATTATTAAAAAAAGAGGATGAGTACTTGTGCAGGGGACTTTATAACACTATATGCATAAACACCAGAACTTTTAAAAGTACAATAACGATGCTCTTATACTACGTGCTAGACACATTCGATTGAATTCTGTAAAGTGATAAAGCTGAAGATGTTTTAAAGGAACGTTTTGGATACAGAAATGACTTTAATGAGTCCAGTTTGCACGCAGGTTTATTGTGTTTTAGGGAAACCACGTGACTGGGTGGTATAAAAGCTTACGTGTCGCCTTCTGGCAGGGTGGAGGGCTAAAGCGGGGGAATAGGGTCTTGCTCATGCTTTCTCTCTTGTTTTCTCTCTTGTTTTCTCTCTTTCTCGCCTCAGCGTGCTTTCTTCTCCTCCTCCAGGCTGTGAGACGCGGCTCCTCCTCCGGTGCGGCGTCCATCCCGTGCTGCGTCATCCTTTCTTTTCCCCGAGGACAGTACACACCTCACGGCTCATCCCAGCAGCCAATCAGAGCCGAGCACGTGCACCGCACCGCCACATTTTACTGGATTCTGTCCAAACGGATCCGGAGCCCCACAGTTAGTTCCACAGATCCAGTTCCACAGATCCACAGATCCAGTTCCACAGTTCTACAGATCCAGTTCCACAGATCCACAGATCCAGTTCCACAGTTCCACATATCCAGTTCCACAGATCCACAGATCCAGTTCCACAAAGCCACAGATCCAGATCCACAGATCCAGTTCCACAGATCCAATTCCACAGATCCACAGATCTAGTTCCACAGATCCAGTTCCACAGTTCCACAGATCTAGTTCCACAGATCCACAGTTCCAGTTATACAGATCCAGTTCCACAGAGCCACAGATCCAGATCCACAGATCCAGTTCCACAGTTCCAGATCCACAGATCCATATCCACAGTTCCACAGATCCAGTTCCACAGAGCCACAGATCCAGATCCATAGATCCAGTTCCACAGTTCCAGAATCAGAATCAGGTTTATTGGTCACTTGCGTAGTTATACGTGGTACAGCCAGCAGTGATATTCTTTTTTGACCTCTCCACAGAAAATTAAATTTGTTTAAAAGAAAAAATAGGATAGAATAAGATAAAAAATAAAAATAAAATTTAACTATGTATTTACAATGTGCAATGGAATTATAAAAGTCCAGTTCCACAGATCCAGTTCCACAGATCCACAGATCCAGATCCACAGATCCAGTTCCACAGTTCCACTAAAGCTCTGCAAGCTTAAAACATTTCATCTCATCATTCTGTACTGTACAGATCGACCCATTCGAGTCTGCACACTGCCCTGCATGTTTAGAGGCAACTCTACTGCCACCTTGTGGTGGGACGCTCACCCACATGTTGCAGTTTTAATGACAAAGTTAATACTATTGGACTATCCATACATTTATCCATTGTCTTCCGCTTTATCCTCTACTAGGGTCGGGAGGGGGGGTTCCCCATGCCCATCCAGGGAAGAAAGCCTCGGGCGCTGGGCAGATACACCCAGGACAGGACACCAATCCATCACTGGGTACACACTCATTAACACACACACTCTATACGGGGCAATTTGGAGAATTCAATTGACCTTTATCCATGTTTTTGGACTGTGGGACCAGAGAACCCGGAGGAAACCCACGCGGACACGAGGAGAACAGGAATCCCTAGTGCTGAGGGGTCAACATGCTAACCACTAAGCTATTGATTGATTCATTCATTCATTTATTATCTTCCACTTAATCCTCTACTAGGGTTGTAGGGGGTGTTTCCCTTGCCCATCCAGGGGAGAACGTTTTGGGCACTGGGCACATACACCCAGGACAGGGCGCCAATCTATCACTGGGAACACAAACACACAATATATAGGTCAGTTCCACAGTTCCAGTAAAGCTTTGCAAGCTTGCAACATTTCATATCATCTCATCATTCTGTACAGTACAGATCGACCTCATCGAGTGCCCTGCATGTTTAGAGGCAACACTACTGCCACCTTGTGGTGGGATGCTTACCCACATGTAGCAGTTTTAATGACAAAGTTAATACTATTTGATCATTCATTAATTCATTACTCATTCATTTATTAGCTTTCACTCTACTAGGGTTGCAGGGTGGGGGTGGTGGTTCCCCATGCTCCGCATTCATTCATTATCTTCTGCTGAATACTGTACTAGAGCTGCACCCAGGACAGGGCACCAATGGAACCTTCACATGGAAACTTCAACCCTAATCCGCAGCACAAAGAAGTGAATACCGCCATTGTGCATCTAAAAAGATGTTGTGTATGTAACATTCATTCATTCATTAATTCCCGCTTTATCCTCTATTAGGGTCGCGGTGGGGTTCCCCATGCCCATCCAGGGGAGAACGTCTCGGGCGCTGGGCAGATAGTCCCAGGACAGGGCGCCAATCCATCGCTGGGCACACACGCACTCACACAGCCACACTCTATATGGGGCAATTTTGAGAATTCAATTGACCTTGATCCATGTTTTTGGACTGTGGGAGGAAACCGGAGAACCCGGAGGAAACCCACGCGGTCACGGGGAGAACATGGAAACTCCACCCAGATGGGGATTCGAACCGGGAATCCCTAGTGCTGAGAGGCGAACGCGCTAACCACTAAGCCACCATGCCGCCTTGTATGTAACATGTACCAATGAAATACCTTTTTATGATCAACATGGTGTTTTATATTTTCTTTTTATAAATTAAACACTGAACAGCGCCTGATCTGTTGGCATGTTGTTGACATCAAGTCATATTGCTTCATATTAAACCATAGAGCCACTAGGTGGCGGTAATACACTGCGCAACAACAATAATTCAAACGTCCCAGTCCACTAGGGTTTAAAAATGTTCTTTATTGTTTCTTTTTAATACAACTCATAACATTCTCCCCTGAATAAGAATAAGGAACCCGCCCCCCCACACACACACACACAAACTCAAGAAGAGGATTAAGCTGAAGATTATTAGATGAGATAAATGAATAAAATATCAGATTTTTTGCAAATATGTAGTCATATTTTACAATTCTGTATGAATTGATTGAACCTGATCTTGTTTAGATTGTATAGTTTTCTTTATTATTATTATTATTCAAAATGTTACATAAATTTAAATCAGACATTATTAAAAAAAAAGTAACCTTTTGAATGCAAAATAATGTCACCACATAAAGATGGTAAAGCAATTTAAATGTTCTAATTTAATCTAATTCTAATTTAAATGTTATAATAATTTTAGTTTTAAAATAATTCTAACTCTGATCATGTTAATTTACTTTTAAGGGGAAAAAAGTGAAGTAAACACAATAACAATCAAATCATGCACAATAATGCAATTATTATGAATAAAAAAGGAAAGGAAGTGTGAGATTGAAACCTTACCCAGGGAGTGAGAGAGTGAGTGAGAGAGACAGAGGCAGAGAGACAGAGAGTCAGAGACACAGTAATAGAGGGGAAGACAGTTAGAGGGGGAGAGCGTGTGGGACAGCAGTGCCAGGAGCCGAGAGGATGGAGATTCGCCCGGACCGCTTTAAGGCTGTGGCTGGAAAAACCTTGGGAAAGATACACAGGTAAGCAACTCTGTGTCCAGTTATAAAAGCTCAGCAAAACTCAAAACTGCCATAACTACACTCTCTATATTTATATCTCCATATTGATCACACATTGTTCCTAACAGACAGGGTGAAGGTCTTTGTCCTTTTTAAAAGTACCTTTCTTCCAAACATGCTAAGAAGAGACAAATATTCAGTTACGTTAAAAGATGAAAGTTGTTATTTACTTATGAATTGAATAGAATCTTGCCTTTTACTAAAACATGATGTGGGCCAATTTTTTATTAAACCAGCACGTCTTTAACATTTTTATTTAAAAACATTAAAATGAATGAATTTAAACAAAATAATTTCTTAAATAAAACCAATAATTACTAATTTGTTTACTTTTTAATTGATATTATTTAATTTCATGCTTATGTGCAATATCGTAATCATGATAATTGTGATTCAAATTCTATTATACTATCACCTCACCCACAGAGCAAAATATCATTATATTTTTATTTTATATATATATATATATATATATACATTCACTTTATTCTTTTTTTTATTTTTGTCACATTTAGTTTACTTTCACTGTGCTTATTGTTAATTTCTTATTCTACCTTTTTATACTGTATATAAAAACGACATTGGAGCATCTGTAAAAACTGCCTGATTCTGATTCAGAAAAAAAAATCTGATTCTGATTCTGATTTGAGTTATTCTGACAACAATAAGTTATATCTTAAAACAGAATTGTGTCAGACTTTATACTCATAATCAATTTATATTTACATAAATCAAACAGTACGAAGTACAGATAAGAATTAGTTGTAATTAATGCTAAACACAAGTGTTTTCATTAAAATCATTCTGATTCTTGTAATACCAACAAATAGAAATAAATGTGTTCTGTTTAAATTAAAATTCTGAATATAACCTTTGGACAAAATCCCAAGAATTTAAATGTGCTCTGAAAAATATCTTATTACCAAGATGCAATGTTTTTATATCATACATTTTAAATGTGATACTGAGGTATGATGTTCAGGTGACACATAGACCAAATCCCCTCAGTTTTTCATTAGTAGTTGAAGTAAATCAGTGAAACGATAACAGCACCTTTATAAAGCTCACATTTACAATTAGGGACAACTAGTCTTTTTCTAAGCCACTCATTAGGGTTGCAGGGAGCATTGGAGCCTATCCATGCTCTCACTTAACATGGAACACCACATTGGTAGCCACTTAATTTTATTAATTAATTCATTCATTCATTCTTTATATTCCTCTTAATCCTCCACAAGAGCCATGCCCATGGGGTTCCATGCCCATCCAGGGAAGAAAGTTTCTGGCAGGGCAGATACACCCAGGACAGGGTGCCAATCTATCACTGGGCACACACACTCACACAGACACTTACTATATTGGCTAATTTAAAGCATTCGATTTACCTTGAATCCATGTTTTGGACTGTGGGAGGAAACCCATGTGGACACATGAGAACATGGAAACTCCACCCAAATTGGGATCCGAACTTGGTTTCCCAGTGCTGAGAGGCAGACGTGCTAACCACTAAGCCACCGTGCCGCTTCTCAATTTTATTATAAACACAAAAAGATTCATACTTTGAGATAATATAGTATGTTCTCTTCATCTGATTTACATGTGTTTGGACAAACCACACAGAGAAAGGACCTTGACCAGCCCTTTTGGATACAAAGCCCATAACTCTCTCAATACTTATTGAACCACAGTGTCGTCAGTGTCAATACAAAAAAAATATTATTTAATCCTTATCATCCTTTATCAAATTATTATCATTCTTAGACTGTATTAAGGCTGCTTAAATGTAACCACACATGTTTTTACCCTCACAAAAGTCATCAACTCATGGAAGGAAGACAACTTTTGTTGGATATTTGAAGAACAATACCATTTACATTTGGTCATTTAGCAGACACTTTAACCCAAAGCAACTTATTATTATTACAAACTTATTACAAAGCAAGCACAGCATCCCTGAAGCAATTAGGCTTTAGGGTCTCACTTAAGGACCCACATTGGTAACTTTGGTGGACCTGGGATTTGAACCCACAACCTTCTGATTGATAGCCCAACATCTTATAAAGAATTAACTTAAAAACTGAAGTTACCTAAAAAAAAATTTAACGTGTTTTGGCAAAATTAAAGTATGTCTTGGTTCAGATTTTCTGTTGTCACATGATCTAAAGTGGCAACTTAAAAAAATGTAAATCCTATCTCGAAATAGCTCATCATTAACACAGTCACAGACACACACACACACACACCCACACACACACACACAGGTCCAGCTGTCAACCTCATAAATCCCCTACATTCACTTTAACATCTCCTTTACTTCCTCTCATTATTACACACGTTGCTATGTCGTGCCGCCCTTATTTTGAAATCATGTTACCAAAATTATATGCTTTACATTGTACATATACATTGTGACAATAGTTTGTTCCAGCATGACTGTGACCATGACAGTGAACCCCCCCCCCCCACACACACATACAACATCACAACCCAATGTTTGTGATCATGCCCTCATAACTGTTCTAATGCCAACAAGGTACAAACAACTGTTAATAACATTATACTATATAATTACATTTACATTACATTTACATTTAGTCATTTAGCAGACACTTTTATCCAAAGCGACTTACAAATGAGAACATTACAAGTCAGAAGTTATGGAGAAAACCAACTATACTGTAAATTCATCAAACCTGATTGTTATTTGATGCTGCCCCCCCCCTCCTTTTTTTTTTTTTTTTTTCTACAACAGGTATTTGTTAAAAAGATGCGTCTTTAGTAGTTTCTTAAAACTGTTTAGTGATTCTGCCTTACGGACAGAGTTGGGAAGCTCGTTCCACTATTTTGCAGTGGTGAACGCCACCGAGTGAGAATGAGCTCCTCGGTGAGGTGGAACCACCAGGCGGCAATCATCACTGGAGCGAAGTGAACGAGTCGGAGTGTATTTTGAAAAGATAGAGTGAAGGTAGGAGGGAGAAGATCCAGAGATGGTTCTGTAGGCCAGAGTCAGTGACTTGTACTGAATGCAGCAGCTACAGGGAGCCAATGGAGGGAAATGACTGATGGAGTGACATGAGTTCGCTTGGGCTGGTTAAACATGAGTCGGGCTGCAGAGTTTTGAATTAGTTGAAGAGGTCTGATTGTGGAAGCTGGGATACCGGCAAGTAGCGCATTACAATAATCAAGCCGGGATAGGACTAGGGCTTGAACAAGCAGTTGGGTAGATATAACTGATCAGAATGTTAAGGGTTTGGACCCTGGATCCACAAAGTGCTAATTCTGACTCAAGCCTTTAAACATGTTAAAATAGAAGGCATGGAATTTCCTTTGCGTGTTTGTAAAATAACTATAAACGCATCTAATTTATTTATTGACTAAGCTGCTTATCCTGATTACTGTTGCGAGAGATCAGTGCAACACCCAGAGTTCAAAATCAGAACAACACCCTAGGCAGGACCCCAGACTTTTGCAAAGACACACATTCATTCACACATAAACACCTGGAGCAGTTTTGTATGTTCACTTAATAGTATATTTTTGAACAGGGCATAAAACAGGAGCACCTTAAAGAAACCCGCACACATGAGGAAGAACCGATACAGAAAGAGCCTTGTCCACCATCTCTGAAAAAAATCATATTTTAGGATATAAATTATCTGGGTACATAATCTGTTTTAGCTGTATATGAATATCTATAGGGCGGCACGGTGGCTTAGTGGTTAACATGTTAACCTCTCAGCACTAGGGATTCCCGGTTCGAATCCCCATCTGGGTGGAGTTTCCATGTTTTCCCCGTGTCTGTGTGGGTTTCCTCCGGGTTCTCCGGTTTCCTCCCACATGGATCAAGTCAATTGAGTTCTCCAAATTGCCCCATATAGAGTGTGTTTGTGTGAGTGAGTGTGTGCCCAGCGATAGATTGGCGCCCTGTCCTGGGTGTATCTGCCCAGCGCCTGAAACATTCTCCCCTGGATGGGCATGGGGAACCCCCCGCGACCCTAAAAGAGGATAAATCAGAAGATAATGAATGAATAAATGAATATCTATATATACATTCATTTACATTTGGTCATTTATATTTATATTTATAGCAGACGCTGTTATCCAAAGCAACTTTCAGTTTTACAGTATTAAGGGCGTGGTAGCTCAGTGGTTAGCATGTTGGTCTATTGATCTGAAGGTGGGTTCAAATTCCAAGTCCATTGAAGTTACCAATGTGAGCAAGACACTTAACCCAAATTGCTCCAGGGGGCTGTGGTCACAACCTTATGTTCATTTTGTAAGTTTCATCTATCCATTATCTTCTGCTTTATCCTCTATTAGGAGGGTATATGGGCATGGGGGGGTTCCCCATGCCCATCCAGGGGAGAATATCTCGGGCGTTGGGCATGTACATGTAGGACAGGGCGCCAATCTATCGCTGGGCACACACTTACTCACACAAAGACACTCTATATGGGGCAATTTGGAGAATTCAACTGACCTTAATCCATGTTTTTGCACTGTGGGAGGAAACCTCAGAACCCGGAGGAAACCCACACGGACATATGGAGAACATGGAAACTCCTCCCAGATTGGGATTGGAACCGGGAATCCCTAGCACTGAGAGGAGAACATGCTAAGCTACCATGCCACCCACCTTGCAAGTTGCTTTGGATAAAAGTGTTTGCTAAATAACCAAATGTAAAATGTAAATTTACCTTTTGATGGTTGGGGTTGGGGTCAGAATAAATTAAAAAGCAGGGCATTTTTTAAGGGCTTTGCTCAAGAGCCTTCATTGGTACAAAAATGGACTTGGGATTTGAACCCACAGCCTTCAGGTTGATAATCCAACACTCTACTCACACTCCTATCTCATTTCATAACTATGCATTCATAATTATCTTTCATAACAATTGTCTATTTTCTCATGACGTCTTTCTCATTATTAACCCACATGACATGTAGTAAGGATTGAACGATCTTTAATGATTTGTTCTAAATGTGCAAAGCGTTGTTGATGTCGCTGCTCGACATCAAACCCAACAAACTTAATGTCTTAATAAACATGTATGTGTTGCAGAAGACCGGTTCATAACGAATGGTGTGTCAGTGTGTGTGTGTATTGGGATGAAGCTGTATTTTAAAAAGCATCATAGTCAGCAGCTGATTAATCATTTACAGCATCTTCTGCTCCTACTGTTACAGCAGCATAGCACCGATCCAGCACACTTCCTCACACCTGCACTTATCCTACGCCTCTTGGTTTTACCTTACCCAAAACGCAGAACAGCACGAACACAGTTTGATCCCAAACTTTGATCTATTTTTGCATTGTTCAATTTTGCAGTCTTGTCAATGCTTCATTTGAATGTTTGTGACCGAATTTATCACCTGCATCTTCTTTCAAGAGACAATTATGTTGTATATAATAAGTCTCTTAATAAAAGACGCAAGTCATTTCTTTGCAGTGTCTCTGGTTTGCTCCCTTTAATAAGCACCCTGATTAAGTGCCCTTCGTGCACCAAAATAACCAACATAAACTAACAAAAGATTGTTTGTTCATGTTATTAAACTCATCACTGTTGATTATATTATTTATGTGCCAATAATGTGTCTTGTTTGACGGCTTTGAAAATCTTGCTTATTTGATGCCTGTGAAGGTCGTGTCTGTGTGTGTGTGTGTGTGTGTGTGTGTGTGTGTGTGTGTGTGTGTGTACAGGTATGTATAATGCTGTGATATTATTACACACTTACATATGGGGACCTCTTGTAATTGTGGGGACCACACACTCAGCCTCTAAATGTAAATCATTTAACTTTAAGTGGATTCATGTTTTATTGTTACAGTTATAGTTCAGTTATAGTTAGTGTAAGAACACAGTTAATGCTAGGGTTGTAGTATTTATGGTTAAGGTTTGGGTATGTTTATGTAAATGTCCTCACGAAACATAAAAATCTATGTGTGTGTGTGTGTGTGTGTGTGTGTGTGTGTGTGTGTGTGTGTGTGTGTGTGTTTGCAGAGTGGGGGTTTCTCCCTGGGTAACACAGTCCCACTGAGACCCAATCTGTTCACTAGAGGCAGGGGTTGGGATTGGGTTTAAAATACAAAGTTGTTAGTATACAGAAGGAGCAAGGGTGACAGAGTGAGAAAGAGCATGGTAAAAAATGAGAGAGAGAGTGAGAGAGAGAGAGAGAGAGAGAGAGAGAGTGAGAGAAAAGCAAAAGAGAGGATTTGTGGATTTGATGCAGTTTAATCTGTTACCTATTTCAATATTGGTCAAAGAAAGACACAGAGAACACAGTAGGATTATGTAATTTTTTTTTTACCAGTCAGGACTCATCCTCTTACTGAGATTAAAAGGACCTGTGTGTGTGTGTGTGTGTGTGTGTGTGTGTGTGTGTGTGTGTGTGCGTGAAAGGGATAGAGAGAGATGCATATATATATATATATATATATATATATATATATATATATATATATATATATATATATATATACACACACACACACACACACACACACACACATATACATATATATATATATGTATGTATAAATATATACACACAGCATCACCAATGCAAATTGAAAACTGTAAAGCATCAGAATTCAATATGTTTAAATAAAACTGGACCTAATGCTTTAAAGTTATCGTAGGGGTTGCACACAAGAATGTCACACAAAAGAGTATATATAGATATTTTCTAATATCCAAACACAAACCCATTTACATCTTGGGGCAATTTAGGGGCAATTTTATCTTTTGCAGTGAGGTTAAAACACTAACCCCTGCCCGACTGAAGGGCCTATTTCCTTCGTAGTGCTTGTATTTGTCTGACTTGCCATTCTGTTAACTAACTGCTGCATAATTAATAAGGCAAGTACTCACCAAAAGAGAGCTTTTCAAATATGAGATCATCATAATAATGTCAATAAACCACTAAAACGTCAGCGACTGGCTTTCCATCAGAGAGCAAAAGAGAAGTATGGCATTCATTTTCTAACCTGCTTATCCTGATCAGGTTCACAGGAGGTCATGTTACCAGACTATTTCAGGGTGGCCACACAGACAAACATATTCCTACCATGGGGCAATTTAGATTTATTTGTATTTACTTACTGGAATGTTTATAGACTGTGGGAGAAAATCCCTAAAAAGTCCTAACGGAAATTCATTCAGACATGGAGAGGACATGCAAATTCACACAGAAGGAACTTATTTCATCCTGTTAAATTATCTTTTTGCTGTAAAATAGAAGTTCAGAGGTTTCTAGGAAGGAGGGGAGAGTACACAGAGACATCTCACTCCTGTACATGGGTGACATGCAGACTCCACGAAAAAAGGACCCTTGTTTACCTCACCTGGTTATTGAACCAAGGCCCTTTACGCTGGGAGGCGGTAGCACAAACTTCTGCAACACTCTGCTGTGTACAAAGTATTTTTTCATTGTAAATAATAATATAGCACATTTACAACAACACCTAAATATGCAATAATGTACTACTAGTATATATTACTACAAGTTCTATGGCTGAAATGCCCTTGGGAAAGAGACCTAACCCCAATTGCTCCCTGAGTGTTGTATACAAGGCAGCGAGCACATGTGCTGACTTTTCTCAGTGTGTGTGTTTGTGTGTGTGTGTGTGTGTGTGTGTTTTCAGTACAGTCTGCAAAACAGATCACTTTTTTGTGAGATTTTCATATGAATATATATATATATATATATATATATATATATATATATATATATATATATATATATATATATATATATATATATATATATATATACGGTGGCTTATTGGTTAGCACATTCGCCTCTCAGCACTAGGGATTCCCGGTTCGAATCCCCATCTGGGTGGAGTTTCCATGTTCTCCCCTTGTCTGCGTGGGTTTCCTCAGGGTTCTCCGGTTTCCTCCCACAGTCCAAAAACATGGATCAAGTTAATTGAAATCTCAAAATTGCCCCATATAGAGTGTGTCTGTGTGAGTGAGTGTGTGCCCAGTGATAGATTGGCACCCTGTCCTGGGTCTATCTGCCCAGCGCCCGAGACGTTCTCCCCTGAATGGGCATGGGGAACCCCACCGTGACCCTGATAGAGGATAAGCGGGAGATAATGAATGAATGAAAATATATACATATATATGTATATATATATATACACACACACACACACACACACACACACACTAGTACTAATTGCAGCCACTGGCTTTTCCTATTAGCAGCTAGCATATGGGCTGCAGCTGGTGGGAAATCTGTCTTTTACCATCTTAAGCCTTAATTACACATTCTTATGATTAATATTCAGATCACCATAATTACCCAAGAGTGAAGCTAGACTAAAGGTCTAAGTAAAAAGAGATAATATAACGGCAAATGTTAAAGACAGGGACAGCAGTGGCAATGCCAATATGAGTCATTACATCTCTGCTGCACAGACGCTTGCACTCATTTCCGGAAGTGAAGAATTTCAGTAATCCTAATCTGAGGTTGGAGATACAGATTATCTGGGAGCAAAAACGACTGGGGGGTGGAGGTGCTAAAGTGGTGGGTGTAATGCTCAGCCAGTAAGCTTGCTTGCTTACTTCCTTACATTTATCTTTTAACATATATTATGCAAAAAGAAAAAAGAACGTCTACATTTGTATGTAGTTGCATATACATTTTAAAATTACAACTATATACATATTTATTAATTATCAGTTTGATGATTCCTTTGCTTCAGTGTTTAAAGGATTATTTCTGGTTTGTTAAAAATAGAGGAAGCATAGAGAATCTAAACAAGAGTAGGATTATTAAACGATTGCTGATGTGGTATCAGGTGGGTTATCAGTTCCAATTACCATATAGATGGACGTTGTTCATTCATTCATTCATTATCTCCCGCTTATCCTCTATTAGGGTCGCGGTGGGGTTCCCCATGCCCATCCAGGGAAGAACGTCTCGGGCGCTGGGCAGATAGACCCAAGACAGGGCGCCAATCCATCGCTGGGCACACACTCACTCACACAGACACACTCTAAATGGGGCAATTTTGAGAATTCAATTAACTTGATCCATGTTTTTGGACTGTGGGAGGAAACCGGAAACCCGGAGTAAACCCACGCAGACACGGGGAGAACATGGAAACTCCACCCAGATGGGGATTCGAACCGGGAATCCCTAGCGCTGAGAGGCGAATGTGCTAATCACTAAGCCACCGTGCCGCCGATGGACGTTGTAATTTAATATTTACAGACTGTTGTCCATTTGTATATATTTTGCAAGCTTTCGTTTAATTTCATCATGGTTTCCTTTGGTTGTAAATTGCTGGAAATTTTTTTTTTTAAAGTATGGAATGTTTGTTACACCACATACTTCCTTCTGAATTAGGATTCTTGAAAAGCGTCACGAGAATGGCGAGACCATCGAGCTGTCAGCAGAAGGCAGGCCGGAGTTGGTGGAGGAGAAGGAGCTGCCCATCGTCGACTGCACATGCTTCGGCTTGCCACGTCGCTACATCATCGCCATTCTCTCTGGTCTCGGCTTTTGCATCTCCTTTGGTATCCGATGTAACCTTGGTGTTGCCATTGTCAGCATGGTCAACGATCACACTGTGTTTAAAGGAAAGA
This sequence comes from Corydoras maculifer, assembly GCA_019802435.1. Taxonomy (NCBI): domain Eukaryota; kingdom Metazoa; phylum Chordata; class Actinopteri; order Siluriformes; family Callichthyidae; genus Corydoras; species Corydoras maculifer. The sequence continues at coordinate 116,964 of JAFMOD010000906.1, read as the reverse complement.
AACCTGTCATTGTGGTGAGTAGAACAAGAACGGGTAACTGAAATACTCCAGTGACTCCAGTTCCACTTCCTGTAAAGATGGACTTTGTAGTTCTAAAATTCCATTCTGTAGTCCATCTGTGTGTGTCCTACAGTACATACTGTGTACGTGCCCTTTACTCTGCTCTAATGTCAGAACCCCAATAGTAGCACCACAGAGCAGGGGTTATTTGATGGGTGCATTTGTCCTATCCCAGCACTGTCAAACTACAGCTGCACTAAATCCCCCTCACCACATCAGTGTCACTGCAGAACTAACAATAAACAATCCACCACCCAAATGATACCTGTTCTGTGATGCTGCTGACCTCAAGAACAGAGAACCAACAGAACGAACAACAACAAAGAACACAGATGGACTACAGTCTGCAATTATAAAACTACAAACTCCATCTATATGAGAAGTGGAGGAAATCGAGAACGGAGCAATAAGGGGGCGTGGCCAAATATATATATATATATATATATATATATATATATATATATATATATATATATATAATTTCACTGAACACTGAACAAAGGAACACAAAGCAATACATTAAAATAATTTACATAAATATTTACATTAGAAACATCGTGGTTATAGTAAAACACTAAATCCAACAAGGCCAAACTTTGTGAACTCGACTATAATTAATCATTAATAGTATATTGTGCGGCGGCATGGTGGCTTAGGGTTTAGCATGTTCTCCTCTCAGTGTTAGGGATTCAGGTTCGAATCCCCATCTGGGTGGAGTTTCCATGTTCTCCCCGTGTCTGCGTGGGTTTCCTCCGGGTTCTCCGGTTTCCTCCCACAGTCCAAAAACATGGATCAAGTTAATTGAATTCTCAAAATTGCCCCATATAAAGTGTGTCTGTGTGAGTGAGTGTGTGCCCAGCGATGGATTATGTACTGTTAATATTTACATAAATGCACAAGTTGCACCTAAAAACTATGTGCATTCAAGTAAAATTGCTTATTTATATTTGTTTATTCATCAGTTATGAATAATTTCAGGTTTTAATGTGTTTTTAATGTGTTTGTTTGGTGATATAACCCTAAAGATGCTGATGTTTACATGATGACTAACCATCACCTCATCTGTTTTCTTTCTATTTCTGCATGTCTTTTCCTTTCACTACCAAGGCTGCTCAGTTCACCTGGGACCCAGAGACAGTAGGCATGATCCATGGTTCATTTTTCTGGGGTTATATAGTCACTCAGATCCCTGGAGGATTCATTTGTCAGAAATTTGCTGCCAATAGGTACATCCTCATACTCATACTCATCTTGTAAAATGCATTTTAGACGTATATAGTGCATGTGTATTGAGAAACTGTGTTTTCTGGTTCAGAGTGTTTGGCTTTGCGATTGTGGCCACGTCCACTCTGAACATGCTGATTCCGGCTGCGGCTCGGGTCCACTACGGATGTGTCATCATGGTCAGGATATGTCAAGGTCTTGTAGAGGTATAGCATACGTTACTTGAATATTTATAAGTAAATTTTGCATATCTAGTATTTGAGAAGGCTTAGTGGTTAGCACGTTCGCCTCTCAGCACTAGGGATTCCCGGTTCGAATCCCAATCTGGGTGGAGTTTCCATGTTCTCCCCGTGTCTGCGTGGGTTTCCTCCGGGTTCTCCGGTTTCCTCCCACAGTCCAAAAACATGGATCAAGTTAATTGAGTTCTCAAAATTGCCCTGTTTAGAGTGTGTCTGTGTGAGTGAGTGTGTGCCCAGAGATGGATTGGCGCCCTGTCCTGGGTCTATCTGCCCAGCGCCCGAGACGTTCTCCCCTGGATGGGCATGGGGAACCCCACCACGACCCTAATAGAGGATAAAGCAGAAGATAATGAATGAATAGTATTTGAGAATAAAATTATCAAACAATTAACTATTTCTCTGTTACATCTCATGGATTTTCTTGTGCTTCTAGTATGATTTATGTTCTGTTTATTTACAAGAACCTTAAATTCTTAATTGTTTTGATTGATTCAACTGGTTTATTCACAGGGGGTGTCATATCCTGCATGCCATGGTATCTGGGCCAAATGGGCTCCTCCGCTTGAGAGAAGCCGATTGGCCACAACGGCATTCTGTGGTAAGACACTTGCAATTAACTAATTAAACAGCATACAATATACTTTTTCCCCCTAAACATTAATGCTTATGAATAATGTGTAATTTTATCAGTTTTATCTATGTATCTATATTTAAATATTTCAGGCGGCACAGTGGCTTAGTGGTTAGCATGTTCTCCTCTCAGCACTAGGGATTCCTGGTTAGAATCCCCATCTGGGTGGAGTTTCCATGTTCTCCCCGTGTCCGTGTGGGTTTCCTCCGGGTTCTCCGGTTTCCTCCCACAGTCCAAAAATATGGATCAAGTCAATTGAGTTCTCCAAATTGCCCCATGTAGAGTGTGTGTATGTGTGTGTGTGTGTGTGTGTGTGTGTGAGTGAGTGTGTGCCCAGCGATAGGTTGGCGTCCTGTCCTGGGTGTGTCTGCCCAGCGCCCGAAACGTTCTCCCCTGGATGGGCATGGGGAACCCCACCGCGACCCTAATAGAGGATAAAGCGGGTGATAATGAATGAATGAATATAAATATATATATATTTAAATGTAACATTTTAAATATCAATTAAATTGTTATTCCTAGATATAATTAATTCATAACTAATAACTTCCTGCCTGAGATTATTGATTTGATATATACATTCTATTGCGAAAGCCATGTTGTGAGCTGCCAGTACTGTAGTGTCCTCATTGCAAAAGAATGTCCTCTTAATATATTATTAACTTCTCTAGTTTTTTTTTGTGATCAGCAACACACCTGCTTTATTAAAAATAAGTTTGTATCTGTTTGAACCAGGGTCATATGCTGGAGCTGTTGTAGCAATGCCACTTGCCGGAGTGTTAGTACAATATACCGGCTGGACGTCAGTGTTTTATGTGTATGGTAAGTCACCGATTTGCTCATACAGTTATTAAAACGTATCAGTTTCAAAATGAACTTACCAAGTACTATGGCTGAAGTGCCTTGGTGCCAATTGCTCCCCGGGTGCCATTTAGAAGGCTGCCCTCCACTCCGGTCACTTCACTCAGTGTGTGTGGATTTGTGTGTTTCGCTGCACAGATTTGTTAAATGTGAAGAACAGATTCCTCTGTGTGTAAGCACTGTAGTCAAAATAAATCGATTAATCACTTTTAAATGAGGTTCTTTGTACGGATTCTTATTATCGTTCATTGTTCCCTGTCTCTTAGGTAGTGTTGGGATAGTTTGGTATCTTTTCTGGATCTTGGTGTCATATGAAAGTCCAGCTGCTCATCCAACAATCAGCCCAGAGGAGAGAAAATATATTGAAGAGGCAATTGGAGAGACAGCAGGGCTTGTAAACCCTCTTCAGGTACTTATAATAATGGATACAAATACAAACATTATCTATTCCCATCCTACAACAGTTGTCTGCCCAGAAAGGAATTACTCCATAGGATAGTTTGCATAGGGTGGCACGGTGGCTTAGTGGTTAGCATGTTCTCCTCTCAGCGTTAGGGATTCCCGGTTCGAATCCATATCTGGGTGAAGTTTTCATGTTCTCCCCGTGTCTGTGTGGGTTTCCGCCGGGTTCTCCGGTTTCCTCCAACAGTTCAAAAACATTTATTAAGGTCAATTGAGTTCTCTAAATTGCCCCATATAGAGTGTGTGTGTGTGAGTGAGTGTGTGCCCAGTGATAGATTGGTGCCCCGACCCTAGTAGAGGATAAAGTGAAAGATAATGGATGGATGGATAGTTTGCATAGGTTAAAATATTGTACTGTATGTACTGGTGTATTTCATAATTCACATGCACTACGATTGTCCAGGTTTTCCTCCCCAAATACTCCTGTCACATAGAAAGAAAATAAGTACCTTTTCTTATGTTTCAAACAGAAATTTAAAACTCCATGGCGGCAATTCTTTACCTCCATGCCAGTGTATGCCATTATTGTGGCCAACTTCTGCAGGAGCTGGACCTTCTACCTGCTTCTGATAAGCCAGCCAGCATATTTTGAAGAGGTCTTCGGTTTTGAGATCAGCAAGGTGAAAGACACCTGCAAGCACTACATTATAAGGTCCATGTGCAGGGGAATCGCACACTGTCCATGCACAACAATTATTGGTAACTGTGCTTATTTCTTAACTAATCACCTAATCACTTGGCCAGTTTATTCCACGTAATAGGCCGCAATGTACAGTTAAAATAGCAATAGCATGCCAGACCATACAAGACACTTAAAGGGAACAGCAAGTGGCACGCTGAATGGTTTATAGCATGTGATGCAAACACACTCATGAATCATGTCGTCACGAGAGCAAAGACTCTGAAACAGCTGAGATCAGGCTGTGGGGTGATTATTAAAATTAAGCCCCGTGAGCCACTTTTTGGTAGTTGTAAAGAATATATAAACATTCACAGGGTTCCCAAAGAGAAATTACATTATGTCAAATGTCATGGTAAATAAAGATTGCTACACGTGCTATAGGAGTAAAGAGCTAAATATATAGTCCAAAAACATGGATCAAGTCAATTGAGTTCTCCAAATTGCCCCATAAAAAGTGTGTATGCGTGCGTGTCTGTGTGAGTGAGTGTGTGCCCAGCGATATATATATATATATATATATATATATATATATATATATATATATATATATATATATATATATATAAAATTGTACAAGCAGAAGGTATAAACAATATTCTTTACATCATTGCACATGGATATATAAAAGAATACCATCATGGTTGCAATGAAACATAATTTGGTAAAACACTGATATACATAATGTTTATTAATGCTTTTGCAATAGCGATATTTTAATATAAATTGATAATTTAATATCAATAATTTAATATCAATAATTTAATATCAAAAAACAAAACTAAAAAAATAACACTTATTAACACTTATACTTAAGCCTACAGTTTAAAACAGTTCTGAAGCATGATAGAGAAAGCAGTGTTTGATGGGATCACAGATAAACTCAGATTATTAAAAGAACAATACATGAAAAAGTGCATAAAGGATTTTTACAGACAAAATATTATTTGTATTAGTAATTATCTGAAGCCTTAACGATACCTTAAAGACCACATAAAGGCCTAACATACAGTATTAAGTATTTTAGTTAGCATTACTACTATAGAATTTTAGAACTACTAAAGAACTGATATTTAAATGTTCATTATATTAAACAAATCTGCTTGAATTTTGCACTCAGGTTTGAATTTGTTAGTCTCTTCATCCTCTTTGTTTCAGGTTGGGTTGGTGTCTGCACTGCCTCACCTGGTGATGACCATCATAGTGCCAGTGGGGGGTCAGCTGGCCGACTACTTGCGTTCAAACAACATTATGAGCACCACCAATGTCCGCAAGCTCATGAACTGTGGAGGTAAGAGCAAGAAAAACATCGTGAATATGGGAGAGTTTAGATGTCTGCTTTGTTGCCAGGTCCAGGTTTAGCAGCTGGGGCGATAATCACTGATGCATTGCCAAATTATTCACACACACACAGACACACACGCTTATACACACTGAATTGACACACACGAGTGGACTTCACACACATGGGTTAAATTTCATAGAGCCATGAACAGGTACATTCAGGCGCTAACCTAAAAAAACCCTTCCACCTTGTTCGTTCAGCCGTATCACAGAGCCATTCGGAAACATATTTATGGTGAATGGACTGAATCTTAAATACCGTCAAATGTAAAAGACTTTTAGTTTCCATCATTAATATTCAAGTTTTCTTTATATTTAAACATCAAATATTTAAAGAAATAGAATAGAATAGAACGTCTTTAGCCGGCATGGTGGTTTAGTGGTTGGCATGTTCTCCTCTCAGCGCTGGGGATTCCAGGTTAGAATCCCAATCTGGGTGGAGTTTCCATGTTTTTCCCATGTCTGTGTGGGTTTCCTCTGGGTTCTTTCGGTTTCCTTCCACAATCCAAAAACATGGATCAAGGTAAATTGAATTATCCAAATTGCCCCATATAGAGTGTGTCTGTGTAAGTGAGTGTGTGTCCAGCGATTGGTGTCCTGTCCTGGGTGTATCTGCCCAGCGCCCGAAACGTTCTCCCCTGGATGGGCATCGGGAACCCCACCGCGACCCTAGTAGGGGATAAAGCGGAAGATGATGGATGGATGGATGGATAAAATGCCTTTATTGTCACTATTCACAGGTATAAAGAGATTTAAAGCTTCTCCTTTTCAGTGCAAGCATATACATATAATATACATCCATCCATTATCTTACGCTTTATCCTCTATTAGGGTCGTGGGGGGGGTTCCCCATGCCCATCCAGGGGAGAATGTCACAGGCGCTGGGCAGATACACCCAGTACAGGATGCCAATCCATCGCTGGGCACACACTCACTCACACAAACACACTCTATATGGGGCAATTTGGCAAATTCAATTGAGTTGATCCATGTTTTTGGACTGTGGGAGGAAACCGGAGAACCCGGAGGAAACTCACGTGGACACGGGGAGAACATGAAAACTCCACCCAGATTGGGATTCGAACCGGGAATCCCTAGAGCTGAAAGGAGAACATACTAACCACTAAGCCACCGTGTCGCCCTTACATATAATATATATAAAAATAAAATTAAAACTAAAAATCAAACAGTTCTTGAGTGCAATTTATATATTTACAGAAGTAAAATATCAAAGTCACAGTGTTCTTTACAGGGGGCAGTGGAATGCTTGTGGTTAAGAACCCAAAACCTTGTGACCAGAAGGTAATTGGTTCAGTTCCCGGTTCCACTAAATGCAATGGTTAAAGTGCCCTTGAGCAAGGCACCTAGCACCAATTGCTCCCCGGGCGCCGTATTCAGTCAGTGTGTGTATATATGTGTGTCACTGCAAGGATGGATTAAATGTTGAGGACCGATTCCTCACATAGGTCCATCACATAGATCACATTCTCTTTTCCATAAATAAAAGCCCTCTGTCTTTTTTTGCAACTGTATATGGATTGTTACGACCCACAGTCCACAGTTATTAACTCAGTTTGTTTTTTCAGGATTTGGAATGGAGGCCACGTTGCTTTTGGTGGTGGGATTCTCTCATACTAAAGTAATTGCCATATCCTTCCTCGTACTAGCTGTTGGCTTCAGCGGATTTGCTATATCAGGTTTGTAAACATAAAAGCATATAATATTCATGTAAGATTACAAGGTAAAGCTACATCTATTTTTGTTTTTGTGACAGGCTTTAACGTGAATCATTTAGACATAGCTCCACGCTATGCCAGCATCCTGATGGGCATTTCTAATGGAGTGGGCACCTTATCAGGAATGGTGTGTCCTCTTATAGTGGGTGCCATGACCAAACATAAGGTACATGCTAAAAATATGTATGCCCTTCCTACATCATATATTTTGCATTTTACCATCACAGACATTTTTACCACAGAGTTTCTAAAACAACTACTGTTATTGTGTAAAATATTTGATAACACTTCACATAAACCTGGTATTCATAATGCTTTATTAACACCTAAATCGTATGTGTTTATAAAGTATTTATAATGCTTTATGTCACTTGTCATGAGCCTTTGTTCATACTCAGATGTAAATGATCATACTCATAAAGTGTTATAAAGAATGTGCCATAAGTCTTTAAAACATAGTGACATAATGCAAATGTAGATTTTAACCATTCATAAATATATTATCATAAATACTTTTTACATAGTTTGTGTTAAGCGATATCCTTCCCTGAAAATGCCATTATAACAGTTTATAAAAAGTTATAAGCTTTCTTCACAGGCATTGGGTAAAGCGTTGTCATTTATTATCTCTATGAAGGAGATTATATTAATTGTAGTTCATAATTATTAATAAATTACTATTGATACTCTGTACAAAAGGCAAAGTAAACTCATTTTATTCAAAGTTAGAATGTCTAAAAAATCCAAAGAACCCAAATTTTATATTATAATGCATTATGTCACTATATGTATTATATGCATGATGTCACTTTGTGTTATAAAGCTTTATGCAATTTTGTGAACACTTTCTGATTGTAATTACGAACATCTACGTACATTAACAGATGCATATGAGAAATGTCATAAAGCATTTTAAATATGTTTTAAAGCTTTATTAATGTGTTAATAATGCATTATGATTAAATGTCAAATATTACCAAATATTTTTGTTTAAGATAATAAATATTCGGCGGCACGCCCCCCCCCCCCCCCCCCCCCCCCCCCCCCCCCCCCCCCCCCCCCCCCCCCCCCCCCCCCCCCCCCCCCCCCCCCCCCCCCCCCCCCCCCCCCCCCCCCCATAAATATTCAAATAATAAAAATGCTGACTTCCCAGCATCAGCATCCTTTCTCTTGGTGCTCTGTCACTGAATCAAAACATTTAAACTGAAGTGATTACTATCCAAAAGAAAGTCACATTGCTGGATTCAACTGGAGACAATACACTGTTGTAGAAGAAACCTGCTTGATTTTTGCCCATCTGTTGCATACTGCATTCAGAGATTATATAATGTTGTATCTGTGGCATTAATTCCATAGTAAGGTACATAAAAAAACACTTGTTGAAAACACATGATTGTAACTAATAAATAAAAGCCTAACTGCTGTGTGGTCTAACATTTTGACTTCCCAGACACGTGAAGAGTGGCAGTATGTCTTCCTCATTGCATCCATGGTTCACTATGGAGGTGTGGTTTTCTATGGTACGTCCAATAAGTAATAAGTTACTGAGCTAATAAGATGTAGCAGTGAATAGTAATAGATGATTAAGTAATAGATAAATTAATGGGGGTGGCACGGTGGCTTGGTGGTTAGCACGTTCGCCTCTCAGCACTAGGGATTCCCGGTTCGAATCCCAATCTGGGTGGAGTTTCCGTGTTCTCCCCGTGTCTGCGTGGGTTTCCTCCGGGTTCTCCGGTTTCCTCCCACAGTCCAAAAACATGGATCAAGTCAATAGAATTCTCAAAAATTGCCCCATATAGAGTGTGTCTGTGTTAGTGAGTGTGTGCCCAGTGATGGATTGGCGCCCTGTCCTGGGTCTATCTGCCCAGCGCCCGAGACGTTCTCCCCTGGATGGGCATGGGGAACCCCACCGCGACCCTAATAGAGGATAAAGAGGGAGATAATGAATAAATAAATATATTTCTGAATTATTTTTTATCACATACAGTACATGGTGAAAGACCTCAGTTTATAACAATCATGGATTTTTTTTACTTTTCAACAATTATCTCACTGAGGTCGGCACAAGGTGGTGAGATATCAGACAATAATGCTTACAAAGACTAAAGACTGAAATAATTTGATAAATGATTTTTTATTTACACAGGTATAATAGCAATATGACCTATTTATTGTTAATTAATTCAAAATTGCCCAGTGATAGATTGGCGCCCTGTCCTGGGTGTATCTGCCCAGCGCCCGAAATGTTCTCCCCTGGATGGGCATGGGGACCCCCCCCCACGACCCTAATAGAGGATAAAGCGGAAGATAATGAATGAACGAATGAATTCAAAATGGTCCTAGTATTGTATAACCGGGCATCTAATTTTTTTTAAAACATTTTCAAAATACAGTCCAGCTGGTAAAAACTTTGTTACATGTTTATGGTAAATTAAGAGATTTTTAAAAAAAAAAAAAAAATTTTAAGTTTTCAAAATGTCCCAACTTGGAATTTTGCACTTTATGTAATTTATCCTTAAGTCTTGTTCTTTACACTCATGCTTTACATTTTTCTAGGAATATTTGCATCAGGAGAGAAGCAGCCTTGGGCTGATGCGGAGGACACCAGTGAGGAGAAATGTGGCATTCTGGGAGAAGATGAACTGGCCAATGAAACCGAAGAGCTTTACAGGTCCGGCGGCCAGTATGGTGCAATTAACCAACCAAACCCTGCAGGGGGAGGAGGTGGATGGGTTTCAGACTGGGACAAAACAGAAGAATATGTACAACCAGTCGGGACAAATAGTTATCTATATGGTGGCGAGGGAGACAGAGAGCTCACATAATATGATATTTAAAAACTAGGATTACTAAAATCTTTTTAAAACCAGGGCTCGTCGGTTCCAGTCCCAAAGCTTTGTTTCCAGACTTCTGTGAATAAAAACTGCAAAACGAAACAAAACAAAACAAAAAAACTAAACACTGGTATTATTGACCTAAATTGAATTTGTCTGACCGTGAAATTACAAATTTCTGGACTTGTTGACTTTTTGGACTCGAACTTTATGACCCCTGAGTTTAAAAAATAAAGGAATGGTCAGTAAATTGAAATCTGTTTTGATATTTTTTTGTTGTTTTTATCTGGCAGCTACAGTTTTGGCCGTTTTATCAATACACTTACAGTAGCAATAACTATTTCAGGAGCCGAAACATATAAACCCATATTTATATGCTGAAGTGTATGTGGATGCAAAATGTCAAACGTATAGTTTTTGTATCCAGTAGAATGGATTTGAGATCAGTACATTTCTGATGGTGATGATTTGCCTTCATCGGGAATGCAGCACTTTCTAAAAAGTCTGTTTGATTTTAGTAATACCATTTCTCTGTGCACAAAAAATAGTTTAAGGATTTTGCTGTGGTGGATGTATAGTGATCTTCACACACCCCTGAACTCCAGCCCAATGGGCACCTTTGGGGCGAAGTGGGACATCCTGTCCACATGTTCTCCTTCTTATAATCATGACTTTCAAATGCTTAATCTCAATTATATAGACTATAACTTTAATGTAATGAATACCCTGGCCAATATTTATTATTTTTATGTGAGTTAATGTACATTTTTGTTTCACAGAGCTTGTGTTTGTGTTTTTCCTGTTTGCTGAATATTTTTAAATGTAGAAAGATGAATGATATTACTGGGAATCAGGGTAAAACTGAACAGTATTATGTTATTAATATTAATAATTAATTATTAATTAAATTAATTAATTAATTAAATTATTAATAACAAAATGTTTAACAGCCAGTTTCCATAGTGTAGATCATACAAAAACAGTTTATAAAACTCATAGATTATTCATTCATCCATTATCTTCCGCTTTATCCTCTACTAGGGTCGCGAGGGGGTTCCCCATGCCCATCCAGGGGAGAACGTTTTGGGCGTTGGGCAGATAGACCCAGGACAAGGTGGCAATTTTTTGCTGGACACACTCAATCACACAGCCACACACTAACACTATGTGGGACAATTTTAGAGCATGTGATTTACACTGAATCCATGTTTTTGGACTGTGGGAGATAACCAGAAAACCCGGATGAAGCCCACACAGACACGGGGAGTACATGGAATCTCCACCTTTAAACCTGGAACCCTCAGCGCTGAGAGGAGAACATGCTAAACACTAAGCCAATGTGCCACCCCCGTCATAGACATCTATATAACCAGATAGTAACGAGAATTTAACCAGGCCTGTAAATAACCTTAAAAAAAAGTCAACAAAAAAAAGACTGACTATAACTTTAAAATAAAAACAAGCAATATCGGACACAACGAAATCAAAACTGCTTACCCGATGTAAAATGATACCTAACAATGTGTAATAGCAGAGTAGAGTATGCAGTGAATGAATGAGTCGGTTATTAATGAATGCATTATGTGATGTGTAAGACTGAGAGATGCTGTGGAACATTTGTTTTGTAATTGTTTACTGCTGATAAGAAGAAGTGTGTATGTGTAGATCAATATGGAGATGACAATGACGGTGCTGTGTTCTAATGTCAGTATTTTAGGCTTTCTGCCAAAATCACTGTAATGCACTTACCACAGTGAATATAAAAAATACATTAGGTCTCACATCTATGGGAACATAGTATGCATGTACATGTGTGGTAAAGTGTGCGTGTTGGACATGTGTTTCTTTGCTGTGAGCATCTCCCTCTGTTTCTTCCATGCTTTACATGATTAAACGAGCCTTGTGTTATTTGCTCATTCAGTTATAAAAGCATACAGAGCACCCCGTCTGCCTCATGTTTACTAGAGAACAAATGAGACATATTTACTCAAGGAAGCTCCTTAATAGTTTTAGTGTTAAAAGTAACAATTTTTGTGTGCCTGTCCTGACTTCAAAATATAGTACATCATAAAAACGCTGAAGAGAACCCTTTAATATCTATTTTTCAAGTGCAATAAAATACAACTGCTCAGAATGATACTGGTGCAAACTAATGTGTACAGACTTAAAAAACAGTAGCAGTCAAAATTTGCATGCACCTACTTTAATCCGTGTTGTCAGTTCCACGTCCTGTCAGGATGGACTTTGTAGTTCCATTCTGTAGTCCATCTGTGTGTGTCCTACAGTACATACTGTGTACGTCCCCTTTACTCTGTTCTAATGCTTAGAACCCCAATAGTAGCACCACAGAGCAGGGGGTATTTGGTTGGTGCATTAGTCCTATCCCAGCAGTGTCACTGAGGTGGAGAAATGAAACTACACTAAACCCCCCCTCTCACCACATCAGTGTCACTGCAGAACTAACAGTAAACAATCCACCACCCAAATGATACCTGTTCTGTGATGCTGCTGACCTCAAGAACAGAGAACCAACAGAACTAACAACAACAAAGAACACAGATGGACTACAGTCTGCAATTATAAAACTACAAACTCCATCTATATGAGAAGTGGAGGACATAGTACATTCACCCACATTCCATATTTTAAAAGTTATCAAAACAAAAAAAATCTGTCAATCAAGCAGGCATATATTTATTTATGTTTATTGGACAATCATTGATTTAGATCAAATTAAGCACAATGTTGATTTGGAGCATAGATTATGGAATTCCACTGGTTTAAATGCTGTTTTGCAATTTATCAGATGATTAGTTTTATACAGACGCACAATATGTTTAAAACGTTTAGGCCATTTTTAAGACACGGAAAAGTTCACAATTTACTATTGATCCAGCCAATATTTTAACCCTTTACAAAGTTAAAATACTAGTTTCATGTTTTCATTTTAAGTTTGTGTGCTTTCTCCAAGTTCCATTCTACCTTCAGATGTCCTGTATTTACTAATCAATCTTTCTTTTCTTTTTATTTCATTTATTTCTCATTTTATTTTAAGTCAGTGAACCTAAGTAAACTCTACATGTTATATTTTCCTGTACATAATAAAGATAATGAAAAAATAAGTCATTTATCCGTGTCTCATATTTCATTCTTTTCTTCACTTCCGATGCCATTTGGGACAATCGTCTTTTAATAAGTTTGGTCAGTACTGATACTCAATGTTTGATAAACATTACTTCCAATTTTTCCACCTGATGGCATTTACACCTCAGTGCATTCCCCCATCATGTTTATTTCTCCTGCTTACTTTTCCACGTCTCTTACATTATCTCGTCAGCCTCTCTTTGTCCACCCACTGAGGGCATCTGTTCAGCTATAATCTTTGCCTAAAATCACCATGATAATCCTTTTATCCATCTGTCGTGTGGATGCTGAAGAGGCAGGGACAGCCACGACTTTTGTCTTGTGCTACTACTGACATCTAGTGATAAATCAAAGAAAATGCATTGTTCACATCGTGTTCGACCAGATGTACAGTACAATACAGTCTTACAGTAAGACTACACTGCAATGCAACTTAAAGCAATCTTAAAAAATAGAAGTTAAAATTAGTTCAAAAGTTAGAGAAATGCTTTAGATACATTTTACACGTTTTGGTAATTTGTAATTTTGAATTGTTGGTGTTTTATGCGACAAAAAAATACATAATTTTAAGTTTGATATAGAGCGGCACGATGGCTTAGTGGTTAGCATGCTCGCCCTTCGGCACTGGGGATCCAGGTTCGAATCCCGATCTAGGGGGAGTTTCCATGTCTTCCCACAGTTCAAAAACTTGGATTCAAGGAACATTGAATGCTCTAAATTGCCCCATATTGTGTATGTTTGTGTGTGTGTGCCCAGCGATATATATAGACCATTAAACCACCGTGCCGCCTATAATATATATATATATATATATAGGCGGCACGGTGGTTTAGTGGTTAGCTCGTCCACCTCTCAGCGCTGGGGAATCCCCGGTTTAAATCCCGGGTTCCACGAGTTTCCGTGTTCTCCCCGTGTCCGTGTGGGTTTCCTCCGGATTCTCCGGTTTCCTCCCACAGTTCAAAAACATGGCTCAAGGTCAATTGAATTCTCCAAATTGTCCAATATAGAGTGTGTATGTGTGAGTGAGTGTGTCCCCAGTGATAGATTGGCGCCCTGTCCTGGGTGTATCTGCCCAGCGTCCGAAATGTTCTCCACTGGATGGGCATGGGGAACCCTTTCGTGAATATAGGATAAAGCGGAAGATAATGGTTAGATGGATGGATACATTCATTCATTCATTATCTCCCGCTTATCCTCTATTAGGGCTGCGGTGGGGTTCCCCATGCCTATCCAGGGAAGAACGTCTCGGGCGCTGGGCAGATACACCCAGGACAGGACGCCAATCCATCGCTGAGCAAACACTCACTCACACACACACACTCTATATGGGGCAATTTTGAGAATTCAATTAAATTGATCCATGTTTTTGGACTGTGGGAGGAAACCGGAGAACCCGGAGGAAACCCACGCAGACACGGGGAGAACATGGAAACTCCACCCAGATGGGGATTCGAACCAGGAATCCCTAGTGCTGAGAGGAGAACATGCTAAACACTAAGCCACCGTGCCGCCAATAAACTGATTTAAGCTACAAAAAAAAGTTAAGGGAGCCACTTGGGAGCTCTTTTTAGAGCCGAACAGACAGATCATCATCACCATCACTACAACTAACCTCCCATTTTAAACCCAACCAGGGTCGGACCTTTTAACTCTCTTTCAAAGCTGATTGGTCCGCAGACGGCGAACTGGATGTAAGGAAATACACAGCAAACGCGCATTGGCTGAGTTCGCTTTCCTTCATCCCGTATCTAATAATAATCCACTTCTCAGCTCACAGTGGACTTGGATTGGTCCGTTCTCTTGCTCGTCCCGCCCTTCCGCGCCCACAATGAATCTGGGAGAGGTTGCGCTCGGGGCTGTTGGGGTGGATGCAGATTTATTGGATTAATTCAGGATTGCAGGAGTTTATTAGAATCCTAATCCCGCGCCCGCTCTCCTTTAAACGGAATCCAGATCTGTAAACTCATCGTCAGAGCGGCGTGAGGTCGAGCCGAACTCTTTTGCTTTCGCAGTGTTGAAGTTTTGAGACAGTAATGTTGCTCAGCGGCTAAAGCTAAACTCTGCGCCTTGTTTCAACTCCCCGCCTTTAAACGCTTGTTTTCGGATTCATCAACCTCCATTCCAAACGCGTCATCAGGTAACTCATCTATTCTTATAACGCGTTATAACACGACCGCCTTCATTCTTCATTATCGATACGAACTTAAAAGATTTAGGACTTTGCTAACTTGGCTAACCACTTTAACCAGAGTGGATATCGATGAATGAGTTTCGAACTTAATTCTTTGTTTGCTCTCGACAGTTAAGTTGTCAGGTAATTGTATTTAAAGTGCTTACCTTTGCTTTGGTGGACAGAATCCCAGGGACGTTGTCCAAAACTCATAGCCGCAGAGCTGAAGGATCACGAAAGTGCACTACTATAGTGCTCCAGCGTGGTTTCGGATACGGCCCACGCTTTTAGTGCGGTGTAATCGCGGGGACCTGTCCGAAACCACAGTTTCTGCCTACGTAAGTGCACTACGCACTAACTTTTGAATCCAGGCTCTCTGCTGCTGGCTCATATACACTGAATGGTCACTTTTGTTTTTTGAATCCACATTATAATTAAATATTAGAACCTAGGAATTTAAGAAAGACGTGGTAATTAATGTTAAAACTAGTTTTAATAGTAACGTGGTTTCTTCGTGCAGCTGTGTTGAAAGTGAAACAAGACAATGTCTCATTTTGCCTTATCTTCCACTTAATCCTATACAAGGGACCATGGTTGCAGAGGTTTTGCATGCCCATTCCAAGGAAGAACGTTTCAGGTGCTGGGCAGATACACCCAGGACAGGGCGATAATCCATCGTCCCACACACATACCTATAGGGGCAATTTAGAGCAGCCAATTAAATTGAATTCCATGTGGAAGGAAACCAGAGAAAATCCACGAGGACACGGGGAGAACATGGTAACTCCACCCAGATGGAGATTCACCCAGATCGGGACCCACATTATATTTGCACATTATAAAGAACTGCCACAATTATAAACTCTTAAGAATTTTTTTAAATCAAGGACATTTGTTTACATTAACCTAACTCAGGGTTTACTTTCAATACCATACCTGAATGTTTATTGTTTACTGTACTGTGTATCGTCCTGTATTCATTGTGATCCTTGTGTTTGCACATGTGCACTTTATGTTGGTTGTGTAGTAGCTGTTATATGTAGCACCTTGTTCCTGGGGAACGCAGTCTCGTTCCACGTATACTGTAATGTACTTTATATTGTGGAATGACAAATAAAATACTTGAATACCCAGCAGCTGAGAGGTGGACGTGCTAAGCTACCATGCCGCCCAGAGAATAATGTCATTCAAACATTTAGTGGAAAAATAACCCTGTGGATGTCAAGAATTGCTCTAGTAAACAGTCCAGCAAATTGTTGACAAAGGCAATGCAATGCTTCAGCTAACATGTCAGAACATAAAACTTGTTTCTTAAGCTCAAATGGGCTGTAACAGTAGATAACCAGTTTGTGTGTCATCGCTGCCAAACAGAAAACAGACTAGAATCCAGTAAGCACAAAAAAAGCATTAAATTATATTTCGGGTCAGATGGAGCATGTTGGTGGGAGGGACCAAATTTAATGCAACCAGCGTTCTGTCAGGTGTCAACAGTTCAGGCTGGTGAAGGTAATGTAATGATATTGTTTTTTTTGGCAAACACTGGGTCTTCTAAAACCTGGATGGACACCCGGACAGCAGGATTTACAGCTGTAATCCTATAGCAGGACACATTGGGCAGCATAATGCACATTACTGTAAAGGTGATCTAATTACTGATTAAGTTTAGTTCTTGGAACATGATAGTGGGCTTCCCCTGTTTTCTGACATCCAGTCCCCTGATCTTAATCCTAAAGCATTTCTAAACTGAGGTAGGACAGGCTGGTCTGAGCTGCCATTATCTAATTTGACAACTGCAAATTCTGTCTTCATTGGCTGCTATTGCTACAAAATAATTTTAACACTCACACACACCTTGGAGAAATGACTACCTCAGTACTTTTGCACTAAACAATGTAATCATTGTTGCATTTCTTTCTAAAATTAACTGACAAAGTTATTTGTTAAACCAATTATTTTCATTAACTTCCTTCTGAGTTTAATGTTGTCAACATTTTCTTACCAAACTTCTTTTCTGAAGATCGTGTGAATTTAAAATGATCAGTTATCTTCATCAGTATTTATCTAGGCCGATTTCATGTTTCTTAGTTTTCTCAAATGTGAGTTGTGCAAAAAAAAGTACCTTATTGCATTTTGGGAAGCAATGCATCACAAAGTGATGACACAGCATACTAGAAATTAGTCTGGGTAGTACGTCATAGGTGTCTTACACAGAATGGAAATATTTGTCTTCAGAGTGCTGCACGCTGTTATGTGGTGGGATGTTATCTAAGACTGCATCATACTCAATACTTTCCACCTCTCTCTTTTTTTTTTTTTGTGATCATGACGGTGCGTTTCTCTTTTTCCCTTAGGATGACTGAGTACAAGTTGGTAGTCGTAGGGGCAGGTGGTGTTGGGAAAAGTGCTCTCACTATCCAGCTGATACAGAACCACTTTGTGGACGAGTATGATCCCACCATTGAGGTATACCAGCTTGCATTTACACGTTGCCATTAAAAAGTGCTTTTGAACCCGAATTATTTATCACACAAACATACATAGTGTTTATGACGTACATAACACATGTAAATATTTTGGGCTTTTTCACACTGCGGTTTATACAATTCTATTTTTAAAATCTCTTTTAATCCTTATTATAAATGCATTTGCACACAAGCTTTAAACAGAATATAAATCATTGTGGATTATTTTGTGGCAATTCATTTGATGTATATATTTCAGAACTTCATCTTTTTCATGTGGAGATTTTGCAATTATATTTAAACAACAAAAGATTTGCATTATAATAATAAAAACAAATGATTCGAAATAAAAATTAGAATCATTTAAATGTGTAAACCCTTCTTTTTTTCCCTATTGGATTCAAAATGAAATCAAGTTTTAATAACTTGATTAACTCGAATTCAATTACTCAAGCATCACCATCTTACTAACGCATGTTGCTCAACCTTAAAAACAAGAATTTATCTGTAAATATAAAAGGGTGGTGTTGACATTATACTTCCTCATATGATTCTAGCACAACAATAAATACATTCTGCAGCCCAATAATGGATCCAGTGCTGTTTTTCTAAATAAATTATGAAGTTTTCCTAATTATAGTAATGGATAAAAGTAAATTTGAATTTTTCGATATGTCCATTAAATTTCATTTGGGGAAAATTCTGTGCATGTAATTTAGTAATGATTCCTTAAAAAAATGAACTGTAACCAATTTTTCTGAAGGTGAAATGGGTGTAGTAAATCCACATTTTCCTTTATGCAGGACTCGTACAGAAAGCAAGTTGTGATTGATAATGAGACATGTCTCCTGGACATCCTGGACACTGCAGGTCAGGAGGAGTACAGTGCCATGAGGGACCAGTACATGAGGACTGGCGAGGGCTTCCTTTGTGTGTTTGCCATCAATAATATAAAGTCTTTTGAAGATGTTCATCTCTACAGGTATTGACTTTATTAAACTTAGTGAACTAAAAACAGTGTTTCAGGCTTTGCTTAATGCTCAACATCCTTGTCTGATGGGTGGAGTGGCCAGAATGGGGATTCAGATGCAGGTTATTTAGAGCACTTTGTTAGTGCGTCACCCTCAATAGCTTTAGATGTAATGGAAAATCTCCCTGGCATTGAATTTTGTAACAGAGCAGATAGAAACTCCACAGCAGCAGTGAATGAGAAATATCAGTTCCTAAACATTTTCTTGTTGACAGGGAGCAGATCAACCGAGTAAAGGACAGTGACAACGTTCCAATGGTTCTGGTAGGAAATAAAAGTGATCTGAATACTCGCACAGTGGAGACCCGCCAGGCACAAGAGGTAGCTCGGGGATACGGCATTCCGTTTGTAGAGACATCTGCCAAAACGAGACAGGTGAGTACATCCTTTTCCAAATAGGAATTCCTTGCGGCCCAAGAGAAATCTATTAGCTGACTCCGGAAGACAGAACGATTAGGTCCAAGTCTTAATCAAATCATAAAGATGTCTGAAGTGAGAGGCACTCAGGGATGTGGCTGTTTTTTTTGATGGTGATTTCCTTCCCATACAAAAACTTTAGACCAAATCAATTCAAGTTCCTTAAGCAAACTAAGACCCCCCCCCACCACCACTAAAAAGAAAAACATTTTTGCTTATTTATTATAATTTATTCATTCATTATCTTCCACTTTATCCTCTATTAGTGTCGCGGGGGGGGTACCCCGTGCCCATCTACGGGAGAACGTCTTGGGCGCTGGGCAGATACACCCAGGACAGGACGCCAATCGCTGAGCGCACACACTCACTCACGCAGACATACTCTATATGGGGCAATTTGGAGAACTCAATTGACTTGATTCATGTTTTTGGACTGTGGGAGGAAACCCACACTGACAATATTTATTCAATTCATTATGAATTTTGTCATTTTCTGACAAGAGCCCTTCTCTTCTATACGGTCTCTGCAGGGTGTGGAGGAGGCTTTCTACTCTCTGGTTCGGGAGATCAGGAGACACAAAGAATCGAATCGCAGCAACAAGAAGAGCAAGAAACACACGTCGAAACGCTGCACAATTTTATAGCAATATCCACTTGCACTACATTCCTGAAATAGCACTGTGCACATTCTCAACCACAAACTCAGCACACCTGCACACTCTGCTGTAGCATCCCAGCCCCTCAGTATGGTCAGGAAAAGCCCACTCAGTCAGTAAGCGTAGAGGAGGTTATCGAGTCTCAAGCAGGAAACTGAAAAACAGTGGCAGAGCTGCTTCACTGTGTAAGGTGCTGTAGTTTTACCGAATGCCTCGTGCACCTGGCCTTGTTTGAGACTCTGATCACAATTTCCTCTCACTATCGTTTCATTTTTGTCCTCCTGCATCCTTATTCGGTCGTCTGTGACCATCTTGTAGCATAATTTCCAAGTGCTTCGGGCTCTGACACACCCATAATACAAAAACAGGAATGGACTGCGTATTTCATACCAATACATTACTGCAGGTAGCGGGTCGACTGCAGTGCACCTTTTTAATACAGTGTTGGCTGTTTTTGGTGACCTCCGTGTTTTTAGAATAACTATGGACTGCGACCTCTGAGTTACCTTTGAAACAGGCCCAGAAATGTATGAGCACATGCCTTGAAAGTGTTTAATAGGGCACGTCCTTCGCCACAGTAGCTGTTCCTCATTTAGTTTTCATTATTAGTCAGTCCTAATGGCGCTCGTAAATCAGTATTGGATCGATGTGTCAGGGCCTGTAAGCCAGCATCACGAGATCCAGCACAGAGATCAGGCCGAGCCGGGTCCCGCGCTTCCCCTAGTGTTCTTGGCTGTTAAGAAAATCTTTATACGACCACTATTAAGGTTCCTGTGGAGGTCCTGATAAAGGGAATCAACCCCAACCAGCAAGAATCTGCCCTTTATCAGTTTATACAGCACTGCCTCTGGTCCTGGGTCAGTTGTACAGTGGATGCTTTGACAACTTCATCCGTGCAAACGTTTAAAAAGAAAATGCAGATATCTATTTTTAGAATAATGTCATAGTAATCAGATGTTTTTGGAGATTAAATGTTTTTTTTTTGTGAATAAAGAGAATTTTGGCTAAACTGGTGACTGGGGTTTGTCTTTACATTTAAATTTAGCAGACATTTTATCCAAAGCGACTTACAAATAAGAACATCACAAGTCGGAAGTTAAGAACACCACCTGTATACTGTAAAATCATCAAACCTGATTGTTTGATGCTGTGCCCCCCCCCTCCCCTTTTCCTTTTATTTATTTTTTACTACAGGTGTTTGTTAAATAGATGTGTCTTCTTCCATCCATCCATTATCTTCCACTTTATCCCATATCAGGGTTGTGGGGGGGTTCCCCATGCCCATTCAGAGGAGAACGTTTTGGGAGCTGGGCAGATACACCCAGGACAGGGTGTTAATCTATCACTGGGCGCACACTCACTTACACAAACACTCTATATAGGGAAATTTGGAGAACTCAATTGACTTGATCCATGTTTTAAGACTCGGAGGAAACCTACGCAGACACGGGGAGAACATGGAAACTCCACCCAGATGGGGATTCGAATCCCCTGGGAATCCCTAGTGCTGAGAGGTGAACGTGCTAACCACTAAGCCACCGTGCTGCCGAAATGTGTCTTCAGTAGTTTCTTAAAACTGCTTAGTGATTCTGCCTCACAGAGTTGGGAGGATGGTTCCACCATTTTGCAGTGGTGAACGCCACGGAGTGAGAATGAGCTCCTCAGTGAGGTGGAACCGCCAAGCCGCAATCATCACTGGAGCGAAGTGAATGAGTTGGAGTGAATTTTGAAAAGATAGAATGAAGGTAGGAAGGAGAAGATCCAGAAATGGGTCTGTCAAGTCAGTGACTTGTACTGAACTTTGTTTTTACATTTGGTCATTTATTGGACGCTTTTATCCAAAGCGACTTACAAGGTGATCACAGGGTTAATCATAACATCCCTGGAGCAATGAGGGTTAAGGGTATTGCTCAAGGACCCACATTGGTAACTTCAGTGGACCTGGGATTTGAACCCACAACCTTCAGATTAATAGCCCAACACCCTAACCACTGAGCTACTGCACCCTCTTTAAAAATGAAGATCGAGTGCCTTTCATTTTTATATTATAAAATACTCTATAATGTTTTTATAATTGTTGGAAGAACTGGAGATGATTATATTCAGACACAGTCAAATATGCAAACTCCACCCAAATTGGGATTCAACCCGAGTCCCCACTGCTGAGGCAAATGTGCTAATCACTAAGCCACTGTGCCGCTTTGATGATATCCCAAAACAATGTCAACTATAATTAATTTTGTTTGACCAAAGACAAGACTTCTTACAAAAGGTCATTTATTTTTACAGTGCTAATTTTGTAAAAAAGTAAATGTTTATAAACCATACATCGGAGTGAATGGGTGCATGTGAACGCGCAGTTCCTCTCACCAACTGAAACGAGAGACAAGCTTCTCCTGATCTGTGAGATCTTTCTGGACTTTCTTCCTCATGTAGAAGATGGGACAGTCCCGACTAGAGAGGAAAGAGAACAGTTAGTCAACAAAACACAAACAGGATTTGTTATTAAGGTTGTGAGATAATTAACCAAAACCTACCTGGTACACAAAACATCTTCATGTAGGGAGCCCTGGCAGCGCTGACACTGAGTCCACAGACGAGAGAATTTCTCCTCAAGTGTTGACAGGTGAGCAATCTAAAAATAAAAAATAAAAAAAATTGTATTAATTATAACAGCATTTAATGCATGGTATTATACAATTTAGATGGGGCAATTGAAAGCAGCCGATTAAACTGGTATACATGTTTTTGGCCTGTGGGAGTAAACCGAAGAACCTTGAAAAAAAAAAAAAAAAAAAAAAAAAAAAAAAAAAGCAAACACAGAACATGGAAATTTCACCAAGATCAGAATTTAAACCTGGATCCGCAATGCTGAGAGGCAGACTTCTCAACCACTACCCTTCATTCATTATCTCCCGCTTTATCCTCTATTGGGGTTGCGGTGGGGTTCCCCATGCCCATCCAGGGGAGAACGTCTCGGGCGCCGGGCAGATACACCCAGGACAGGGCGCCAACCTATCGCTAGGCACACACTCACAAAAACACACTCTACATGGGGCAATTTGGAGAACTCAATTGACTTGATCCATGTTTTTGGACTGTGGGAGGAAACCGGAGAACCCGGAGGAAACCCACACGGACACGGGGAGAACATGGAAACTACACCCAGATGGGGATTCGAACCGGGAATCCCTAGAGCTAAGAGGAGAACATGCTAAACACTAAACCACCGTGCCACTTCTTTAAAATTATGAAATAAAAAAAATAAATAAATAAAAAAAAAGTTCCTCTAATCTTATGATAAATATAGTACTGTATGGATGTGGACATAAAGAAACTTGAGGAATGTCATTCTGGGAGTTTTGGCAAACATTCACTTTTTCCACAATTTTATAAGCCAAAATAATAATAAATAAGACTACACTACAGCAGAATATGAAAGCTGATTCTGTGAAAATACAGATTCCACTATTGTATTTGTATGGCTTACATTTAATATTTTAACCACTTAAAACGATTATATTTATTGACTATAAAACTTAAACCCATACCAAGAAAAGATTTATGAACTGTTGAAATTCATAACTGCTTCTGATTTACCAGCTTAACCACTTAACCATTAAAAAACATCATCCATGAACATGAATGTGGACCTTTAGAACATTGATGATCTAATGTACCTCTTTCTGATAAAGCTCAGATTCTTTCTTCCTGCAGAAATCACATACAGCAGCTGCGGCAAATAAATAAATGATTAGAACAAAAAATAAAATAATTGGAAAAATAAATAAATATTAATAATAAAAAAAAAAAAAAAATCCTGCTGCAGCTGTTGGTTTATTATATACAGATATCATTCTAGAGTGACAAAAACAAACTCATGACAAACATACCATCAGTTTTGAGAACCGCTTTGCAGCCGATGCACGTGCTACGTTTTTGAGCAAAGGCCATGAGCCCCCCGACTCTGGAGGTCAGGACAGTCTTACAGCGAGTGTGATCCCCCTCTGAAACAGCGATATCACACATTCAGTCTTCACATATATAGAAAATCTATTTTGCAATTGTGAAATATTTTCTTTTATTCTTTTGTGGTTAAGCTGACAGGTGGTGGTGCACCCTTTATTAAAATAACAGGTCGTTCCGGCCCTTGAATCCGATTGGCTGAGCCGTTTATTTAGCCGTGACATTATTGACAATAACACACACCTCTGAGCGCTTCACATGTGTGATATACAATACATTGTTTTAAATCATTTACCTTAAAAATTAATACAGATTAATATAAACAGTGAGCCGATTCCTGATGAGCACTAAACCTGTTGCGGCTGTTTGTAAACCGTGTTCTGTAATTTGGCCACTAGCTGGCACTTTTTAATCATTAGAGAAACCTTAGCGATCAATGTTCACTTTTAAAATGGGATTAGATGACGACGCGAAAAAACAGATTGTTTATCATTTAGTTTTTAATAAATGCATTTATAAATCAAACCAGTTTTTATTATATTGGGTTTGAAAATTGTGCCTTATTGTGAATAAATAACAGGAAAGAGGTGGAACTGTACCGTTAAAACCACTTTCCTGTGATTTGTTCACAATAGTACATAACCTCTTCTACCTAATTGCTTTATTATTCAAGACTGCTAACCAATCTTTTGAAAAAACAAACCATTCAAATGTATATACAATTAGAAAACCATACGCACTCACTAAGTAACACACTCTCAGCTTTGGTCTCTCCCAGTATCGGCTCAAAGATACGCAGAAGTGGTTTCGACAGCTGCTGTTCCAGGTAATATTCTGTGTCAATGGGGATGTTGTTCTCCAGCACATAAATCGGGTCCTAAACACACGAGCAACACATTACAGCAGATCTCGCACCACCACAATATACACTCACTAGCCATTTTAATAGGTACAGATGGGCTTTGTAGTTCTACAGTTCTGTAGTCCATCTGTTTCTCTACACACTCTGTTCACCCCCTTTACTCTGTTCTCTGATAATCAGCACCCCCACAGAGCAGGTGTGATTAGGGTGGTGGATGATGGTTGAGTGGATCAGATACCTGTCCAGAAGGACTGCTGTGTCTGATCCACTCAAACCAGCACAACACACACCACCATGTCAGGAATACTGCAGTACTGAGCATCATCCACCATCCTAATACCTCCTTTGTGGGGTCCTGATAATTAGAGAACATACTAAAGCAGATTAACAAACTATGTAGAGCAACAAACAGAGCAACAAAAGCCCATCTTTATGATCAGAGAAATTAAAAAAATTATAATAATAGGGTGACAAAGTGGTTAGCATGTTCTCCTCTCAGCACTAGGGATTCCCGGTTTGAATCCCAATCTGGGAGGAGTTTCCATGTTCTCCCCGTGTCCGCGTGGGTTTCCTCCGGGTTCTCCAAATTGCCCCAGAGTGTGTGTGTGAGTGTGTGCCCAGCGATAGATTGGCGTCCTGTCCTGTGTGCATCTGCCCAGCGCCCGAAACGTTCTCCACTGGATGGGCATATAGAAGATAATTGATGGATGGATAATAATAATTTTATTTTATTTTATTTAAAAAATAAATTAATGAGTGTAGACCTGAGGTTGTGGTGGACCTAACAAAATGGACTGGGAATGTCTTGGAGCACGACCTGGTGCAGGCACTGCAGGTCTCACTGACGAGGGTAACATTTGTCTCAGTGTTTTTGAAAACATTTTTACTTTCTTACTGTAGAAAACATTCCATGTAGACCTTTGCTTTTTTTATGTTTATGATTTTCTTTTTTTGAGGCCATTAAAACTCAATTTTGTACTATTTTGAACGCAGTAATTATTTACTGACCTCGGATTTCATGTATGCTGCCACTCCTTTAGCTGCCTTGATGATGACATATGGAACTCTGTCACCGAGATTTGGAGCACTGCCTGCATCCCTCTTTCGCATTCTATACACAAACACACCACACCACTAATCAAACATATAATACACGTAACTCACAGGCTTGTGGTTAAAGAACCAGCCTTGCAATCTGAAGGTCCTCGGTTCGATACCCACAAAAAGTACTATGGCTGGAGTGCCCTGAGCAAGGTACCTTACACCAGTTGTGTGCTCATATTACTCAGTGTGTACATGTGTGTGTGTCACTGCATGGATCGGTTACATGTGGAGGACTAATTCCTTTACGGTACATTCACAATCAGTCCATTTCTGCAGACGCACCTCTCTGCTAGCTCCACGTGGGCTTGTTTGCCAGCGTATTCCTGCGCCGTACGGGTCAGCTCTTTGGTAATCACTAGCTGACTGATGTCGATGCGGTTACACAGAAGATCTGAGATCACCTCTTTTGCATGATCCACAGCTCCATTAGGATCTCTGCAAGACACAAACAATCAGGAATAACTGATTAATGCACCAAACAGATTAATTGTCATTTCTAGGATTATTTTCAGTGGAGAGTAGCATTAAATGATTGTACCTGTCTATCAGGATCTTTTGTAGGCATGTGTTAATGAGGTTTGCCACTAGGGGGCAGTTGTCCCTTCTCACAGTTTCAATGCCTTTACAGTCCATCTTATCATGATGCACCGCACTGGAGGAAAAGTACAAGCCTGCATACCTTTTCTTGTTGATTAGTAAATACGGGTAATAGACCTGTGAAGAAAAAGTAAAAGAGATAAGCTTGAGTTTAATGTTTAATCTATTTTACTGTTTAATATTACATTAAAATACTACCCACCTTCTCAAACTCCAATTTAATTGGAGGAGTAAAGTGGGAGGACACCCACTCCGCCGCCTCCCGTCCCACAGCCATCGCTTCTTGTACCGTATCCACCCCCAGTTTTACCATCACAGAGTCTGTATCTCCATAGATGACCTAAAATAGTATTTCAATTAAGGCTTTATACCAAAAAAAGGGCGAAAAACACTCAGCTAAGTACATTTTTAGAAACAATACCAGCGAAAAGTTTGGACACGCCCCCTTCTTGCATCATCATCCATTTCCTCCACTTCCCATATAGATGGAGTTTGTAGTTTTATAATTGCAGACTGTAGTCCATCTGTGTTCTTTGTTGTTGTTAGTTCTGTTGGTTCTCTGTTCTTGAGGTCAGCAGCATCACAGAACAGGTATCATTTGGGTGGTGGATTGATTGTCAGTTCTGCAGTGACACTGATGTGGTGGTGGTGGTGGGGGGGGGGGTTAGTGTAGTTTCATTTCTCCACCTCAGTGACACTACTGGGATAGGACTAATGCCCCAACCAAATACCCCCTGCTCTGTGGTGCTACACAGTATGTACTGTAGGACACACAGATGGACTACAGAATGGAATTGAAGAACTACAAAGTCCAGCTTCACAGGAAGTGGAACTGAACACGGACAATAAGAGGAGCAGAAAAGGAAGCGTGACCAAACTTTTGTCTTGTACTGTACATCAAAAACATTTAAACACCTGGCAATGAAAGCAGGTATTATGAAAATGAGACCCCTCTGCCAAGCAATAGATTGGCACCCTCTATTGGGTGTATCTGCCTTGTGCCCCTTGTGCCCAAAAAGTTCTACCCTGGATGGTAGTGAGGAACCCAGCCCCACTACCTCTGGCCCTAGTAAAGGATTAAGCAGAATATGATGAATGGATAGATGAGACCTCATCCATTGTTCCAAATGTTCTCAGATTGGGAGGATCTCCTAAATCCATCCATCATCTTTTGCTTTATCCTCTATTAGGGTCGCAGGGGGGGGGGGTCCCATGCCCATCCAGGGGAGAATGTTTCGGGCGCTGGGCAGATACACCCAGAACAGGGCGCCAATCTATCGATGAGCACCCACTCACACACACAGACATGCACACAAACACACCCTATATGGGGCAATTTGAAGAACCCAATTGAGCTTAATCCATGTTTTTGGACTGTGGGTGGAAACCGGAGAACCCGGAGGAAACCCACACAGACACAGGGAGAACATGGAAACTCCACCCAGATGGGGATTCGAACCGGGAGAATCCCTAGTGCTGAGAAGCCACCGTGCCGCCCCAGCTCCTAAATATTTCATGTAATTCTTTTACGTTGTGTTTTCTTTGCCACCTACAGACCTATGAGTTAAACCAAAAATTAGTATCTGGTGATCAACGCAGTGTGTTTTGTATATGCGTCATACCTTGGCGTCAGCTGCATAGCCGTTACTGAGGGTGTACTTGGACTCCACCAGCTGTTTGGTCTGTTCGATCATCTGGCGCCCAAAGCCAGTAACACTCTGCACGATAAGCAATAAACCCGTTAATGTCAGTAACACACTGCGCATGTTTGTGCAGAGGTCTGGAGGATCAGGCTGACCTGGGATATCTCCAGGCAGGGCAGTTTGCCCACTTGTGCCCCAGTAAAACCATACACCGAGTTGGCACTGATCTTCAGCGCTAGCTGTCTGCCATCCAGCACCTGCTTTCTGAACGGGTCGGTCTCCTTCTTCAGATCAGCCTTCGCCCTGAACGCACAAAGAACAATGTTTAGAATACCTGTTTATGTTCAGTATTAAAGCAGCACGGTGGCTTAGTGGTTAAGCCACTACTAGGCAACTACGTTCTCCTTTCAGCACTAGGGATTCCCGGTTTGAATCACCATCTGGGTGGAGTTTCCATGTTCTCCCCGTGTCTGTGTAGGTTTCCTCCGGTTTCCTCCCACAGTCCAAAAACATGGATCAAGTCAATTGAGTTCTCCAAATTGCCCCATATAGAGTGTGTTTGTGTGAGTGAGTGTATCCAGTGATAGATTGGCGTCCTGTCCTGGGTGTATCTGCCCAGGGCCCGAAACGTTCTCCCCTGGGTGGACATGGGGAACCCCCCCGTGACTCTAGTAGAGGATAAAGCGGAATATAATGAATGGACTATTGGTCCTAGGCATCACAGAGTGGGTGGTGGATTGTTTATTGTCAGTTCTGCAGTGACAATGATAGAAAAGAATAGAATAAAACTTTATTGTCCATTAAACTTACACTAAATGGAAAATGATGTGGTGGTGGTGGTGGGGTTAGTGTAGTTTCATTTCTCCACCTCAGTGACACTGCTGGGATAGGACTAATGCCCCAACTAAATACCTCCTGCTCTGTGGTGCTACTATTGGGGTTCTGAGCATTAGAACAGAGTAAAGGGGACGTACACAGTATGTACTGTAGGACACACAGATGGACTACAGAATGGAATTGGAGAACTACAAAGTCCAGTTCTGAGATATTAACCCAAAAGAGTTTGTATGATGAGGTAGTAAAGGTTGTGCAAAGCATTTCAGTGCTTGTATCTAATTTGTGTTCAACATAAACTAATCCTGACCACACAGACCTTGAACTGAGCAGCTCAGAATGCACAAAGATATTCAGCATATCAGAAATAAAACTCAGAATCAGTTTGTGTCTCGGTTAAACTGGTGCAATTTCAAAATACAAAGACTTATAGACTATTTATTAAATACACCTACTTGTTTTTACACCAATCATTTATATCAATTCGACTTACCCCGGAGGTCAGGGGCGAAAATGCCCTCATTCTTACCTTTTGCGGGCAGTCAGCAGGTTTTCCAGAATCTCGGGCAGAAGGCCTTTTCTTACTGAGCTTTTAACAAACTCGTCTCCTGTAGGAGTCTTAATGAAATCCTCTGGTGAGAGACTGCACACAAAGATGCATTGTAAAAAAAATAAAATAAATAAAAAACCTTTAACCTCTAACATTTAATCTGTAAATAAAATGAATAACAGATTTCCAGCTCACCCCAGTTTTGCCACTTGGCCTTTCTGCAGCAGTGTAGTGTAACACAGGTTGTGTGCCATCATGATGGACGGGTACAGGGAGGAGAAATCCAACGTGGCAATCGGAATACTGTAATACCTGTTTACCCACAATGTAAACTTTATGCTGGTTATAAATTGCAAACATCCTAACCTTTTCACACACACACAAAAAAAACATTGATTGCACAAAATGGGCAGCACAGTGGCTTAGTGGTTGGCATATTCTCCTCTCAGCACTAGGGATTTCTGGTTTGAATCCCAATCTGGGTGTAGTTCCCACATGGGTTTCCTCCGCGTTCTTCGGTTTCCTCCCACAGTCCAAAAATATGGATCAAGGTTAATTGAATTGAAAATGCCCCAAAGTGTGTGTGTGTGTCCAGTGATATTGGTGTCCTGTCCTGGGTGTATCTGCCCAGCGCCCAAGACGTTCTCCCCTGGATGGGCATGGGGAACCCCCCACCCCCACGTGACCCTAATAGATGATAAAGCGGAAGATAATGGATGGATGCATGATTACACAAAGTAATGCCTAATGGAGGGCGGCATTGTGGCTTAGTGGTTGGCATGTTCACCTCTGTCATGTTCGAATCCCGATCTGGGTGGAGTTTCCACATTCTCTATGTGTTTGCATGGGTCTCCTCCGGGTTATCCGGTTTTCACCCACAGTCCAAAAACATAGATTCAAGGTAGAATAGGATGCTCTAAATTGCCCCGTATAGTGTGTGGGTGACTGTGTTAATGAGTGTGTGCATCTGCCCCGCACCCAAAACCTGCTCCCCTGGATGGGCATGGGAACCCCCCCCCCCCGTGACCCCCAATATATGATTCAGCAGAAGATAATGAATGTATGATGGATTATGGTTTTTAAAAAACCATACACTGTATAGACATGTAGGTGTCGACACTTTTTACATATCTGATGATTTGTTGGGCAAATACATAAAAAAACGTTTTTGGATAAATTCATAAACTTAACATTACATTTACATTACATTTGGTCATTTATTGGACCCTTTTATCCAAAGCAACTTACAAGGTGAGCACAGGGTTCATCACAACATCCCTGGAGCAATGAGGGTTAAGGGTCTTGCTCAAGGACCCACATTGGGAACTTCAGTGGACCTGGGATTTGAACCCCCAACCTTCAGATTGATAGCCCAACACTGACCACTGAGCTACCTTTATCACGACTTTAAAATCTCCTGCTTCTTACCCTTTCTCTGGCTCAATAACTGTAGCACCGGTGTAGTCCTCCCCACCTTCCGTCTTAACTACTGGCATCACCAGGTGCTGCTTCATAGCCTACAGACAGCCGTACAAACAAAACCGTGACGCTGTTATACTGTCTGTGCTGAAAACATTAAAAGTAAGACATGTGACTGAAAAGAACAGGCAGAATGCAGCACCTGACGAAGTAACTGGGACACCACTTTAATCTGCTGACCGCGGGACAGCAGGTACGTCAGCGGCACACCAGTCACTCTGGCCATTTCCATGTAGTTAATCACACACATCAGCTTCTGTAGCAAGCGCAGCGGCAGGTAGGCATCCTTCAGACAGTACACGGCCAGGCGCCGCCTCGTCTGCTCGTTCCCATTCTATAGCATGAGGGCAAGACATGAGTGCATGTTAAACAAAGCACTCAAAATGATCAGCACTATGCTGGAAAAGGAAAACAGTTTTTATCTCAATCTCTCAGAAAAAAAAATGTAGTGTACCTCACGACATTCAATTCAAATCAACCATCGACAGAGCTCTGCAGGAATGAGTTGGAATGAGGAAACCAGCAGGTTAATACTGAAGAATTGTGGAGTCTGAGACATTCCACAATATGTGGCATGATTACACATCAGCGCCACGGTGGTTTAGTGGTTAGCATGTTCTCCTCTCAGCACTAGGGACTCCTGGTTTGAATCCCAATCTGGGTGGAGTGTCCATGTTCTCCCCGTGTCCGCATGGGTTTCCTCCCACAGTCCAAAAACATGGATCAAGTCAACTGAATTCTCCAAATTGCCCCATATAGAGTGTGTTTGTGTGTGTCTGTGTGTCCAGTGATAGATTGGCACCCTGTCCTGGGTGTATCTGCCCAGCACCCGAGACGTTCTCTCCTGGATGGGCATGGGGAACCCCCCCATAATAGAGGACCCTAATAGAGGATTAAGCGGAAGATAATGGATGGATTATACATCAGGCAGGAAGCTGAATTATGTTCATAATTTTTACACACTTTAAAGAATTGTGCAAGTGTGTGTTTGTGATAATGTGTGTTATGTTGTGTGACTAAGTTGCTCTCGCTGAGTTACTGTGCAGACAGACTTACACACATATATGTGTATATATATATATATATATATATATACACATATATACACATATATATATATATATATATATATATGCCCAGCGATGGATTGCCCACATCTGCCCAGCGCCCGAGACGTTCTCCCCTGGATGGGCATGGGGAACCCCACCGCGACCCTAATAGAGGATAAGCGGAAGATAATGAATGAATGAATATATATATATATATATATATATATACACATACACACATATATATATATTTTATTTTTTTTTTTACCTTTCTTTCTAAATTTCTATGTAAATTGTAAGCCACTAACACTTTTTGAAACGTTACAATTTAAAGATTACAGTTAATGACACACTTATTAATATTGTTATTAGTACTATTTCTATACTGTATTCATCTCTTCAGTTGTAGATTCCTCAGGCAAGGCAAGTCATACAGAATGCTTTTAAAAATATCATGAAAATGAAATCTGTCTTCGCAATTGTGGAGCTTAATAGGTCTAAAGATTAATTAAACAAAGGTCCATCATTTCACTAAATGCTTTGGAGCTTCAAGTCAGAAGACTCCTATTTATTTATTTATTACCTGTAAGTCTGTGATGATCGAGTGCTGTACATCCTCTTTTTGCTCCTGCAGGAAGTGGAAACTGACAGCGTTGAGTGTGTAAGAGCGCAGTTTATAATCTCTCAGTAATACCTGTTACACAAAACAAACCGACAATTCAGGATCTGAAATCAGTTTCAGTTTTCTGAACTGTAGTGATGATTTGCACAAAACAGGTAAGCAGGGGGAGCATGGACCCTGAGAAGTACAGCGTCACAGTCCAAGCCAGTTAAAGGTTTTGTGTTCATTATAGATAAGTGATCATTTTTAGGGCTACACGGTGGCTTAGTGATTAGCATGTTCTCCTCTCAGCACAAGGGATTCCCAATCCGAATCCCAATCTGGGTGGAGTTTCCATGTTCTCCCCATGTCCGCGTGGGTTTCCTCCGGGTTCTCCGGTTTCCTCCCACAGTGCAAAAACATGGATCAAGTCAATTAAGTTCTCCAAATTGCCCCATATAGAGTGTGTATGTCTGTGTGAGTGAGTATCACTTATTATAGATAAGTGATAATTATTAGGGCTACACTGTGGCTTAGTGGTTAGCATGTTCGCTTCTCGGCGCAAGGGATTCCCGGTTCCCAATCCGGGTGGAGTTTCCATGTTCTCCCCGTGTCCGCGTGGGTTTCCTCCGGGTTATCCGGTTTCCTCCCACAGTGCAAAAACATGGATCAAGTCAATTGAGTTCTCCAAATTGCCCCAAATATAGAGTGTGTATGTCTGTGTGAGTGAGTGTGTGTCCAGTGATAGATTGGCACCCTCTCCTGGGTGTATCTGCCCAGCACCCGAAACGTTCTCCCCTGGATGGGCATAGGAAACCCCCACCTCGACCCTAATTTAGGATAAAACGGAAGATAATGGATGGATGGATGATTATTAAATCTGATTGTGTATTGTGCTTCACCTGCAAAAGGTCGAACTGGACTCTGCCCTCCATGTTGACGGTTTTGTTTTCTCTGCGACCCATCTGTTTGCTCTGGAACGTAGAGTCCTTAAGGACCGACTTTATTCCTCTTATTCGACCCAGATATGGAAACAAATTAACCTATTGGAACAAAGTTAAAGGTTAGGCATAAATGGATGTTTTTTGTTTTCGTTTTTTTATCCAGGGTTAAGAGCACATTTTTAAAAGTAAGCAAGGAAAACATTCATTCATTCATTATCTCCCACTTTATCCTCTATTAGGGTCGCGGTGGGGGTCCCCATGCCCATCCAGGGGAGAACATCTCGGGCGCTGGGCAGATACACCCAGGACAGGGCGCCAATCCATCGCTGGGCACACACTCACTCACACAGACACACTCTACTTGATCCATGTTTTTGGACTGTGGGAGGAAACCGGAGAACCCGGAGGAAACCCACGCAGACACGGGGAGAACATGGAAACTCCACCCAGATGGGGATTCGAACCGGGAATCCCTAGCGCTGAGAGGCGAACGTGCTAACCACTAAGCCACCGTGCCGCCGCAAGGAAAACAAATTAAGTAAATGTACATTATATTATGTGTAAATAATTTAAAAAAAAAACATCATGCAGAAATAAAAACAATCAAGCAAAGAGCAAAGGGAAGATTTACTACAAAAAACACCTTTAATGCTGCAGCTCTGTTAAGCAGGTACGGCAGATCAAAGTTTTGAATGTTGTAGCCCGTGATGACATCAGGATCCACCGTCCTTACAAACTCTGCCCAGCTCTGAGAACATACACAGAATCACTATCACACAGAAAAAATGTTTGTATCAAGCTTGAAAGTGACAGATGTACACTTATTGTCCATGTTGTCAGTTCCACGTCGTGTAAAGATGGACTTTGTAGTTCTCCAATTCCATTCTGTAGTCCATCTGTGTGTGTCCTACAGTACATACTGTGTACGTCCCCTTTACTCTGTTCTAATGCTCAGAACCCCAATAGTAGCACCACAGAGCAGGGGGTATTTGGTGGGTATGTTATTCCTATCCCAGCAGTGTCACTGAGGTTGAGAAAGAAACTACACTAAACCCCCCCCTCACTACATCAGTGTCACTGCAGAACTAACAAATAAACAATCCACCACCCAAATGATACCTGTTCTGTGATGCTGCTGACCTCAAGAACAGAGAACCAACAGAACTAACAAAGAACTGACAATAAACAATCCACCACCCAAATGATACGTGTTCTGTGCTGCTGCTGACCTCAAGAACAGAGAACCAACAGGGGTTCCACACAGACTACCAACAGACTAACACAAATAAAGATCACAGATGGACTACAGTCTGCAATTATAAAACTACAAACTCCATCTATATGATAAGTGGAGGAAATAGACAATAGAGCAAGAGGGGGGAGGGGGGGTCCAGACTTTTCACTGGTACTGTTTCTAAAAATGTACTTAGCAGAGAACACTTCAAAGTGTTTTTCTCCCTTTTTTGTGGTTTAAAGCCTTAATTTCTATACATTTCAGGTCATCTATGGAGACACAGACTCTGTGATGGTAGAACTGGGAGTGGATACGGTACAAGAAGCAAGGAAATAGATAATGGAGCATCAAGTGGGCGTGTCCTAATGTTTGACTGTAATTGTCTTTGCAACGTACCTGCAGCAGCAGCTTCTCCTGAGTGAAGCAGAGGATCTGGGAGCCCACTATACTAGCACAACTCTGTAGTGTAAAAACGGTGCGAATGAAAGGCTCCTTTTCACCCTGACGCTGCACCATGGATGCAATCTGAATCACCGGATCCACCTCCGCCTCCGGAAACACACCTTAACATGTAGATGTGATTTATTTCTCAGTATTACACTGATTCTAGAGTTGTGTCACATGTGTTTGGATGATCAATGATTTTATGAAAGGATTCAAACTTTGTCATTGTTGCCATCACATTGTTTCAGTATGTAATCTGTTTATACTGAACAAACCTTTTCTTCCAGCACATTCAATGTCGAAGCTGAGGACCCTGAGAGGGGCGATTCTCTGCCAGTCTCCCTCTGCAGGGTGACTGATCAGATCTGTCCATCCCACATCCACCTCATACTGACACAGTGAGACCTATGACACAAGACGGACAAACTGAAGGTAAACTACAAAAGACCTTTAATAGCTCTTTACAAAAAGGTAGTACATTACCTTCCCTGGGTTTTTCGAGTCGGCTTCACTGGTACTTTTCTCTTCCCGAACTCTGTACTTCCCTTTAGGTAACTCAATCCAGCAGCATCCCACCACATCACTGTCCACCATGAACCTAATCACACAGACACACATCAGATATGTTTAAGCATTAATAAAAACGTTCATATAGACATAAAACAGGTCACAATGACTCAACCATTACTGATACTGATGGATTACTAGAACCAGTGTAACAGCTGGCATTCCTTAATATATAAAAATATATACGTGGTTTAAGTGTGGCACAGTGGCTTAGTGGTTGGCATGTTCTCCTCTCAGCACTAGGGATTCCCGGTTCGAATCCCCATCTGGGTGGAGTTTCCATGTTCTCCCAGTGTCTGCGTGGGTTTCCTCCGGGTTCTCCGGTTTCCTCCCACAGTCCAAAAACACGGATCAAGTCAAATGAATTCTCCAAATTGCCCCATATAGTGTGTGTGTGAGTGAGTGTGTGTCC
Source organism: Corydoras maculifer (assembly GCA_019802435.1). Lineage (NCBI taxonomy): Eukaryota > Metazoa > Chordata > Actinopteri > Siluriformes > Callichthyidae > Corydoras > Corydoras maculifer. The sequence goes on along the minus strand of JAFMOD010000906.1, from coordinate 80,729 downwards.
AGTGATAGATTGGCGCCCTGTCCTGGGTCTATCTGCCCAGCGCCCTAAATGCTCCCCCCTGGATGGGCATGGGGAACCCCACCGCAACCCTAATAGAGGATAAAGCGGAAGATAAAGAATGAATGAATATATATATACATGGTTTACATTTATGTTTTGCAACTTTAGGGTCAGAGCACATGTTCATAAAAAGAGTGAGAAAGAATGAGTTAATCTTAAAGTCAAGATAAGATCTTATCGGTCACATACTAAAATAAACAAAGATTAAAAGTTTTACATACACTGCCTGGCCAAAAAAAAAAAAAATTCACACTCAAATAAAGGTTGGACCGCCTTTGGCTTTAATTGCGATTCCATTTGCTGCGGCATTGTTTCAAAAAGCTTCTGTTTAAAACATAAGAAGCAGCTCGTTGCACCAGTTGGGGATAAAAAACTTGCCAGCTGAAAGATAATCGCCCATGCAGTAATTATCCAATAGGAGGCTTGTACCCGTTTTCTAGGTTACATCCAGGTGGCAGCTTTTTTTTTTTTTTTTTGGCCAGGTAGTGTACATTTTATAAATATTAAACCAATGTCTCATCACCGTACACTTTAACACTGTGCAAATAAGTCAATATTCCTTGGTGTCCTTTGTAATATAATCTAATGGTGTAGTAAAATAATAAATTGTATAATATGAAACGGCAGCACGGTGGCTTAGTGGTTAGCATGTTCTCCTCTCAGCGCTAGGGATTCCCGGTTCGAATCCTCATCTGGGTGGAGTTTCCATGTTCTCCCCGTGTCTGCGTGGGTTTCCTCCGGGTTCTCCGGTTTCCTCCCACAGTCCAAAGACATGGATCAAGTCAATTGAATTCTCAAAAATTGCCCCATATAGAGTGTGTGTGTGAGTGAGTGTGTGCCCAGCGATGGATTGGCGCCCTGTCCTGGGTGTATCTGCCCAGCGCCCGAGACGTTCTCCCCTGGATGGGCATGGGGAACCCCACCGCGACCCTAATAGAGGATAAAGCGGGAGATAATGAATGAATGAATAATATGAAACATGCACATACCTGATTTCAAAGTCAATGTTGGCCTCGTAGGGTGAATAGCTCATCACAGAAAAGCTGGCAAACCTAAAGCCTTGTTCTAGGATTCGTTTCGCCGGAGCGATTAGACGTGGCATCGCCATGGTGATTCGCAAGAAGTCCATCACACGCATGCCATGGTAACCATACATGTCTTAGAAAGAACATAATTTTTTTTTTTTTTTTAAATACACAAAATAAATTAAATACAATGACATTCAGTACATCAGAATAGAATTTTAAATTTTGTCCTTACTAGACATTGCACAAATAATAATTGGCATGAATAAGACACATTGGCTTGATGAGGCTAGCATTTACTGGATTACAAAAAAAACAAAAATACACACAAAAAAAAAAACTTTAAACACAAATAGGAACATTTTAGAAATTGCCAATTTAGTGATGCTATTAAAACAGTCAACTCCAACTTTAGCTAAATAATTTCAATTGGGGTGGCACGGTGGCTTAGTGGTCAGCACGTTCGCCTCTCAGCGCTAGGGATTCCCGGTTCGAATCCCCATCTGGGTGGAGTTTCCATGTTCTCCCCGTGTCCGCGTGGGTTTCCTCCGGGTTCTCCGGTTTCCTCCCACAGTCCAAAAACATGGATCAAGTTAATTGAATTCTCCAAATTGCCCCATATAGAGTGTGTCTGTGTGAGTGAATGTGTGCCCAGTGATGGATTGGCGCCCTGTCCTGGGTCTATCTGCCCAGCGCCTGAGACATTCTCCCCTGGATGGGCATAGAGAACTCCAACGCGACACTAATAGAGGATAAGCGGGAGATAATGAATGAATAATTTCAATTGTCCAAGATCCAATTGTAACTTGTTTTGGGCTGAATGTTGTGATGGCGTGTTAAAAAAAAGAAAATCCTTACTCTCTTTGCGCGTGATGTCTACTGCAAGCACAGTAACAGATATGTTGTCCTTGTTGGAGCGCATGTCCTTCAGAACAGCTGAGTTCAGCTCTTTTTGAAATTCCGCCAGGTGAGACTGAGTAAAGCCTGAAAAAGCAGAGGTTAGGAACCAATTTGTTTAAATGTTCAAACTTACAATGGACCAGTTTTCAATTTACAAATAAGCACAACAAACGATAAAACCTGATGTAAGACATTTATGAGATGCGGCAGTGACTGACTCACCAGTTGGAGCAGGGACATAGAAGTAGGGGGCAAAACCATGAATATGACAACAGACGCTGTTGCCTTTGTCAGTTACTCCAAACATTCTGACTATTGGGACCTTCCCCTGGATCTGCCCTGGCATCCCTTCCACAGCAGCACCTACACACATGCATGCATGCACAGGTTAACAGCTTCAGTAACATAAAGGTAGCTGCATTTTAACTTTCTTCCATCTGAAAATTACCGAGATAATAGTCCAAATCAATCTGCTGAAAGATTAGAGTATCTTTATCTGGGTGGAGAGGTGGTGCCTGAGGACGACGCCAGCGAGGATTTATATTAGCCGAGAATAAATCACCTGAGTGGAAGTAAAGCAAGTGAAAAAATGAATAAATAAACACCTTTATTTCTCACACATACACCTTCTCACAGAAGAGAACACGTACCCACAGGGATGACATCATGACCAGCCTGGCCTTCCCCTGACTCCATCTCCATTTCCATTTCATCAAACAGCGCAAGCTCTTCCTCAAAGTGGGACGGGCCATCCTCCCAATCTGCACCCGTTTTCCCCTTTTTCGACTGAGACGCGCCAGACACAGGACCTCCATTCCGCTTCTTAAAATCCATTTTATCCCCAGCTACAGCAAGTCAAAAAAGCAAACATGAGTACAACACATCACATGACAAGTCTGGTCTCAGCTGTGCCATTTGGAACAGTTTCCAAAACTAATTCCACTGCAATTAAAGTAACTGACAAAAGAACTACTTTATTATTATTAAATAAATATTACCTGGATTCTATCTGTATGACTTGGTTCGAAAACATTTTACATTTGCTAAAATATATACACTTTTCAGACCTTATCAATTATATCATTTTAGTTTTAACAAATCATTCTCTGAAGGCGGCACAGTGGCTAAGTGGTTAGCATGTTCTCCTCTCAGCACTAGGGATTCCCGGTTTATATTCCTATCTGGGTGGAGTTTCCATGTTCTCCCCCTGCCCACGTGGGTTTCCGCCGGGATCTCCGGTTTCCTCCCAAAAAAATTGAGTTCTCCAAAATTGCCCCATATAGTGTGTGTGAGTGAGTGAGTGTGTGCCCAGCGATGGATTAGAGTCCTGTCCTGGGTGTATCTGCCCAGCGCTCGAGATGTTCTCCCCTGGATGGGCCTGGGGAACCCCCCCGCGACCCTAATAGAGGATGAAGCGGGAGATAATGAATGAATGAAATCATTCTCTGTTTTATTGGTTCTACTTAGAACACAGATGCACACTGTAGTTTTATAATTGCAAACTGTCATACATCTATTTGTATATACACACACACTTCATTAGAGTTCATTACACTGCTCTCCAAAGACCATCACCCTCACAAAGAAGGTATTACCTGAGTGGTAAATAAGTCTCAGCACTGCAGTGACACTGATGTGGTGGTGTGTAAATATGTGTTGTGCTGGTATTATTATATCTAACACAGAAGTAACAACAACGGATCAAAATCAAAATGTCCAGGTTTTGGCATTATGTTATATGCTCATGGAGAATTGGAGAAGAACTAACAACAGATGATGGTTATGGTTAATATGGCACAACAATGAAGAGCTGTATGGTGCAGAGTAAGTGATCACAGTATTTAGAAACTTTAGCAGCACTGCTGAGTCTGATCCAAACCTACTAGCACAGCACACATTAACTTCCCACCATCATGTCAGTGTCACTGCAGTGCTGAGAATCCACCACCCAATTAATACTTGCTCTCACGTGGTCACGATCATTAGAGATAAACCTCCAAAGTGCATCTATATAGTAAGGTAAACTGTATTATGCATTTATTTCTACATATTATTCCCCCAATGCCGTTAAGATTAAACAGTTTAAGTAGCTGCTTGTAAAGTTAAAACTGGTGTCACGCGGCAATAACAAACTGAAAGTCAACGTACTTTTCTGAAGTAAAAGACAAATCGCCACATAATTATCGATAACTGAATTTAAACCCAATTTAACGTCGAACTAACTACTTTTTTGCTTAAAGCCACAAGTCCATAAAAGGTTAAGTATAACGCAAAAAATAAACTATTATTTACTGCATATTAAATAAACCAGCTAAGCTGCTACATTACCAAAAATGCGTTTCATAATGCACACCCGTTTTGGTTTAGTCCCTCCCGTATATTACGATTGGCTGTTGTGCGACATAATAAACTGCTTAACCAATCATGAGGCTGAAGAAGTCATACAACAGCCAATAGGAATTAAACATGACAGAAAACAGGTGGAAGGATACCATAATCACCATAATCATGTTAACCGAATCGAGGCTAAAATGGATGTTTTCAAGCAACTTAAAACAGCGAGAAATTCTTTCTTAAAATATTTAACGTGCACGCGTGATTTAGAACAACAACAATTCACAACATACCGTCTATCGAGCGCTAAATCCACTTATCAAAGCCAGACCTGCTGCTCTCTCCCGCCACTCGACTGTGAAGCTGATGACTGCTATTGAAGCGGGGCTGTTTTCCCGGCAAAATTACGCAGAGCCCACAAAGCGCGCTGATTGGCTGGGCGGCGTGCTGTATGCTGAATGCACCAGGTGGCTGATGTTTATCCTCCACTAGGGTCGCCAATGGGGTTCTTCATGCCCATCCAGGGGAGAACGTTTCGGGCGCTGGGCAGATACACCCAGGACAGGACGCCAATCTATCACTGGACACACTCACTCACACAAACACACTCTACATGGGGCAATCTGGAGAATTCATTTGACCTTGATCATGTTTTTGGACTGTGGGAGGAAACCGGAGAACCCGGAGGAAACCCACGTGGACAGGGGGAGAACATGGAAACTCCACCCAGATGGGGATTCGAAAAGGGAATCCCTAATGCTGAGAGGAGAACATGCTAACCACTAAGCCACAGTGACGCCCCCGAAACAATGTCGAGATTTGACAATTCAATGCTGAACATGTGCCACTGCAACTGCAAAATTTATTGAAATATTTTCACCATACACAATCTTGATTTTCTAAGTGAAACAAAACCAATGCAAAAGTAATACAAATGGAATGGGGCAATTTAGAGCATTGCATTTTTACCTTAAATTCATGTTTTTGGACTGTGGGAGGAAACCGGAGAACTTACAACATGGAACATGGAATCCATAATCGGAGAACATGGAAACACCACACAGATCAGGATTCGAACCTGGATCCCCAACGGCAGACATGCTAAACACAGCAAAATCATCATGATGTTGAAATATTTTCACCATACACTATATTCATTCATTATCTTCCACATAATCCTCTATTAGGGTCGCGGGGGGGTTCCCCATGCCCATCCAGGGGAGAACGTTTCTGGGCAGATACACCCAGGACAGGGCGCTAATCTATCGCCGGGCACACACTCACACACACACAGACACGCACACAAAACACTCTACATAAGGCAATTTGGAGAACTCAATTGACCTTGTTCCATGTTTTTGGACTTGTGAGTAATATTATGTGGGTGTAATGTGGGTAATATTTGTGAGTGTGTGCCCAGCGATGGATTGGCACCCTGTCCTGGGTCTATCTTCCCAGCGCCCGAGACGTTCTCCCCTGGATAGGCATGGGGAATCCCACCGCGACCCTAATAGAGGATAAGCGGGAGATAATGAATGAATGAATGAATGAATGAATAATCCTCTACTTGAGTCAGGGGGGGGGGTTCCCCATGCCCATCCAGGGTAGAATGTTTCTAGCGCTGGGCAGATACCCCCAGGGCAGGGGACTAAACTAACACTGGACACACTCACTCACACAAACAGACTATATGGGGCAATTTAGATTTAAAGTCAATTTACCTTGAATCCATGTTGTGGGAGGAATCCGGAGAACACGGAGGAAACCCATGGGGTGGGGAGAAGGGGAGAACATGCAAATGACCCATATTGGAATTCAAACCTGGATCCCCAGACAGACATGCTAATCACTAAGCCTTATGTCCTGACATGTCAACGTCCTGACCTCTACAGGAATAAGGTTGCAAAATTGAAAAATGTCACATGAACGCGTCACTGTATTTTTGCAGGACCCGTGTGTGATATAAATAGCTGATCTGGCTCTTCCTCTGTCAGGGAAAATTATCTTAATAATACACTCATGTTTCTCACGAACCTCCAGCCTCCAGATCCACCAATCAAACGTGCACCACGCCCCCAACAACCAATATCACAGTACACGCTTTGAAAGGCGTGCTCTGATTGGATAATCAGCTGACAGACACGCTGGCTTGGTTTCGATATGGCTGTGTCCGAAATCGAATCCTTGTTTGGTGCCCCCTATAGGTTTCATTAAAAGGTCCTGGTTTTAAGTGTGGCTTACATCAAGGTCATTCAGAGATGTACAGATCATTTAATATCTGATCAGTAGGAAACAAAGGAAACATAACTCTCTGATCAGGACCAGCACTGACAGTATTAAAGGGCTTTGAAAAAAACTTGGCGCCAAATTATCACAAATTGTTAAGGAAATAAATTCATTCATTCATTCATTATCTTCCGCTTTATCCTCTATTAGGGTCGCGTGGGGGTTCCCCATGCCCATCCACGGGAGAACATACTGGGCGCTGGGCAGATACACACACCCAGGACAGGGCGCCAATCCATCGCTGGGCACACACTCACTCACACATACACACTCTATATGGGGCATTTTGGAGAACTCAATTGACTTGTTCCATGTTTTTGGACTGTGGGAGGAAACCGGAGAACCCTGAGGAAACCTACGCAGACACGGGGAGAACATGGAAACTCCACCCAGATGGGGATTCGAACCTGAATCCCTAGTGCTGAGAGGAGAACATGCTAACCACTAAACCCCTGTGTCGCCCTAAACGTCAATCCATCCATTATCAACCGCTTTGTCCTCTACTAGGGTCACAGGGGGGTTCCCCATGCCCATCCAGGGGAGAACGTTTCAGTCTCTGGGCAGATACACCCAGAACAGGGCACCAATCTATCACTGCACACACTCACTCACACAAACACACTCTATATGGGGCAATCTGGAGAATTCAATTGACCTTGATCATGTTTTTGGACTGTGGGAGGAAACCGGAGAACAAAGAGGAAACCCACACGGACACCCACATGGAAACTTCACCCAGATTGGGATTTGAACCGGGAATCCCTAGCACTTAAAGGGGAGAACATGCTAACAACTAAAGTACCGTGCCGCCCTAAACGTCAATATTAAGGTTAAATAAACGTTGCAAGGTGGCACGGTGGCTTAGTGGTTAGCACGTTCGCCTCTCAGCGCTAGGGATTCCCGGTTCGAAGCTCTATCTGGGTGGAGTTTCCATGTTCTCCCCGTGTCCGCGTGAGTTTCCTCCGGGTTCTCCGGTTTCCTCCCACAGTCCAAAAACATGGAACAAGTTAATTGTATTCTCCAAATTGCCCCATATAGAGTGTGTCTGTGTGAGTGAGTGTGTGTCCAGTGATGGATTGGTGTCCTGTCCTGGGTGTATCTGCCCAGCGCCCGAGACGTTCTCCCCTGGATGGGCATGGGGAACCCCACCGCGACCCTAATAGAGGATAAGCGGGAGATAATGAATGAATGAAAAGGATAAACGTTGCAATTAGATACGGGTTCTAAAAAGGCATCCTAAAATTTAATTTCAAATACGCCCCATCTCTCAGACGCCAATAATACATTCGGGTTCCGTTCCAAACCGATCTGACCCCTTAAAAACGAGGTTTTTAGGGCACTTTGGATATCCTGTCATTAGTAGCCCTAAGTGTGTTAGGTGTGGTTTGTGACGCGGCCCGTTGGCCCCGGCGGCGGTGCTTGGCTCCTCCCCCCCGCTCGGCTCTGTGATTGATTGGCGCAGATGTGAGCGCTGAGGTACAGAGGACAGGACGCCGCCGCAGCAGCGTGAGTGCATTACATCTGTCTGTTTCTTCATTTTAAAAACACCTCGACACGCGTGGGAAGAGAAAACGCGAAAGTTCGTGGGTCCCGTTGGTCCGGGTCGCGTGTCAAACCCGCTTCTGTAGTCGCCGCACAGCTGAGCGCTCAAGGGGAAGTGGCATGTTTGACTTCACTGGGTCACGGTTCAGCTTCATTCCTACGTGCAACTCACTAATTTGGGTGTTTAGCAAACCCCGTCCACGCAGAAGTTGTTTGTTAAAGGGGTAGAACATCGAGTGGATGTTGCCTCGGTGTCGGTGTTTATTCCACGGTGCTGGTGGATCTGATCTGAGAGCT
>JAFMOD010000906.1:61254-71802 GCA_019802435.1 Corydoras maculifer | reverse complement strand
CTTCTGTAGTCGCCGCACAGCTGAGCGCTCAAGGGGAAGTGGCATGTTTGACTTCACTGGGTCACGGTTCAGCTTCATTCCTACGTGCAACTCACTAATTTGGGTGTTTAGCAAACCCCGTCCACGCAGAAGTTGTTTGTTAAAGGGGTAGAACATCGAGTGGATGTTGCCTCGGTGTCGGTGTTTATTCCACGGTGCTGGTGGATCTGATCTGAGAGCTGTTCCCCTGACCCATCAGCATGCCACGCCCCCCGGCGGCGTAACTGTTGGAAGGCGATGGAAGTCGGTGGAAAGTAGCGGATTCGCGGAGCCTGGAGCTCCGGCCCACGCGTGGCTCACACACGACCTTACAGAAAGGCATCGGAACACGCAGAAACGTGCACGCGCCGCCGGCGCGGTCACGGTGACGTTGCCTCTGACACGCGTGGAGGAAAGGCACGTACGCGTACGCACGTATGTGTGTGCGCGCGCGCGCGCGTTTGTGTGTGTGTGTGTGTGTGTGTGTGTGTGTGTGTGTGTGTGTGTGTATGTATGTATCTGTGTGTGTGCGTGCGCGTTTATGTGTGTGTTTGTACGTTTATGAGTATGTGTTTATGTATGTGTGTGTGTTTGTGCGTTTGTGTGTGCGTTTATGTGTGTGTTTATGTATGTGTGTGTGTGTGTGTTTATGTATGTATGTACAGTATGTATGTATGTATGTATGTATGTATGTATGTATGTATGTATGTATGTATGTGTATGTGTGTGTTTGTGCGTTTGTGTATGTGTTTATGTATACGTGAATGTGTGTATTTATTTATGTGTGTTTATGTACGTATGAATGTGTGTTTATGTACGTATGAATGTGTGTGTTTATTTATGTGTTTATGTATGTATGAATGTGTGTGTTTATTTATGTGTGTTTATGTATGTATGAATGTGTGTGTTTATTTATGTGTGTTTATGTATGTATGAATGTGTGTTTATGTACGTATGAATGTGTGTGTTTATTTATGTGTGTTTATGTATGTATGAATGTGTGTGTTTATTTATGTGTGTTTATGTATGTATGTATGTATGTATGTGTGTGTGTGTGTGTTTGTGTATGTGTTTATGTACGTATGAATGTGTATTTATTTATGTGTTTTGATGTACATATGAATGTGTATTTATTTATGTGTTTTGATGTACGTATGAATGTGTGTTTATTTATGTGTTTTTATGTACGTATGAATGTGTGTTTATGTATGTTTATGTATGTATGAATGTATGTGTTTATTTATGTGTGTGTGTGTGTGTGTGTGTGTGTGTGTGTGTGTGTGTGTGTGTGTGTATATGTATGTGTGGCACACAGAGGCCAATAAAACACTTGAAACTGAGGTTCTACGTGTTGTGTGTGGATATTTATGTGCACCTGTGTGTAATGCACTGAATATTTTTGTAATAAAAAGTGTGAGAATTAAAACCTTTTCCTGATTCTGTAAACACGCATTAAAGCTTGAATTGCAAGAAATTCATGCAAGAGATCCATAGAACAAAAAACAGGTCGCTGAGTTCTTAATTTGTTGGATCTACTTTCTTTGTATTTGTCTTCTCTTTTCCCTCCTGCATATTTCCCCTCACTGTCCTTATAAGGTCGATGTTTGGATGGAGAGCAGGATGGAGGCCTTTGTTGCTCAGAGACTCTGTAGTGCCTAAGAATGCTGAAGTTAATGGTGATACCTTACAGTTAGACTGTGTTTGTGTGTGTGAGAGAGAGTGAATCACTCTGACGATGACAAAAATGATTGAATATCAGTTGTTAGTGGTGTGAAGTGTTATTTTTAATAAATTCCATACAAGTTTTTAAACATTATTTCATTCCTAATATTTCTGTACAGTGATATAAAACATCTGAGGAACATGGTGGTGCAGTAGTTTGCTCGACCTTTATATGACCCTGTCGTTTTGCAGGCGCCTTTATCTAAAGGGACTTGCAACTAGGAATGAGACAATTACAGGTTTTGATGATACAATTATTGTCTAAGAAATAATAATCCTTATACAATTATTATGTGACAACCAACTTTACCAAACAAGGACGTAAATCACAAGAACAAAGTACAGTTTCTGTTGTTTGTTATTTATTTAACACAAAATATTTTTTGTGATCAAAAAGAAGGCAATTCAGGGCTTTTGCTGTATATTAACTAAAATATTTAAAGTTGCAAAAGGTTAAATATCACAGTACATATTCATAGCCATTTGATAGAGTCAATATGAACAGACAAGTGTGCTGCAAGTTTAACTTTATTTGGTCTTTCCGAGTTGTACCATTTGGCCTGAAGATTCATCTACTATTCGTCTATTTTTATGATCATTGTAATGTTTTTGATTGTCATTATTGCAAAACCAATTAATCTTTACATTCCTTTTTACAAGTATCTCTACTTACAATGGTCCAAACACCATCACACCCCCCTGAGAGTATCATGTTCAAGTCTCAAGGGTGGTAGACTAATGAATAAATAAATATCAGTAATTATATCCCAGCCTGACTTTTTGGACCCTGATTGTTTTTAACTGCCCACAAGATTAACCTTAATTATCTATTCAATACTGCTGACCCTGGGAGCAGGGATGTTTCAATGTCAGATTGGGGGCACTACAAGTTCCACACTCGCTTGATGAAATGAAGTAATTTAACTGCCGATAAGTGTGTGACAGGTTGCACATGGCAGCTGTGTCATTACATGAATAGTGTCAGTCAATAAGGGGGAGACTGGTTTTAGAGGAAGCTTGATGTTGATGTTGATATGTGGTGACCAGACTTTCATCATGTTGGATCTTGCCGATTTTTCACACTCACATTGTGCAACGCAAACTTTTTTATTTGGTGGGTGTGTCCGGTTGTGGAGTCGATTACTGGCACTGAAAACTACCTGCATACTTGATGTTTAACTCACTGTTTATCTAATGTTCTGTCAGTCTGGACACTGCCTAAGCTTGTCCTGACTTCCGCCTCCTTCCACATATTTTTATTAACCTCCTATTTACTGAATTGTACATTTATGTTTTTGGTTCAAGTAATTGAAGTCTTTTCAGCCGTCTTGTTTATTAGAACTTCAGGTGTCTGTTATTTTATGTCTACATCTGTAAGCTGAGGCTTTTAGTGCAGTGGTTATTGACATAAGTAGAAAGAGGACCTCTAAAATTCATTTATTATTTTCCACTTTATCCTCTATTAGGGTCGCGGGGGGGTTCCCCATGCCCATCCAGGGGAGAATGTTTCGGGCACTGGACAGATACACCTTGGACAGGGTGCCAATCCATTGCTGGGCACACACTCACTCAAACAGGCACACTCTAAATGGGGCAATTTGGAGAACTCAATTAACTTGATCCATGTTTTTGGACTGTGGGAGGAAACCCACGCAGACACAGGGAAAACAGGGAAACTCCACCCAGATTGGAATTCGAACCGGGAATCCCTAGCGCTGAGAGGCGGACGTGCTACCCACTAAGCCACCGTGCCGCCGACCTCTAAAATTGATGAAATTAATAAATTAATGTAAATAATTTCGAATAAAAAATATATATATATGGAGTCATCATATATGGAATAATTTTAATGTTGAAAAATAATTCTAGAATCGCATTTCGGAAATAAATCGCAGTACAAGTTCGTAAATAAATCGCAGTACACTGCAATGTAATCAAGCCTGAAATTCAAAGTAAATCCATATAATTTCCCCAACAAGAGAGTTGAAATCTTTCTTTGGAAGGAAATACTATGTGATGTGTTGCGATGGATGTTGGTCAGTAGCTGCTTAAAAACATTGGTCGTTATATAAACCACAATGGGAAGTCATAAGAACAAAATATGCTTCAGAATCGGAATACCTTATTAATCCCCGGGGAAAATTTCAGAAACATGAACAGGAGTAACTGCAACAGGCAGCTTGCACTCTCGCGCAGGTGCATTTGAATGGTTTCTATTCAGTGAGAAAACGCAAACTCATATGCCTTGTAAATCAAAAATGACTTTTTTTTTCCCAGCATGCCTTTGGCACGCAGTATCTCTGTGACTTCCCTCTCGGGTCTGGAAGAGTGGGACGAGGAGTTTGATTTGGAGGATGCCGTTCTGTTTGAGATTGCATGGGAGGTGGCCAATAAAGGTACGATATCCTTAAACATCCCAGATGTACATTTAATATCCAAGTTTTTCCTCCAATGCTATTATTACTTATTTCTTTTTTTACTTAGTTCTCTGCTGAACTGCTAGCTTAATAAGCCCTCTACTGCAAAGTGTTGGAACTGCAGTTAGAATGTATTTTCATCATTAAAAAAAGGTATAGAAAGCATCAGGGCTCCTTGCAATGTATCTATAAGGCAGCCTAACTACAGGTCATCTACCTACAACCTAGTGGTTAATAATTTTAATAAAATGTATTGGGTTTTTTTTAAATAAAAAAAATTGTATTTATATCGGCGGCACAGTGGCTTAGTGGTTAGCATGTTCTCCTCTCAGCGTTTCTAGCATGTTCTCCTCTCAGGATTCCCAGTTCGAATCCCCATCTAGGTGAAGTTTCCATGTTCTCCCCGTGCCTGCGTGGGTTTCCTCCGGGTTCTCCGGTTTCCTCCCACAGTCTAAAAACATGGATCAAGTCGATTGAATTCTCCAAATTGCCCCATATAGAGTGTGGCTGTGTGAGTGAGTGTGTGTCCAGCAATGGATTGGCGCCCTGTCCTGGGTCTATCTGCCCAGCGCCCGAGACATTCTCCCCTGGATGGGCATGGGGAACCCCACCCTGACCCTGATAGAGGATAAAGCGGAAGATAATGAATGTATTTGTATCAGCAGTACTTCGGTCTCAAATTATACCTAACAATTACTTATGGCTAAGTGTGTGTGTAATAATAATAATAACAAAGATAGGGTTTAGTGATGAACATGTTCCCTTTCAATGCTGGGGAGGTTGAAATCATGATCTGGGTGGAGTTTCCATGTTCTCCCCGCGTGGATTTTCTCCAGGTTCTCTGGTTACATCCCACAATCCAAAAACATTATATTAACATTACATTCAGTCATTTAGCAGACACTTTTATCCAAAGCGACTTAAAAGTATCTTAACTTGATAATTGGGGTCAGAACACAGGGACAGCCCCCCTGAAGCAATAAGGGTTAAAGGGCCTTGCTCAAGGACCCACATTGGTAACTGTAGTGAACATGGGATTTGAACCCACAACCTTTGGATTGATGGCAACACCCTAACCACTGAACCCCATCTATAAACAAAAGAAAAACATGGGTTGAAGGTAGAATTGGATGCTCTAAATTGCCCCTATATAGTGTGTGTGTGTGTCTGTGAGTGAGTGTGCCCAGCGGTGGATTTGGTGCATTGTTCTGGGTGTATGTTCCCATGGCCCGAAACTTCGTTCCCTGGGTGGGCCACCCCTCGACGATACTAATGTAGGATTAGGCAGAAGTTAATGAGATGAGATATTATTACAAATATTAATAACCTGATCACATTTCAAAAGAAAAAAAATGCAAAAAAAGTAGTTTGTTCTAATAAATCTTTATATATTGAACTGTGCCACTTTGCTCTTTTTGGAAGCGCATGCCAAATTCCTGTTAAATTGTAGTGTTATGTTTTAAATCTATTTAAAACGGGTACTTCACAAACATCAAACACGTTGGTAACAGTTTATCTGTTTGCCATTCGAGGCACAGACATCCAGTCTTCTGGGTCTTTTGCAAAACAGTGAGCCAGTTTTATTACAGTCAGTCGGATTCGCTGCCTTTAGCCATGAACATTCTGTGTTTCATTCCTCAGGTCATGAATAAGCTCCCAGGCCTTTATAGATCTATACAGCCATGATTCACTTAAACCATGAAGTAAAGCCATGTGGATGAATCGCTTTTCATTCAAACTAAAACCATTTCAACAACTTAAATCATAGATCAAGAGCTGCAGTTTGACTTAAACCAAGTTAAACAAATCAGAATATGAATTGTAAAATATCCAGTCTTACTTATCTGTTGTGACAATCTGGCACACGATGAGGACCAGAGACAGGCTTTATTTATATGTACGCACAGAAATGGGTTTTATGCCCAATCCATTAGCAGAACTTCCGATAAGTGTATTAATTATTCATCCGTTCATTATCTGCCGCTTTATCCTCTATTAGGGTCGCGGTGGGGTTCCCCATGCCCATCGAGGGGAGAACGTCTCGGGCACTGGGCAGATACACCCAGGACAGGACGCCAATCCATCGCTGGGCGCACACTCACTCACACACACACACTCTATATGGGGCAATTTTGAGAATTCAATTGACTTGATCCATGTTTTTGGACTGTGGGAAGAAAACAGAGAACCCGGAGGAAACTCACGCAGACACGGGGAGAACATGGAAACTTTACCCAGATGGGGATTCGAACCGGGAATCCCTAGTGCTGAGAGGCAAACGTGCTAACCACTAAGCCATCGTGCCGCCCAAGTGTATTAATTACTGTTAATTAATTACTTACTCCCTCCCAGTGTTGTCTATTCCTCTTCTGCCACTACTATTATCTCATCTCATTATTTTCTGCTTAATCCTAGGATGGAGACTAAAGTTAGGGTTCCCGCATCCCCATCCATATATATATATATATATATATATATATATATATATATATATATATATATATATATATATATATACACAAGATAAATTATCATTCTAAGATATGTTCAAGACATATAACAGAGAAATAAAATAAATACAAATGGAATTAAATAAAAACAAATATAAGGGTGGCACGGTAGCTTAGTGGTTAGCACGTTCACCTCTCAGCACTAGGGATTCCCGGTTTGAGTTTCCATGTTCTCCCCGTGTCTGCATGGGTTTCCTCTGGGTTCTCCGGTTTCCTCCCACAGCCCAAAAACATGGAACAAGTCAATTGAGCTCTCAAAATTGCCCCATATAGAGTGTGTGTAAGCGTGTGTGTCTGTGTGAGTGAGTGTGTGTCAGTGATAGATTGGTGTCCTGTCCTGTGTATCCGCCCAGCGCCCGAAACGTTGTCCCCTGGATGTGTATGGGCGTTGTCCCCCCCCCCCCGCGACCCTAATAGAGGATAAGGCAGAAGATAATGAATAAATTAATGTAAAACAAATATTGTACATATGATGCAGTTTGATACATGTTGCAAAAATGAATCATGTGTACCTTTAATCGCTCCGTTTGTATTGATGTGTTTGTACCTTTAACAGTTGGCGGCATTTACACTGTGATCCAAACCAAAGCCCGTTTGACCTGTGAGGAATTTGGTGAAAACTACTTCTTGGTGGGACCTTATTTGGAGTCCAATGTCAGAACACAGGTGGAACTGATTGAGCCAACGAATCCAGCTCTTAGGAGAACCATCGACAAGATGAATAGCAGTGGGTGCAAGGTACACAAACATACATACATACATACAGTATAAATATGTGTATCATCCGGCACACACAATACACACTGCAGCCATTCAGCCTGAAGTTCTAATGTAACCTTAAACCCCATTCTTCGAAGTGCACAGCACCTCCCGGGTATGCATGCTTAAAGGTTAGTGGCTATATCAATGTCCCACACTCAGCCTGAAGTCTATTTTGGTTGTTTGACTAAATGCTACATCTCACTATATGTATGTATATATAGTACAGTAAAAGTCAAGAGTTGCCTGCATCCAGAATTAAATACAGTGAATGTACATGTAAAATATAACTTAAATTATCTATTTAAATACAAAATGTGATTGTGTGTGACTGTCCTGTGGAATTTTAGATTAGATTAGATTAGATTCTACTTTATTGTCACTGTGCAGAGTACAAGTACAGAGCCAATGAAATGTAGTCAGCATCTAACCAGAAGTGCAATATACACATTATTTACATAAAGTGCAGTAGTAACAGTGACTGGTGCATGGAAAGGTGAAGCATTTAAATGTAGGTACATAATATGAACATGATATAATATATACATGATATAAACATAGTAGGGCGGCATGGTGGCTTAGCGGTTAGCACGTTCGCCTCTCAGTTCAACCATAACATTACTGACAGTATTAGTTATACATCATGACTAACTGAATTTAAACAGACGTTGCCTCCTTGCGGAAATAAATACTGTGTTTTTTCGGGCAGGTTTATTTTGGCCGCTGGTTGATAGAAGGCTCACCGTACGTTATCCTGCTGGACGTGGGGTTCACTGCCTGGTCTCTAGACCGCTGGAAGAGTGAGCTGTGGGAAAACTGTGCTATTGGCGTGCCCTGGTTTGACCGTGAAGCCAATGATGCTGTGCTGTTCGGTTTCCTCACTGCATGGCTGCTGGGAGAGGTGTGTGTGTGTGTGTGTGTGTGTGTGTGTGTGTCCATGTCTGTTGTGTGGTTAGGTTATGGTTCACTCTCTACAAAATGAATGGAAGTCTTTATAATGAAAGTCCTCACAATTAATAAAACCAATTGTGTGTGTGTGTGTGTGTGTATGTATGTGTATACACACATCTGGATCTCATACCCTCGAGACGCTCTAATTAAACGTCTTTCTATTTGAGAGAGTGGACACGCGTCTGCGTGTCCATGTGTCTCTGTGTCTGTGTACGTGTCTGTGTGTCTCCGTGTCTGTGTGTCCGTATCATTGTCTGTGTCTCGCTCTCTCTGTCTCTCTTTCTGTTTGTTTATGTCCGCGTCTGTGTGTCCGCGTCTGCTTGTCCGCGTTACCCTTTTGTCCGTCTTTTTATCTGTTCCTATCTGTATTTCTCTCTGTCTTTCTATCTGTGTGTGTGTTAGTCTTTTTAATTTTGTGTGTGTTTGTATTTTAGTACGCAGCTCAGTGTGAAGACCCTCCTCATATCTTGGCTCATTTTCACGAGTGGTTGGCGGGTTTGGGGCTGGTCCTGTGCCGGCAAAGACACTTACCTGTAGCGACCATATTTACCACACATGCCACGCTGCTCGGTCGATACCTTTGTGCCGGGAACGTCGACTTTTACAACAATCTGGCAGAGGTTTGTGTTTCAGTACACTGTGTTTCAGTACACTGTGTTTCAGTACACTGTATTTCAGCACACTGTGTTTCAGCACACTGTGTTTCAGTACACTGTATTTCAGTACACTATGTTGTACACTGTGTTTCAGTACACTGTGTTTCAGTACACTGTGTTTCAGCACACTGTGTTTCAGTACACATTTACATTTAGTCATTTAGCAGGCGCTTTTATCCAAAGCGACTTACAAATGAGAACACCACAAGTCAGAAGCTAGTACACTGTGTTTCAGTACACTGTGTTTCAGTGCACTGTGTTTCAGCACACTGTCTTTCAGTACACTGTGTTTCAGTACACTGTGTTTCAGTACATGACTAGGTTTGAACATTAAAGTTTACTGTATGTTGTTATTTTTCTGCTCTCTGTAGTTCAATCTTGATAAGGAGGCAGGTGATCGGCAGATCTATCATCGCTACTGTTTGGAGAGGGCAGCCGCCCGCTGTGCTCATGTGTTCACCACCGTGTCCAAAATCACGGCGATTGAAGCGGAACACTTACTCAAAAGGAAACCAGGTAACCATCATTGATGTCTGCTTATTATTATAATTATTATTCATTATTGAACTGGTAAGAAAGGCTTGAAATGAAAGAAACCATGACAATTTTTATTAATTTAAATGGATAAAAGGGTGGCTTAGTGGTTGGCATGTTCTCCTCTCAGTGCTAGGGATTCCTGGTTCAAGTCCCCATCTGGGTGGAGTTTCCATGTTCTCCCCGTGTCTGCGGGGGTTTCCTCCGGGTTCTCCAGTTTCTTTCCACAATTCAAAAACATGGATCAAGGTTAATTAAGTTCTCCAAATTGCCCCATATAGAGTGTGTGTGTGTGAGTGAGTGTGTGTCCAGTGATAGATTGGCGCCCTGTCCTGGGTGTATCTGCCCAGTACCCGAGACGTTTTACCCTGGATGGGCATGGGGAACCCCACTGCGACCCTAATAGAGGATAAAGCAGAAGATAATAGATGGATGGGTGGAAAATGGATTAACGGGCAACACGGTGGTTTAGTGGTTTGCATGTTCTCCTCTTAGTGCTAGGGATTCCCGGTTCGAATCCCCATCTGGGTGAAGTTTCCATGTTCACCCCGTTTCTGTGTGGGTTTCCTCCGGGTTCTCCAGTTTCTTTCCACAGTCCAAAAACATGGATCAAGCTCAAGTGAATTCTACAGATTGCCTCATATAGAGTGTGTGTGAGTGAGTGTGTGTGTGTCCAGTGATAGAATCACGTCCTGTCCTGGGTGTATCTGCCCAGCGCCCGAAATGTTCTCCCCTGGATGGGCATGGGGAACCCCCCCACGACCCTAATAGAGGATAAAGTGGAAGATGATGGATGGATGGATGGAAAATGGATAAACCTTTGACATTTCCACCTTCCCTGTATGTATGTTTCTGTTCAGACTCTTCATTTCTTGTCTTTTTTATTTTCCAGATGTTGTAACCCCAAACGGCCTGAATGTGAAGAAGTTCTCGGCCATGCACGAGTTTCAGAACCTCCATGCGCAGAGTAAAGCTCGCATT
>JAFMOD010000906.1:34560-50968 GCA_019802435.1 Corydoras maculifer | reverse complement strand
TATATATATATATATATATATATATATATATATATAAAACGTTTGGACACGCCCCCTTCTAGCTCCATCGTCTATTTCTGTCATATATACTTATCATATAGATGGAGTTTGTAGTTTTATAATTGCAGACTGTAGTCCATCTGTGTTCTTTGTTGTTGTTAGTTCTGTTGGTTCTCTGTTCTTGAGGTCAGGAGCATCACAGAACAGGTATCATTTGGGTGGTGGATTGTTTATTGTTAGTTCTGCAGTGACACTGATGTGATGGAGTTTAGTGTAGTTTAATTTCTCCACCTCAGTGACACTGCTGGGATAGGACTAATGCGCCCACCCAATACCCCCTGCTCTGTGGTGCTACTATTGGGGTTCTGAGCATTACAACAGAGTAAAGGGGACGTACACAGTATGTACTGTAGGACACACACAGATGGACTACAGAATGGAATTCTATACTATATAAACTGTTGGTTCTCTGTTCTTGAGGTCAGGAGCGTCACAGAATAGGTAGCATTTGGGTAGTGGATTGTTTAGTCATTTCTGCAGTGACACTGATGTGGTGGTGGAGGTGGTGGGGGGGGGGGGTTAGTGTAGTTTCATTTCTCCACCTCAGTGACACTGCTGGGTTAGGACTAATGCACCCACCAAATACCCCCTGCTCTGTGGTGCTGGTATTGGTGCTGAACCGCGAGTGAAAACGATACACACAAATGACTCCCACTGATTCATTCTATTCGGAGTGTTCATGTGTTCAGACAGCTGTCAATCACAGGAACCTAAGCTCCTCCCACACGGTGGATTTAAATGAGGCTGTGACGTCGCGCGGCGGTTGTGAGGTACGTTTTGTGGAAACATTTAAAACGTTCTAAGTGAACGCATGTTGGGCAGATTCATCCACATCGACAAACAAACTGATACTGATACTACTTTTTACACTTATTCGACTAAAAACCCACATTTTTATGAGGCAACGTGTGCGCTAACCCAACGCTCCTGAGATGTGAAATCAGACAGAACGGCTTTACGGCTTCATAAACCGCTCCCACACTGATATAAACATTTTATCATTTTATATGCTATTAAACACTTTCAAACCTACAGAAATGTAGTAATATATAGCGCAAAACGCCGCGATAGGAACGCTTCGGAGAAGTCCGGTTTATTAGCACCCCTATATTGGCTTCGTGTTTGTCTGTTTATCTGGTAAAAATTTGTAAATGCTATTTAAGCCACTTCCCGTTATCCGATTTTTGCACAATTGTTCATCGTCGATGACAACATATGAATCAATTACAAAAATGACTAATTAATCAACCAATTCATTCATTCATTATCTTCCGCTTTATCCGATATTGGGGGGGCGGGGGGGTTCCCCATGCCCATCCAGGGGAGAACGTTTCGGGCGCTGGGCAGATACACCCAGTACAGGACGGCAATCCATCACTGGACACACACGCACTCACACACACACACACTATATGGGGCAATTTGGAGAACTCTTTTGACCTTGATCCATGTTTTTGGACTGTGGGAGGAAACCGGAGAACCCGGAGGAAACCCACGCGGACACGGGGAGAACATGGAAACTCCACCCAGATTGGGATTCGAACCGGGAATCCCTAGAGCTAAGAGGAGAACATGCTAACCACTAAGCCACTGATACCCAATTAACCAATCATTCATTCATAAATCGTCGTGGGGGGGGTTCCCCATGCCCATCCAGGGAAAAACGTTTCGGGCACTGGGCAGATACACCCAGGACAGGACGGCAATCCATTACTGGACACACACTCACTCACACATACACACTCTATATGGGGCAATTTGGAGAACTCAATTGACCTTGATCCATGTTTTTGGACTGTGAGAGGAAACCGGAGAACCCGGAGGAAACCCACGCGGACACGGGGAGAACATGGAAACTCCACCCAGATTGGGATTCGAACCGGGAATCCCTAGTGCTGAGAGGCGAACATACTTACCATTAAGCCACCGCCCAATTAACTAATTAATTAGTGGCACTTTATTAATTTATTTTTTCTATGGATAAATTGCCCAATTTGTACTGAATTGTTTACTACGCACATCATACACATGCATTTATCCAGACATCCAAGTCTTAACCCTACACTATTTACTGGACCTTACACTATACAGCAAAGACTCTAATGCAGAATAAAAAATATATAAAAAATACCTGCTTTGGCTTCAAGCATTTAATTAAAGTCTAAAAGTGGTAGACAATAAAAATCTGACATGCCAGTGTGTGTGTATATATATATATATATATATATATATATATTTGACATTTGCACATAAAGCTTTGTGGATGGTTCTGTTGTAGTCGGCTTCGGCTTCAGCTTCAGCATAGGTACACACGCCCTCCATGACCCCTAGAGACTGAAAGATTATCAAAGATGTCTCAAAGTCAGTCAGATGTTCTTACATTAACCAGCAGTTCATTTGGTATAGATGGTAAATATGGGTCATGTCAATGGATAAATGTTAAGTTGTAAATAATAATCCATCAGCAAAAAAACAAGAAACTTTAGTAATGATTACTTGTTCTTTGTTTCTTTTAAGTTTTTTTTACCCATGTTACTCGACTTGTGCATTTTCCTGAGTAGAGCTGTCCCCCTCCAAACCTGCCCTTGCTTTATAACTGACTCAGTTCTCTTTCACAGTGTTATGTTTTATGTGTTGTGTTATTACCCAGTATGCTGCTCCAGAAGGAACTGTAGGTGGCGCTGCCTGTAACTGCTCCTAACTTGGCGGGGTTACGTCTCACCGTTTTCACTGAGAAGCCATCAGGCCCTGTTGCCTCCACCTCCACTAGATGAAAATCAGCCAAACTGAACCACAGAGGAAACAATGAGTTTTTGTGAAGGAGACACTGTAACTGCCTACTTGAGCAGTTTATATTTTAATTGTTTTTAAGGTATATTATAATTGTATTTTATATTTTCTGTTTCTTTAAGAACATTGACAATTTTAGTTTCTAAGGTTACACGGCTTCACAGGTTCCAAAGTTAAAATTAAGGGTTAAAGTGTTTATTAAGAAGCGACAAGAAGCGACATGAAGCCATATGCTCTCTTTGATATTTAATGCAGCCAATGAGGTTCGTTGGTATACTAATTATGTTTACGTAAAGTTTATTACCTTTTCTAGTATTAAGATGTATTGATATGTAATTGGGGCGGCACGGTGGCTTAGTGGTTAGCATGTTCTTCTCTCAGCACTAGGGATTCCCGGTTCGAATCCCCATCTGGGTGGAGTTTCCATGTTCTCCCCATTTCCGCGTGGGTTTCCACCGGGTTCTCCGGTTTCCTCCCACAGTCCAAAAACATGGATGAAGTCAATTGAGTTCTCCAAATTGCCCCATATAGAGTGTGTTTGTGTGAGTGAATGTGCCTAGCGATAGATTGGTGTCCTGTCCTGGGTGTATCTGCCCAGCGCTCGAAATGTTCTCCCCTGGATGGGCATGGGGGACCCCCCCCCCCATGACCCTAATATGGGATAAAGCGAAAGATAATAGATGGATGGATTCTAGAATAGATTAGATAACCCAATGCAAGATTTGTTCCACTTTTTCAAGATTTTCAGACTTGTTAGGAGTGTAATTTTCACATGAAATCATACAGGTTTCAGCCAGTTTTGCTGTGAGGTGGCTATGAGCAACTCACGCTGTGTCTGAGACTATCTCCCCAGTGACTCCACGAAAACCGAGGGTTGATGCAGCGATGGCAGCTGCCGCCATCGTGTTCACATTGTTTGGCGCGATGGGGCAGAGTTCAGCCACTGAGCCATGAAAGAGCACACGTCTTCCCTCACCTTCAGACCAATCAGAGAGCAAGCCTCCAGCCAGGCGGAAACACGAGGGATGCTTGGACATGCGAATGGAGAGCGCCTGCGTTGGAAAGAACCAGACATTGAGTACTGCAGGGCTGTCTGATTCTACCAATGCTGGTGTTTTCATTTATTATTTAAAATCGATTGGTCTTACTTTTAAGGGCGGCACGGTGATTTAGTGGTTAGCATGTTCTCCTCTCAGCTCTAGGGATTCCCGGTTCGAATCCCCATCTGGGTGGAGTTTCCATGTTCTCCCCGTGTCTGCGTGGGTTTCCTCCGGGTTCTCCGGTTTCCTCCCACAGTCCAAAAACATGGATCAAGTCAATTGAGTTCTCCAAATTGCCCCATATAGAGCGTGTCTGTGTGAGTGAGTGTGTGTCCAGTGATATATTGGTGTCCTGTCCTGGGTTTATCTGCCCAGCGCCCGAAACGTTCTCCCCTGGATGGGCATGGGGGACCCCCCACAACCCTAATATAGGATAAAGCGGAAGATAATTAATGAATGAATGAATGGTCTTACTTTTAATAATCCGCTCTCGTTGAGTCTCTGAATGTCCTGTCCTCCCCATAATGCACCACTGGGCACATATAATGTGTGTCCATTCTGTTTTGCAGCAAGGCGAAGTTCCTGATCGAGATGATCGTCTGACAGAGCCGAGGGACTGCCAACCTGCCAATGGAAAACAGTCTTGGTAAATATTCTCTCGACCCGCCACTGCCACCCACTGCTAAAAACAACAACCTTTCCAATCTCTAAAACATATCTGTGTTTGTTTCATGGGAAGATAGCTGTTTAGTAACGATGTATAATTATTAAGAAACAATTAATAAATAGGGGCGGCACGGTGGTTTAGTGGTTGGCATGTTCTCCGCTTAGCGCTGGGGATCCAAGTTTGAATCCCAATCTGGGTGCAGTTTCCATGTTCTCCCCGTGTCAACATGGATTTTCTCCGGGTTCCTCCCACAGTTCAAAAAACATGGATTTAAGATAAATTGAATGCTCTAAATTGCCCCATATAGAGTTTATTTGTGTGAGTGAGTGTGTGTCCAGTGATAGATTGGCGCCCTGTGCTGGGTGTATCTGCCCAGCACCTGAAACATCCCCCCTCCACGACCCTAGAAAAGGATTAAGCAGAAGATAATGATGAATCAGGCGGCACGGTGGAATAGTGGTTGGCATGTTCTCCTCTCAGCGCTAGGGATTCCCGGTTCGAATCCCAATCTGGGTGAGGTTTCCATGTTCTCCCTGTGTCCACGTGGGTTTCCTCCGGGTTCTCCGGTTTCCTCCCACAGTCCAAATACATGGATCAAGGTCCATTGAATTCTCCAAACTGTCCCATATAGAGTGTGTGTGTGTGAGTGAGTGTGTGCCCAGCGATAGATTGGTGCTCTGTCCTGGGTGTATCTGCCCAGTGCCCGAGACATTCTCCCCTGGATGGGCATGGGGAAGCCCCCCCGCGACCCTAGTAGAGGATAATGCGGAAGATAATGGATGGATGGATGATGATAAATTAATGAATACCAGGAAGTTTGAATGGGTTAAGAATCGGCAGCCGAACTCTTTGACTATCTGTGGATGACAGACTTCCACGATCAGGTCAGCCTTCCTAGAACACACAATCCCAAACGTCTGATATGAGATCAGTAACTGTTAATAACTCTTATGTTAAAACATACATTAAGACATGAGAATTGAGTTTGTGGTTACATGCACGCTTACTTATGTTCAAACTCAGTGAGATGAGGAAGTATCAGATCATTTGGCACTAGATCTTTGAGCTTGTCTGTATTTCGGTTCCATACAAAGCCCAACTGCAGACCTGCCTCCTGTCCCTCTTTCTGTATGCAGTCCACCAGGAACTGACCTGTAAAATAAGTATCCTGATTGTTTTCTGTTAAAAAGTGTGTGTGTGTGTGTGTGTGTGTTAGGAGAAAGGTGGTGCTGTATGATAACTTGGCGGTACGGTGGCTTAGTGGTTAGCACGTTCGCCTCTCAGCGCTAGGGATTCCCGGTTCGAATCCCCATCTGGGTGGAGTTTCCATGTTCTCCCCGTGTCTGCGTGGGTTTCCTCCGGGTTCTCCGGTTTCCTCCCACAGTCCAAAAAAAAAAAAACATGGATCAAGTTAATTGAATTCTCAAAAAATTGCCCCCTATAGAGTGTGTCTGTGTGAGTGAGTGTGTGCCCAGCGATGGATTGGCGCCCTGTCCTGGGTGTATCTGCCCAGCGCCCGAGACGTTCTCCCCTGTATGGGTATGGGGAACCCCACCGCGACCCTAATAGAGGATAAGCGGGAGATAATGAATGAATGAATGTATGATAACTTTACATCCTATACTTGTTTAAACCCTCTTAATCCTATACTAGAGTCACGGATCTCCATCCAGGGGAGAATGTTTCGGGCGCTGAGCAGATACACCCAGGACAGGGCGCCAAGCTATCACTGGGCACACACTTACACAGACACACACATACACTATATGGGGCAATTTTAAACAACCAGGTCACGTTAAATCCATGTTTTTGGACTGTAGGAGGAAACCGGAGAACCTGAAGGAAACCCACACGGACATGGGGAGAACATGGAAACTCCACCCAGATTGGGATTCAAACCTGGATCCCCAGCGCTGAGCGGAGAACATGCTAACTACTAAGCCACCGCGTCGCTCTAAACTCTATTTAATAAATTAGAATTTTAATTTCACCAACTGTAACCAAAACAAAAAAACAAAATCTATAGAAGTTTATTTCTACAAAGTCATTCTTTTTTTTTTCCAACCTGCTAATTATTCCCAGCACACATTGTCCTTATTACCTTTTTTCATTTATTCATCCATTCATTTATTCATTCATTCATTCATTCATTATCTTCTGCTTTATCCTCTATAAGGGTCGCGGTGGGGTTCCCCATGTCCATTCAGGGGAGAACGTCTCAGGCGCTGGGCAGATAGACCCAGGACAGGGCGCCAATCCATTGCTGGGCACACACTCACTCACACAGACACACTCTATATGGGGCAATTTTGAGAATTCAATTGACTTGATCCATGTTTTTGGACTGTGGGAGGAAACCGGAGAATCCGGAGGAAACCCACGCAGACACGGGGAGAACATGGAAACTCCACCCAGATGGGGATTCGAACCGGGAATCCCTAACGCTGAGAGGCGAACGTGCTAACCACTAAGCCACCGCGCCGCCCTTTTTATTTATTTTTCATATTTTTTATTATTATTTTAGTGTTTTATTTAAATATAAGCAGGTTTGTGGTTAAGGAACCAGCTTTACTACCTAAAGGTTCCCGGTTTGATTCCCAGTCCCACGGAGAACTTTAGCTTAAGTGGTCTAGGTTAAAATACCTAACCCCAATTGCTCCCTGGGCGCCGTGTACAAGGCTTCCCACCGCCCCGGACACGTGTGCTCACTTCACTCAGTGTGTGTATGTGTGTGTATATGTGTGTGTCATTGCACGGATGGGTTAAATGTGGAGGACAATTCCTCTGTGTGTAAGTACTATAGACAAAATAGCTCACTATAAAAACTTTAAAACACACTTTACTCAGCACAAATATGTTTTACTTGAAATGTTAATATAATAGAATCTTTAAATCCTAACTATAAATATAATAAGCTAGAACACCCATTTTTAAACCTTTAATACATTGGTTGTCACATAACTCTAGACTGTGATAGAACTAGGAATTAAATTCTGCGATTTTGTGTGGACTCACCTAAATGTCCGAAACCCACAATGCCAACCTTTATGGGGGGGTATCTCTCAGTCATGTCTGCACAGAGAGGAAGGGTTTGCAGATTAGTTCATTCATGTAAAAGAGGGTGTAATAATCTGAAGGTTATTAATCTAAAGGTTAGGGGTTCAAATCCCAGGTCCATCGAAGTTACCCATGTGCGTCCTTGAGCAAGACCCTAACCCTCATTGCTCCAGGGTGCTGTATCAACCCTGTGTTTTGACACAACCATCAAGTTGAGATACTTGTAATTGACTTTGAATAAAAGCATCTGCTATATAACCAAATGTATAATGTCTGGTTCTGATTAATATTAAGGGGGGGGGGGGGGGGGGGGGGGGGGGGGGGGGGGGGGGGGGGGGGGGGGGGGGGGGGGGGGGGGGGGGGGGGGGGGGGGGGGGGGGGGGGGGGGGGGGGGGGGGGGGGGGGGGGGGGGGGGGGGGGGTTCCATGAGAGAGAATGTGTCAGGCGCTGGGCAGATACACCCAGGACAGGACATCAATCTACTCACTCACTCACAAACACTATATGGGGCAATTTGGAGAACTCAATTGACTTGATCCATGTTTTTGGACTGTGGGAGGAAACCGGAGGAAACCCACGCAGAAACGAGGAGAACATGGAAACTCCACCCAGATTGGGATTCGAACCGGGAAACCCCAGTGCTGAGAGGAGAACATGCTAAACACTAAGCCACCATGCCATCCATAATAAAACAATGTAATAAATGTAAAACTTTCTATAAAGGTTTTTATTGCAGAAAAAGGGAATTAAAACATGTTAAATATTAGTATTTATTATCTCTAATATATCTGTACGTTGTCATCCTCCCGTTTTCCATAACTCCTCCTTTTTATCTAATCCCAGATCAGACTCTGGATCATTGCGTCCTATCCTTTCTGTCTTGGACAAAAGTCCATTGTTACTTCTAAAGCAATCCTGATACGCCTTGGACAAACTTATCAGCAAACCGCTCACCTCTTCTCCAGTTTCCTCCGTCACTCGTGTTTTTAGAGTCTTTAGAGTCCTCTCTCTGGTCGATTAGCACGGTGACGAGTGTAACCTGCAGGATTTTGAGAAAAGAGTGCTGAAGTTCATGCACGAGCATGTGTGTTAATGATTAGCCCATTCATGTTCACTTATACTCTGAGCAACAATAGCTGTAGAGCACACATTGGAGCCATTGTTAGAACATTACAGACCCAGTATAAATTTGCATACATGTGTAATGTAATTGTACAGTAATAAGCCAATTAGGGTCATTGTTGTGCTTTAATTTAGTGCATTTGTGCTGCTATGAGTTAAAAGTCTACGGATATTACAGTCCGTCATATCTAAAAAATAGTGTATTAAATACTCATCCATTCATTCATCCATTATTTTCTGCTTTATCCTCTATTAGGGTCGCGGGGGGGGTTCCCCATGCCCATCCAGGGGAGAACGTTTCGGGCGCAGGGCAGATACACCCAGGACAGGGAGCCAATCCATCGCTGGGCACACACAACTCACACACACACTCTATATGGGGCAATTTGGAAAACTCAATTGACTTGATCCATGTTTTTGGACTGTGGGAAGAAACCGGAGAACCCGGAGGAAACCCACGCGGACACGGGGAGAACATGGAAACTCCACCCAGATGGGGATTCGAACCGGGAATCCCTAGTCCTGAGAGGAGAACATGCTAAACACTAAGCCACCGTGCCACCTGTATTAAATACTAACGTGTAAAATGCAAACCTGTAAGTACACGATTGTGAAAAATAAATGACATCACTCACACGTCACCAAGCACTTAATGCACTTTGCTCAATCATCGAGCTGATGTTTAATCAGTCAGTGATGTGGCAACAGAGCTCTGCGAGCTGCTGTTCAGAACCATCAGAATGCAGGGAAAAAATCATTTCTCTTAGTAATTTGGAGATTGTATTTTGCGTTCTCCAGGTTCCTCCCACTGTCCAAAAACATGGATTCAAGGGTAATTGGCTGCTCTAAAAGTGGGTTTAATTGCCCCATAAAGTGTGTGTGTATGTGAGTTAGACTAGCGATAGATTGGAAACCCTCTCTTGGGTGTATCCGCCTCGTACCCCATGGTGGCTTAGTGGTTAGCACCAAGTGCTGGGAATCCAGTTTTGAATCTCAATATGGGTAGAGTTTTAGTCCCACTGTGAACTATGACTGAAGTGCCCTTGAGCAAGGCACCTAACTCCAGTTGCTCACTGGGTTCCATATACAGGGCTGCCCACCGCTCTGGGCATGTGTGCTCACTTCACTCAGTGTGTGTGTATGTGTGCATGTGGGTGTGTGTGTGTGTGCTTCACTGTACAGATAGTTTAAATGTGGAGGATACACTCCTCTGTGTAAGTACAGTAGGCAAAATCGATCACTATATCTTAAAGTGTGTGTTATCAATGTCTGAGGTCCACTATAGCACGCCAAGCAGATCCTATGACCTCAGACTTGTGTGTGTGTGTATGTGTGTCTGTGTGTGTGTGTGTCTGTCTGTGTGTGTCTGTCTGTGTCTGTCTGTGTCTGTCTGTGTGTGTCTGTGTGTGTGTGTGTGTGTGTGTGTGTGTGTGTGTGTGTGTGTGTGTGTGTGTGTGTGTGTGTGTGTGTGTGTGTGTGTGTGTGTGTTTCACTGCACGGATGGGTTAAATGTGGAGGACACATTCCTATGTGTGTGAGTACAGTAGGAAAAATAGATCACTACTGTATATCTTAAAGTGGGTGTTATTAATGTGTGAGGTCCACTAGATGGCGCCAAGCAGATCCTATGACCTCATACTCGTGTGTGTGTGTGTAACATTTGTTTTCCTTGCTTTCGAAACACCTGCTAACTACTGAGTTTATCAGTTAAAGTTATTAGAATAAAGAAAAGTCCTTTTACTTTGATTCTCAAACTTCTTGCTCATTCAGATGATTTCACCACAGGGTCACGGGTCGTAAATATTAGGGGCAGGCTGTATGGTGTTTATGGCCGAATAATCTGACAGATAACACATCACTCATATTGGTCTAAAGTCCAAACTCAGCTCTGTCATTTCTGTAGATAGGCACAGTACATTCAGAGGCAGCGTAATACCAGGTGCAACCATCATTTTCAAAGGTTTTGAAAGGGTGCGAGAAGAGATGGATATCTTGGACACAGATGCCTACGATCGCAGGCAACGCAGGAACACGGTAGGCTCAGAAATGCTCGCACAATAATACAATAATACTCTGATTTACACTCAGTTATGATACAACATCCTGTACAGAACATCACAGGGTGCTTCATCTATCATTATCTTCCGCATTATCCTCTATTAAGGTCACGTGCAGGGCGGGGGGGGGAGGGGGGTTCCCATGCCCATCCAGGGGAGAACGTCTTGGGCACTGGGCAGATGCATTCAGGACAGGAGCACACACACTCACACAAACACACTCTATATGGGGCAATTTGGAGTTTTTAATTGACCTTGATCCATGTTTTTGGACTGTGGGAGGAAACCGGAGAACCCGGAGGAAACCCACACGGACACGGGGAGAACATGGAAACTCCACCCAGATGGGGATTTGAACCAGGAATCCCTAGTGCTGAGAGGAGAACATGCTAATCACTAAGCCACCATGCCACCCCCGAGTGTTTCAGAAAATTAAAATCACAATATAATATCCATCCATCCATTATCTTCCGCTTTGTCCTCTATCAGGGTCACGGAGGGAGGGAGAACGTTTCGGGTGCTGGGCAGATACACCCAGGACAGGGTGCCAATCTATCATTGGACACAATCACTCAGACACACACACTCTATATGGGGCAATTTGGAGATTTCAATTGACTTGATCCATGTTTTTGGACTGTGGGAGGAAACCCACACGGACACAGGGAGAACATGGAGACTCTACCCAGATTGAGATCCAAATTCTAGTGCTGAGAGGAGAACATGCCAACCACTAAGCCACCGTGTCACCCCCGAGTGTTTTATAAAATTAAAATCACAATACAATATTAATGCAGTAATAGATTTATTGTATTTTTGCAAACATCAAATGTATCTTTATGCATTCAGTGTTCTAAAGAGGAAACTGATTGTTTCTTTCTTTTCTGTTTGCAGTCCTGCGTGCTGTTTCTCTTTCTCCTCCCTTTTTTTATTTCTTCAGCCGTCTATTTCTATCTCTGGATCCCAGACTCTGCACCATCTTTCCTGGCTGCAGGTGTAAAGTCTGCCCCTGCGCTCTCATTGGCTCTAATGGTGCTGAGCTACAGTGGAGGGCGGGGCCTGCTGGGTGTAGCCGGTGGACTAGTGATGTCAGCCGGAGGGGATACCTGTCTCATCTGGCCAGAACTTTTTCTTCATGGTAAAATCCTTTAAAAAAACATTTTGGGTGTCAATCCATCACTGGACACACACTCACTCACACAGACACACAATATAGGGGCAATTTAGAACATCCATGTCACCTTAAATCCACGTTTTTGGACTGAAGAACCCAAAGCAAACGCACACAGACGCGAAGAGAACATGAAAACACTCCACCCAGTTCGGGATTCGAACCTGGATCCCCAGCGCTGAGAGGAGAACAGGCTAATCACTAAGCCAAAGCGTCTTATAGAATTGTTGTACATATATCAAATTAAATTAATAAAATTAAAATTAATAAAGCATAGAATTGGGGCGGCACGGTGGCTTAGTGGTTGGCATGTTCTCCTCTCAGCACTAGGGAATCCCGGTTCGAATCCCCATCTGGGTGAAGTTTCCATGTTCTCCCCGTGTCCACATGGGTTTCCTCCGGGTTCTCCGGTTTCCTTCCACAGTCCAAAAACATGCATCAAGGTCAAATTGCTTTAAATTGCCCCAGTAAAGTCTGTGTGAGTGTAGATTCGCCTAGCAATAGATTGGCACCCTGTCCTGGATGTATCTGCCCAGCGTCTGAAACGTTCTCCCCTGAATGGCCATTGGGGAACCCTCCCCCCACCTCCCACAAACCTTGTAGAGGATAAACGGAAGATAATAAATGAAATTTTAATGTAGACAAATTTTTTTTTCAGGAATGGCCTGCTTTGCTGTAGCCCACCTGCTGTATTCTCTGTCCTTCCTGTCCTCCCGGTACACTTCCACCTCATCGTCCTCATCCTCCTCGTCTGGCCTCTACCTCCTTTACCTCGTGCTGTGGGTTATGGGTGGTGGAATTTACATTTATTTGGTACCCTTCCTTCAGAAATCCCCAGAGCCCAGCATTTTTGTGCCAGCTGTGGGCGGTTACGCCTTTCTCATTGTACTGATGGCAACTCTTGCAGCACGTACGAGGCACGCCGTGGTCCTGCTGGGTGGCCTGGTCTTCATGGTCTCTGATTTCACTCTGGCCTTGCAGACATTTAAGGTGGTTAAGGATATGGATTATGGTAGGCACATCGTCATGGCGACGTACTATCTGGCTCAGATGCTGATCGCTGTTGGTGACGTGAGAGCAACCATAAAGGATGCTGACACCCACAAATGGAAGAAGACATAGAATTCCTGTGGATTAATGCGAGCTTTAGGAATGTTCTTATGTTTGGGACAGTTTGAGTGTTTGTGATGGACGGGGCTTAGCACATCAGGAGTTCTGAAATGTGCACAAAGCTTTCAGCTTTATTTAAATGTTCAGCATCATAAATGTTATTTCTAATAGTTATATATTAGAAGATAAATTGGTAAGGTAAAGCGGGTCTTAGTAACTATAATCATTTTTAAGTTTATTAAACATTTTTGAGTTTTTCAAGATTGTATTAATAAAAAAGGATTTCAACTTTTTTGTCATCTTCACTTTAATTTGAATAGGGGCAATTTAGAGCAGCCGGTACGCCTTAAAACTCCACCCTGAGGAAATCCAGCCTGGTGGACCCTGGACCCTGCTTGAGAGATGGTGGAGAGGTGAACATGCATCACAAAGCCAACGTGCCGCCACAACTTCATCTCATCTCATTATATTCCACTTCAACAACTCAGCCATGAGGTTTTCAATCAAATTACATCCATCCATCATCTTCTGCTTTATCCTCTATTAGGGTCAGGGGGGGGTACCCATGCCCATCCACAGGAGAACGTTTCGGGCACTGTGCAGATACACCCAGGACAGGACGCCAATCTATCACTGGACACACTTTCACAAACACACTCTATATGGGGCAATTTGGTGAATTCAATTGTCCTTGATCAATGTTTTTTGACTGCGGGAGGAAATCTGTTCATCCATCCATTATCTTCCGCTTTATCCTCTACTAGGGTCAGGGGGGGGGGGTACCCATGCCCATCCAGGGGAGAACGTTTCGGGTGCTGTGCAGATACACCCAGGACAGGACGCCAATCTATCACTGGACACACTCACTCTCACAAACACACTCTATATGGGGCAATTTGGAGAATTCAATTGTCCTTGATCGATGTTTTTGGACTGTGGGAGGAATCTGTTCATCTATCCATCCATTATCTTCCTTTTTATCCTCTATTAGGGTCGCGGGGGGGTTCCCCATGCCCATCCAGGGGAGAACATTTCGGGCGCTGGGCAGATACACCCAGGACAGGGCGCCAATCTATCGCTAGGTACAAAGTCACTCACACAGCTACACTATATAGGGGCCACAATATATAGAATATATATATATAGAATATATTAAATCCATGTTTTTCGGCTGTGGAAGGAAACCAGAGAACCCAGAGTAAACCCACACGGACATGAAGGAACATGGAAACTCCATCCAATTGGGGAATCGAACCTGGATCCTCAATGCTGAGAGGCTGTCATCTGCCTTACAAATGTTAGTTAAAGGTTTTTAGTGTGCTACTTGTTTATTACACTTGAAATAAAATTTAAAGTTGAAATTTTATTGGTTAAAGTTTAAATTTAAAGTTTAAATTTTATTGGGGCGGCACGGTGGCTTAGTGTTTAGCATGTTCTCCTCTCCGCGCTAGGGATTCCCGGTTCGAATCCCCATCTGGGTGGAGTTTCCATGTTCTCCCCATGTACGTGTGGGTTTCCTCCGGGTTCTCCGGTTTCCTCCCACAGTCCAAAAACATGGATCAAGTCAATTGAATTCTCCAGATTGCCCCATATAGAGTGTGTGTGTGTGTGTTAGTAAGTGTGTGTCCAGTGATAGATTGGCGTCCTGTCCTGGGTCTATCTGCCTGAAACGTTCTCCCCTGGATGGGCATGGGGAACCCCCCGCGACCCTAGTAGAGGATAAAGCGGAAGATAATGGATGGATGGAATTTTATTGAAAACCTCATGTTCACCACCAGATGGCGTGCAAACATTATTTTTAACTATTTCATTATGTCGCTGTTGTAGGATGTTGAGGTAAACACTTTGATGTTTTCAATTATTTTTTACATAAATTTGACTGAAAGTTTTACAAAAACTTTAACTGATTTTTCAAAAAACATGGAACCAAATCAAAGAAAGAGAGGATTAGCAGATAATTAAAGTTGGTCATTAGAGTCAGGGGCAGGACAGTGGCTTAGTGGTAAATATGTCCGTCTTTTAGCGCTGGGGATCCAGGTTCAAATCCTGATCCAGATAAAGTTTCAAAGTTCTGACTTCATGTGGGTTCTTTTTGGGTTCTCCAGTTTGCTTTCCATTCATTATCTTCCACTTTATCCTCTATTAGGGTCCCCATGCCCATCCAGGGGAGAATGTTTCGGGTGCTGGGCAGATACACCCAGGACAGGGCCCCAATCCATCACTGGACACACACTTACTCACACAAACGCTCTATATGGGGCAATTTGGAGAATTCAGTTGACCTTGATCTGTGTTTTTGGACTGTGGGAGGA
Organism: Corydoras maculifer; assembly: GCA_019802435.1. NCBI lineage: Eukaryota > Metazoa > Chordata > Actinopteri > Siluriformes > Callichthyidae > Corydoras > Corydoras maculifer. The sequence goes on along the minus strand of JAFMOD010000906.1, from coordinate 35,582 downwards.
AACCGGAGAACCCGGAGGAAACCCACACGGACACGGGGAGAACATGGAAACTCCACCCAGATGGGGATTCGAACCGGGAATCCCTAGCACTGAGAGGAGAACATGCTGAACACTAAGCCACCGTGCCGCCCCCTCAAATAACAATCAGGTTTGATGATTTTACAGTGTAGTCGGATTTCTTCATAACTTCTGACTTGTAATGTTCTCATTTGTAAGTCGCTTTGGATAAAAGCTGCTAAATGTAAATGTAAATGTAGAACGCACCAAAAAAAAAGAGCAAACCTCGGCCTGTCCGTCCAGTCCATGCCCACTGCATGTCTTTTCTGTTCACATTCCTCGTCCTCGTTTAGGACACTTTGGATTTCCTTATGTAACATTCCAGTAACCTGCTTTTCGAGGCATGTTCTGTTGCTGGAAGCTGTTTAAAGTGGAATTTCCGCTCATTTCCGCAGGTTTCTTTTGTTGGTCCCAGATCAGATTGGCTGCTGTCCTGCAGAACTGATGGGAGATATGAGACAGTCTTAACTCGACCACTGTATCAGCAAACGCCATCAACAATAACAACCAAGTATAGAAACAATTACCGCCATTACGCTGTAGCTGTTCAAACTGAACAGTGTGAACAAATTTGACTGTACACACACACACACACACACACACACACACATACGGAAGACTGAAACACGCAGGTGTGTTTAGAGCTTAAGTTAATTACTAACACAGATTGACGGGACAGATTGAAAGCCTGGTGCGATTTTGTCGAGTCGAGATCGAGATAAAGAGGGGCTGTAACGGACAACGCCGTGGAGCCTGGGGCAATAATACAGCAGACAGGGTAGTGGTGTAACAGTTAGAGCAATACTGTAGCAGACGGAGCAGTGGTGTAAGAGGTAGCTACAGAAACAGCGGCCATTTAGGGATGCAGCAAGAGGAGTGGTGTAGCAGGCATACTGAGATAGTGAAAAGAATTACAGTGAATCAGGTAGAGCAGTTGTGTAGCAGGTAGAGCAGTGGTGGAGCAG
>JAFMOD010000903.1:859378-874574 GCA_019802435.1 Corydoras maculifer | reverse complement strand
TGCTTGCATGTGTGTGAGCTCTGGTAGAATCTGTGAGGGCAATGCTCCACACACATCCTGGTACCCAGAATCTCCAAAAGAGGGGGGGCACACATCATGCAAGCATCTGGCCCAGGACCTGAACACATCTCACAGGATCGATCGCACTTAACACAGCTTGCTTCTGTACTGTAATACCTAAAAAAATACAGGTGGGACTTTATGTACAAGTTATGATGGTGATATTTGTGTGTTGCACACAGAAGACTAGATCAGACTCTAAAGATTTTAATATTTCAGTGTCCCTGTAGGCAGCAACTCATGAACACAGATACAGGTAAGATAATGTCCAACAAACTGCAGCAACAATTGAGCTAATGTATTTGATTTTCATCTAAAAGAAAGAGAAATAGAATGATGTGACCAATAGAGGGTACAATAAGTAAACACTGTGTTTCCTCAACACCCCCCACAACAGTATCACTACAGTGCTGAGAATGATCAACACTGGGGCCTAACAAGGCATATTCAGAAACAAATTTGTAATTGTAGAAGTATAAAGTGTATCAATATGGTAAATGGAAAACAATGTAATATACTGACGTCACCTTATCCTATGTGGACATTTTACACACGTTCCTCTTCTAGTTCTGAATAAAATTCATACAGACAATCAGGCTGAAGTATAAAAAAGCCTTCCTTAAACTGTCACCATGAAATGCATATAAATCTGAAATAACTCCATATAATCCAGCATTAAAAATAATAACAGTAACACACACACACACATTATATATATATATATATATATATATATATATATATATATATATATATATATATTACATACAGTATTTTACTGATGACTTGTAGTAGGTTCACTGCTCTGACATTAGAACTTCTTTGTACTATAGTCTATTTATTCAAGTGACTGTAAAGTGATTAATGGCGGAGCTTGAGAGAATGTACAATACTTAACATATTTTTTATTATATTAAACAAAAGAAAAAAAAAATCCTGGAAACAGACACGTTTATTTACTGTGTTTGCCTTTTTCATATTAAATCAAAGGCTGCAGTTTTACCACAGAGGCCAAACTACTCTTACAAAACTTTTACCTTTGATCATTTTAAAACCAACATATAAAGCCTATGGATATGTTGGTTTTAAATGGTGTGACTTAGATTAGGTTCCAATCTGTTTGCTTAGCTAATACAGAAGAACACCACATCCCATCAGATTTCTGTTTACCACTGACTTTAACAGGAACTTTGACTGTAAAAGTATACAACACCAGGATCTAATACCACATCTTTATTAACTCGTATCTCTTTCACTGGTAGTTCCTTTCATGTGCTTTGCAATTTCCTTTTCTAAAACAAGAGATTCAATTCTCCATTATGAAGCTTAAGTAAACCAACAAATAGTAAAGAGAGTAAAAATCATTATTTCAGATGGAATCATTGTGATCCTCATTGTGAGGACCAGGACGTTTCTAGAAAAACTTCATTAGCGCTTTTCTTGTTGTAAGCTTCAGCTTAGTGTCCGGCTAAAAGATCCAACCATTGCCAAGTTTAGTGTTTTTTTATTGGCATATCTAGTGCCAACGGCACCAAACCCTGTTGTATAAAGGCCTTGGCAACAGTTTAGCCGCAGTTAAGTGGCTTTATGAGTGTAAAGACAAATATTCCAGAGCAAAACAAACATAAATGCAATTTGTGCTAATTGGGTAATAAACTGAACTTGGACAAATATTGTAAGTAAGTATTGTAAGTAATATCAGGCCTGCAGCCTCAAAAAGATTACTGACAGGTGCTAAATGTTTCTCAGCACTGCAATGGCATTAACATTGTTTAGACCTGACTTGAAAAAGACTATAAACACTTTATATTAAACAAATTATATCAAAGATGATGAAGATTATTCTGAACATGATGGCAATAAATTATTGGCAATGTTCTGCCTTACTTCCAATGTTTTAGAAGGAAATAATAACAAAAACAACTGTTTGTTTTAACCTAACAGGTTGTTGAGTCAGTTGTTATCATAATGAACTAATTAATAATGTTAGAATATTTCGTTCACTAAAACAATATCACTGACAGTTAAGCACACACATACATGCAAACTATGTCAATAAATTCTCACCTAAATACCAAATACCCCAGCATCAACAGTTAATGAACAGATGTAACGAACTAAAGGGGTCCCTAACATATTAATGCACTGTTGAAATGATGAAGTACTGTAAAGACCAAACATTGACAGTGAAGCTTTTATTGCCAGGAATGTGTGTGCAGTGTTTTACCCTGTGGGACAGTGGGTAACACAGAGATGTGAAAGCAGATGCAGGTATCCTGGAGAGCAGCTCAGACAGTCTTTAGAAGATGCTCCAGAGCATGTGGCACAAACATGATCACAGGGCAAACAGAACCCCAGTTCCACACCATCAGCCTGCTCATGACTACTATAAGTGCCAGGTGGACATTCTGACACACACGTGGTATCTGTACCATGGACAATAGAACAAAGAAACAAATATTAGTACTTATAAAAGCACAATAAACTGTTTAAAAAGAAGCTGACTGATTAAGGAAATGAAAAGCCATAAGAGGCCAAGGGAAATAAATGTTTTTTGAAAGAGAGGAAACTTATGATTAAAAACTTCCATCCATGGGAATTTCTGAACTGAGCGCTGGTGGACATTGCACGTTCAGATCCCCCTCACCTGTGTTTTGTCTTGCTTAGTGGTTGCTGCAGCAACCGCAGATGGGATGTTACAGAACCATTCTTTTTCAAAAGGAAAGAGAAAGTAAATTCTGTTTTATGGAAGCACCATAACCTAAGCAATATCGTCAACAGCATTAATAATGTGTGTTGAAGTTTAGATATTTGGTGTCTCATTTATTAAAGCTATATAGCTTTTAGGATTTTAATAAAAGCAACAATTAGCTGCACTTAAGTGCATGATAGTCAAAACTGTTCTAAGAAAAAAGGCATCTGAAATTTAACATTTATTATTTTTAGGGCAGTTTTCACTCAGCACCTGAACAGGTTTACTAACTCAAGAACAATGAACAGAATGCACAGTAAAAAAAAACACGTTCAATTCTCCTTGAGTTTTATTTTAGCATTTGAATGGCATAAGTACCAGTGTAATTTCATTTAATTATACACTTAAAAATATATTATTTACGTAGACACTTATAGTAAATGAGCAAGCAAAGGTGTTCGAACACATGACTGTTTTTTTTGTTATCCAGGTATGTTTGTGCATGTGCATTTGTGCTGGGGACTTCATGTAACTTTGGGGACCACAAGAATGTCATTTATTCAGTTTAACAGTAAAAACATATTATGGTTGGTTTACTGGATCTATTCTATTCTGCCTAGCACACACACACACACACACACATACTGTTGAAGTCAAAGCAGTAGTCAGCCATGTACACGGCGCGTGGAGCAATTAGGGTTCGATGCTTGCCCAAGGGCACTTAAACTATCCCATTTTGTGGGACTGGGAATCAAACCAGGGACCTTAAAATAAATCTGGTTAAACACTTTAAAATTGTTTTTATTTAACATACAATAATTGAATATTAACGTAATTTATTTGATTATTATATACTATTTCACATATGGGGCTTAGAGTCAAAGAACAGTAATACTTCAATTTCTTTAACCTTTTATTTTATTACTAAAGTATATATATATCATAAAACATTTAATTTTGACTTATGATATCTGATCTTAATTGATTAACTAAAGAACAATACTAATGTCACGTAAAATATATTCACAACTCATATAAACTCATATAAACCTTAAATCAAGCATGTAGTTTAAATTGATGCAATACTTACTATTTAAGTACCTGGGTAGAGCACATGTCTGACAGTCTGCAATTCCTGGACCATGACAGGACTGGCATTGGCGATGACATGCCTGACACGTGAACTTGTTGCCATGCAGGAAGGTTCTAGGTGGACAGTCGGAGTCTCCAGTGACACCACACATCATGGTGTTGGGGTCCAGTGCCAGGCCTTTCACACAGTGAGTGCACTGGGTGGATTCTGGGCCTGTACAGGATGCACATGTCTGGTGGCACTCTAAAGATAAGGGGGACAGGGCAAAAAATGTTTACATGCAACAAACTAATTGTTCATAACAGGGTTAATAGTATGATGTCCACATGGAGGCACATTGGCTTAGTGGTTGGCATGTTCGCCTCTCAGTGATAGGGACCCAGATTAGAGATTAGGGCCGAATAGTTTTATACCTTTAAGACACTACATGTACATATAGTACAGAGATACACGTCAAAAAATCCTACTGAAGTTGACATGTCTGTTTGATCTGGTGTTTGTAGTGGAGTGTAATATTCACCCAGGCATTCCATGCTGGTGGTTTGATAGTAGGTTCCTTCTGGACATTCATCTGAACATATGCCCTCATACAGCTTAGGAGAGTGAGTCGAACAGCTTTCGCAATCATCTGCGAGAGGACCTGAGCAGGTCGCACATGACTCATGGCATTTTACACAACGGCCTTGGTCCAAATCTTCAAAATACCCTTCTGGGCAACTGGCTTTACACATACCAGCCAAGAGCAGGTAAAGAAAGCTGCACTCTGTCAAAAAATCCCACATACAAAAAAAACTGATAAATAAAGAATAAAGCATTAATGGCAACAGCCAATTTATGCCTACCAACTAAAATCATTGTTTAACATTAATTCTAATATATTTGGAATCCTTTCACACAAGCACAATTGCCAATATTTAATGTCTTTAACTCTTTTGAAATTTTATTTTTGGCTGCTACAATAACATGAGCTGCTCAGTTTGAAACACGTTCTTAACAGTTTTACACATACCTGTATTAGTGTCGAATGCAACTGTTACATTAGAACATGCTCTAATTCATCTCAATTATGTTTTTCACACATATGATTTTAAAATCACATTACATTTTATAGCGATTTTGTATCTGCAGCTGAGTTTGCATTGTACCTTAATACTGGACTGATTTTGATTTGTGCCAATAAAAAAAATCAAATCACCCCATTAAGAAAATTTAATGATGATGATAATTTTACTTTTACATATTTGATGATTTTATTTAAAGTGCAAATACATTATATTATCTATAAATGAAAATGTGTTAATAAATAAGTAAATAAAAAAAGTAAGAAAGCAAGAAATAACACTATGTTTAGTCTGGACCCACTAGAACAGCACCACTTCAGGATCCATAAATTTTATACCAGCCATATTGCTGCCAAAAAAAAGAAGAATTAAATAATGCTGTATTAAGTATATAAGTTTGTTTGAAGGATTTCTTTTTAAATAGTTAATTAGAAGTTTTCATTAATAAAATTGTATTGTTGGTTGTTTTATTCCAAAGATGTTATCTACTGTTGAAAAGTCAACACTTGCTAGAGTAATCTATTTATTAAAAGTTTGAAATAAACTATTTTTCTGCAGTAAGGTTATTAACATTATGTCCCATAACCGCTGCATTAATGTGGTCTTATGCGCTGCACGCTACAATGCAACAGTTGCCCACTGGCTCCACCTTGAGGTAAAAATTACGAATTGCATTAAAGTCGTATACAAAACGAGTGGTTTAAAACCGGCCTGGATTTTTGTCTTTCAAGACCCCTTGCCCAAAAACGACCAGATACTTCTAATAATTATTTTGGTTTAAAACATCAGTTAAAATTAAATATCTGACTTAATAAATGATAACTGTTCAAATACCTGTAAATATACCATAAAATGTAACATTTATAACGATATAAATATGACCTAATTAACAAAATTTTGGACAATAATGTGCAGGTTTTAAAAAAGATAATGGTCTGGAATTGTCAGATAGCTGTGATAGCTGAAGAGCGAGGAAAAAAGGCATGCCATTGTATGCATACTACAATAAATAAAGCTGATGTTGCATTTATGGGTGAACGAGGGTGCTCACTAGTACAGGTGTTGCCATCAATGCAGGTGTTGCAGTGAAGACCACAGCGTCTGCAGGTTCCATCCCTAGCGGCAAAGCTTCTTTCAGAGCAGTTCATTCTGCAGAGACCGTTTTCTAGAAACAGACCCTCTCTGCATGCCAGGCATTGTGTTTTGCTCCCATCACAGGTCATACAGAGGTCATCACAAGGCTCACAGATTCCCTCCACTGTCTCAAAATAACCACTGAAATTAAATGACAAATAATACAATTTTAAAGACTGATTCTGACACTGTGTGTAAGTGATTTAAAAGTTGTCTTGATCATTTTTTTGCAGATTCCAATAAAGCAGATCAGAAAATTCAGTAGTGAATTAACCTTTAAAGAACTTGCACTTCCCAACACATCATCGGCTTAACACACACTCAGGGGTCATACACAAACAGTCAGGGGAGGGGATACACTCGACACATTCATGCATGCACTCACGCACACGCACTCTGGGACACATTTTATTGAAGTTATAAATGTTTCTGATTATTGTATGTGAGTAAATGGTGGACACTCACTCGGGGCACTCTGACCAGCAGCTGCCCTGAAATAAGAAAAGCTGAAAGGTGTCACTCCTACAGCTGGTACAGCGATCTGCACCCTCACACTGCTCGCAGTTAGCTGGACATATCTCACACTGGTGACTGGAGCCGTTCACATAGAACCCTAATGGACACCGCTGCACACACACTGCCTCTTGCTGCTCTAGTGCGTATCCTGCAACATTACAGACCAACAGCAATTACAGTATGCACACTTAAGCAGAGAACTAGAACCTAGAAAAGACAAATACCACCTCACAAATTTATCTATTTGCTTTATTTATCTAATTGTTTAATTCTTCCTATGTTACTCCAGTTAAGGTTTATGGGTAGACAGTGTGATTCTTTGTTTTAAAGACAGAGTTTGGTGAAGGCCTGTCAATCTTCTTCAAATTAATCTGTTATATCTTCAAATATGCCATAGTTAGGATTAATTATTCTATACTAAGAACCATGATGATTTTAAAAACTTATATTGCTCAAACATTTTAAAAGCACACACATGACTGTTTTGTACCTACCTGTAGCACAGGTGTAGCAGTTTTGGGCTTTAGGACCGTAGCATGTTCTGCAGGACATGTCACAATAGCGGCAGACATGTAGATCGTCTTTAAACAATTAACAACATGATTTATCAAATTACTGTGATTTATACCAATTGAACACATCTTTATTTAGAACTTGTTCTCAGTATGAAACCATTTAAAAATGTTTTCCAAGCTTCTCCTGGTTTGCGGTCAAAATTATTACCCTTCTTCTTTTTTTTTTTTAAATTATTGAATTCCTAACTCACAATCAAAACATTACTGTTATGACATCATACATTCACTGATCATAGACAATTGTTATCAAAATTATAATCACAAATTATCAGCCAGATGTGTTATTGAAAAGTAAAGTATTAAATCATGAAGCTTTAGTTAAAGTTCACATCAACCATCAGAATGGATTAAAAATGTGACCTCGTTTTCACTGTGGCACGATGGTGTTGTTGGTGACATATAAACTGGCTTATAAAAATTAGGTGTCACATTTAAGTCACTGAATTTTCAATGTTTTTTTTTTCTATTTTGCTTGCTGAGCAACCAGTAACATAATAAAGTTGAATTGTTAAACTCACTGTTAAAATACTGGCCCTCGGGGCAGCTGGCGATTGGGCACCTCCCGAAAATTGGAAGATTCCTGTCTTTGCATTTGTCGCAGTCCCTCACCCCTGGGCCATGGCAGGTTAGACATAAAGGATGGCAAAGCTGACAGCGCCACCCTCTGGCATCTCCGAACATGCTCTGGGGACACTCAGTAACACAAGCTCCATCTAAAGCAAATGTCACAGGGATTAATTATTATTACAAAAGGTATGATAAAAAAGTTATTATATATATATTATTTATTTAATTCATCCATTTACAATTTGTACCAAAACATCACGTTATTTCTATAGCTGTGTTTGATGACTGAAGCTGAAGCTTAGCAGAACAAGCAAATATCTTAATGTTTATGCTGTGGTGCATAAACGGCTATATTTAACACCATACTATGCAATACAATTTGCGCTGCCAATTGGAGAAAGTCTGTGTCCAGGAATTATAACCTAATTAAGTAAGACTAAATGGAACATTAATTCAGTGTCTTAATAAAATATCCCACAACAACACTCTAAAATGGATAATTGTAGTTGTAAAGTGAACTTACATCATGCACAAGAAGCTCATTAAGTTACATCAGCCAGGTGTTATTTTTAAAGAGTTGGTAATATTTTTGATAGTGGAGTTTACATACATGACAATATTTTTTTTCTTTTACAGACCTGTTTCTATAATTTTGCATACAGATCATTTGCATTTAATCACAGGTCTGGATTTGCAAGTCAAATAAGAGTCTCCCATGTCTTTTACTTTGGTGAGCTCATGGCTATAGACACCTGCTACTGCTTTAAGGGGAAACATGAAGAGCCTTAGTGAAAGGATACTAATAAATTCTGATATGAACAGTACATACCACGCAGGTAATGGCCGGGCTGACAGGTCAGACAAAGGGTCTCACTCCTGCAGTCTAAACAGTTTTCCGGGCAACTTATACACAGGCCCAAATTTGAATCCTTGTAGCTCCTCTGGGGGCAGTGCTGACGACACTGGTGCTTGTACCTAAAATAAAACCAACCTTTAATTTGAAAAGTACATTTGAGTAAGCCACAAATTCATATAAAAACAACACTATATCTATGTTCTAATTTTTTACCACTCATTTCCATACGTGAGGTAAGAAATGCTTTTGAACAAAACAATAAAAAAATGACATCTTGTATTAAGTCTTAATTTAAGAGTCACAAGCATAATAATGCAGTTACTGCAAGTGATCCGCTGTCAAGTATTATTGATGTAATTTATATATGTAAAAAAAGCAAGTTAAAGCAGTGTACAGGGGAAATTGTGATTTTAATATATTTTGTAATAAAAACTAATCCTATATAATCAGAGTTACGAAACTTATGAAGAAGGTGGGAAAATAGGAAAAGCAAGAGCAACAATTAGAGAGAGAGAACGAGAGAGAGAGAGATATGTGCTAAACTAATACAGTGCAAGAGAGACAAAAAGTCACAGGGCTGACAGGAGTAGAAAACCCCAAAGGTGAAGAAAGCTTTCTAGAGAGGAGTGTGGATCTCAGGTAACCAGACCTGACAGAGAGCCAAAGGAAACCTGATGCACAGGAGTGAAAAAGGCCTCAACATGAGGAAAAGCACAATGCAAAGTCTGTGCTCCTGTTACCAGTGTGTGCAATACAGCAGAATACAACATACTACAAAAAAATATGGGCATTGAAAAAACACTTCACAGAGAGCACGATTGTTTTTTGTTATACTATACTTAGATGATTCGTTATTTGTTACACCTGATCTTTTTCAACGTGGCTTTAATCCAAGGTTTTAAGCAGGGCTGTCCAAGAAGAACAATGACATGCTCTCTTCGGCACTTATAAAGCTCTGACGGCCAAATTTTTTACCAAACTATTGGTAAATTTTAGCAGAAAGCTATTGAACATGTATGAAGGCATGTCCCGTGTCACCAGAGTAAATTTCTTGGTAATAAAACCAACTGTATAAGAAATACAGACACACACTTTCTACATATAGATATGTTGCAAGCCAAAAATAAAAAGAATAGGCAGTTGGCTTCCACAAACATGACTGAAAAACACTATTTCATGACTTCTTGCAAGGTCAAGCATGTTCTGTAAATAACATAGGAGGAGAATAATTGTAATCGCTATGATGATCCTTATACATTAATATATAGTATTTGTTAGTTTGCAGTAATTATGAATGTGTTCACGCTCCTTAAAACATCTCCATCTATCTACCTATCTATATATATTCAAAAACAACTGTATAATCAAAGACTATGGTTCATACTTCATACATAAAGTTACTCATTAGTCACTGGTCTGTTATATATTTGGACCAGATTACACATTTGCATATTTAGTCACTAGTTTAGCACTAGTGATCTAGTACTAAAGTAAATGTAGCTAGTCACTACTTACAAAAAGAATGCACCTATGCAGCTGGTACAGAACTCTGGGTCATCTACAAAAAAAACAGAGTACCCAGTGACACACAACACAACTCACAGCAAAGGAAAAACTAATCATACCATAGTCCTTATTAAAATAGCGCATCTATAATAAGTAATCACTGCCACGAACACTACTAAACCATGTGTAAAGATAGCAACAGTAAAAGGGGTGTCAGATTCACCAGCAGAGCAAGTGCTGCAGCCCATCTCACAGTCAATACATTCTCCTGTGTCAGGATCCTCCACCTGACCTGCCATAAAACAACAGTCAGACACAATACAATTTAAACCTTTCTGGCAGAACATATACATACAAAATATGATAGAACTGAGGACATTGATCCTAATTATCAGTCACACAAAAGGCCAGAGAAATTTTATATAGTTTCTATGCATTTACATTTGTGGCCACAATTAATTTGTCTTTTTTATTATGTCTGTGGCACACAAGCATCTCTATAAACATAAGGTTTGACGAAGAAGAGTTTATGGTAAAGAAACTCTAGGTTTAGGTTATTTTGGTTAAGAAACAGTGCATTTTAAATAGATGGCACACTGTATAAATCGTTTTTTAGTTTTTTAAATATTAGGTTTTACCCCCTACACCTGGATCAACTAATTTCCTGAAACTGCCATCTTGCATTAATCCCACACTTCACATCACTTCACCTGTTTGACTTATTACATTTTATTATTGTTGGAATTTTTAGTTAAATCTTTTTAACTGTTCTTGGTGTCCCCCTGTGATATTTTTCTTTCTTTGAAGGAAGGAGCTCAGCTTTGCTTGGCCTTGGCGGACAGCACAGCCTCCACGTAGACGGTACATCTTAACAGTTATTCCATGTTTGGAGATACAGGCTTGTTTTGAAAGAATATATAAAACAGAAATTATGCACAAGGTCTCCAGCAATATGGCATGCCATGCTCTGTTATCTGTTAGCCATTCTCAATGTTTTATAAACATAGTATTAGGCTTGAGAGCATTTTTTTAACTGTTCGACTTTATTCTCCTGTTTTGTAACCAGCAACGGACACTACTGTCACCTTGTTAAAAATGTATACTATTATCCTCCTTATATATACATCCAAGTTTATCACAGATCTTAAAAACATACAAATATAAAGTCACTGAATAACACATTGGTTTAGGAACATACCCACTCCACAAGGTATTGGCAGGCAGAATCCATCCTGGACAATGTATCCTTCCCTGCACTTGGCACAGATATGTCCGTCCACACAGATCTCACAATTGGCAATGCAGGGTAAACAGGTATACTGGTTTCGGTCAGGGTAAAACATCCTTGGACAGTGGGCTCTACAGTGGCCCTTGTATAAGAAGCGTTCTCTGCCATCCTCATCTGGAATAGCCACAAATACATAAATAATATTTATTTAAAGTATAAACAATCGTTAATAGTTCATTATAGGCACCAGCGCATTACAATTTAAAGCATCATTAAAAGCTTAATGGCTCATTAAAGTCTGCAAAAGAACTTGTTATTTGTGATTTATATGTCTTGTTTTAATAAACCACTGCTATAAACAACCTTGCGACTTCTGGCCTCCTGGTTTTGTGTGTGTGTGTGTGTGTGAGTGAGTGCCCCCCCCCCCCACTTAGGATTAAGTGGAAGATAATGAGATAAAATGAGATGATGTTGGTTAAGAGTCTGACACAGAATACGTTCATCCCAAAGATGAGTTGAGAATTCGGCTACGTGACACACACTCATTGTAGCACAACAGCTTGTTGGTTATCCAGTTTCAAATCATGGTAATAAATATTTTAAATGAAGTTAAGCATGGGGCAGGTTGCAAGCAAGCAACAGGGCATGATATAGACTCAATTGCACAAGCAGAAACTCTACAGTAACACTATTTTGGTTGAATCCAACCCCATGTACTTACATCCCAATGCATAAACAATGTGTCATGTTTTCATTGATGACTGGTTTCAAGTTGTGCAACAAATTTAGGACAGGCTAAATCATATTGTTCAAAGAACCCATATATGATTTATTCAATTTTGACAATGTTGTCCTCTTGATGTGTTGTAGGAGAGACAGTCCGGAATGAACTTACTTACTAGCTCCCCCTTAACTTTATCTATATAACTAGTCACTGACAAACCATCACTTTCATCTTTGCATTTTTAAAACAGCAAAAAAAAAATTAAACTGGAAGAAAACAAAAGGTGACTCCAAACAAAAACAAGGTCTTTATAAGCAATGTGTCTTTTTTTTTTTTTGTAAGTGGTTTTTTACATTCTTAATAGATTGAACTCAATATTATCCAAAAAGAAATGTTTTGCTGAATGCACACAGCAATTACAGACATTAGTGCATCAGTAAAGGTGATTCGTCCATGTGGCAGGCACATTTCACTGGTTAAGAACAACTGCTCTACAGTCTGTTAATCCTCGGTATTCCTAAAATGACCTAAGTGAAACTAAAGGTGAATGCAGTTCACTGGGCAACAGCACATACTTCAGTAGTAGACCTATCTCAGTTTAACACAAAGGCCTTGTGTTCACCTGTTACTGATAAAATGCTACAGATGATGGGGAGTATACAATAATATAGCTAAAGAAATGTGGAAATCTGATTAAATAACCATCTTGATCTTGTTGATCTTGCTAAACATTCCATTCCTAATCCATAATATACCCATAACCCCAAATGCTTTATAAGCATCACTATTAACAAATGGTTTGGCACAAATTACAGTGTTTAGTTAAAGATTTTGGACAGTTTGGGGATGGCCTTATTGGCTTATTTTACAGATTTTCAGTATGACAGGGTTCTGTCCTGGGTTATTGTGATTTCTGAGACAATTATTTTGGCACAGATAACCCAAATAAATAGACATGGGCTACTTTTGGCTCAGCCATTAGTATCACATTTCATAACATCTGGAAGAGATGGGCATACACCTGGATTTTGACTAAGTCATGGCCATAATCTGATGTGTATCTAGCCAGGGACAGTCCACCAAATACACTCAAATCATGCGACAAGTGGCCCAGATGAAATTTTAGATTTTAGGAATGTACTGCCTCACTACTGTGAGCACTGCTTGGAAACACTTAACTGACAATAACCGGAATGGCATTATTAATTTGACCCCAAAGACTAGGGCTGCACATGTATATACAAGTATTGCAAGTCTTAGTATTTTTATTGTAAATTATACTTCTTTACTTTACTTTTCTCCTTACATATCAGAGGTTTTCTAAAAGAAATTAAGCAGATCGATGGACATTTTGCACGCTGGACATAGCCAGTCGAAAAATAAGCAAAAGGTTTGTTTTAACAAATTAAACAAATTGTGTGTAAAATTGCAAATAAATAAATCTGTCGTTCAAACAATAAATAAAAAGCAACTGCTATCCGTAGGAAACTTTAAACATCTCAGTGAATTCGCCAAACGCTTTTGAAAGTTTATTTTAGTTGAAAGCTTTACTGTAAAGTTTAAAAATAAAAACATTGTTTTAAATGGACAGTGACAAGAAATGGTAGGATTCCGGCGCATGCGCACTGGCGTTAACAGACGCTCGACGGAACGTGAAGTTTAACTTGTAAAAAAAAAAATTTTGAGACTTATTTTAAACATGTTCATCTGAATATTGCTACAGAGTAAGTTTTGAGTCGCTTACCCGGGGCACAGACGGTGCACTGGAACAGTTCGTGACCCTCGCACTCAGCGCAGGTGGGATGGCAGAGAACGCAGCGGTTTTTAAAAGCAAAGTGGCCGCCGGGGCAAACAATAGTCGATGATTTGCCCAGAATGGAAGAAAACAAGACGCATAATAGGAATAAACAACACGGCGTGCTGCGTGCCCTCGTCCTTAACCAGTTTATCGACAAATCCAACATAGTTGCGCTCTGCGAGAGTGCAGTTCCTCACTGTTCTGCATGGCGGCGGCGTTCCTTCATTACAAACAGCGGCTCTGGAAATCAAAGCTGATTGGTCAAAACAGACAGAAGGAGTCAATTTACTGCCTCCACAAATATACCCCAACACCGAAAAATACCCCTCCACTCCATATCCGCCAACACCTCCAATACCCCTCCACTCCATACCCACCAACACCTGAATTCACCCCAATACATAAAATACCTCTCCACTGCATACACCCNATACACCCCAACACCTAAAATACCCCTCCACTGCATACGCCCCAAAACCTAAAATAACCTTCTACTGCATATATCCCAATACCTAAAATACCCCTCCACTGCATACACCAAAACAACCTAAAATACTTAAAATTCTTACTTTTCGCAGTTCTTGACCTGGATTTATTTACAAAAAAAAGTAATGTATTTATAAATCTTTACTTATTTTCTTACAAAAAAATAACTATTATGAACAAGACAACTATTTTGTTGATTGTGTGAAAATAGGGCAGCAGAATGTAAGAAGCTGCTTGTGTAAACATTTAAACAGCAGATGGAGTGAGAGACCAACATATTACCCCTTGTGCTGAAAAAGTGCTTCAAATGCCACAAGAGCTGTTTAAAAGAAATGTCAAGAAAGGCTGGGGTTTTGTCAGTAATTAAAGAAATAGAATCGAATATTATTATAATAAAAATATACTTAATGCAAAATTTCCTAACATTTTGGGCAATACTGGTAAGATTTGATGTTTTCATATTCTAAAGCAAATTTAACACAAACTAAATTAACTAACCTTATTAGGAAATATGGGGTAATCCACAAAAAAATTGTATATCACTGTAGTAATTAGTCACCAAATTCAAGGTATTTGAAAACCAGGACCCCTGTAGCTCACATTTTTGTTCTTATATTTTTTTCCATTCCAGAAGGAAAAAAATTTATTTGTCCTGCATTACTATGAAATTGATAAAATGCCTGTTACTGTAATAAATATATATTTAAATGAATAAAAAAAAGAAATAGATGAATCTATAATATACAGTATAATAATAAATAATAATAAAAGTAATGAATAAATAATAAATACATTTAATAAATGAAATTAAAGTTTACGGCGGCACGGTGGCTTAGTGGTTAGCACATTCGCCTCTCAGCGCTAGGGATTCCCGGTTCGAATCCCCATCTGGGTGGAGTT
>JAFMOD010000903.1:765298-858287 GCA_019802435.1 Corydoras maculifer | reverse complement strand
GTTTTCTCCGGGTTCTCCGGTTTCCTCCCACAGTCCAAAAACATGGATCAAGTTAATTGATTTCTCAAAATTGCCCCATTTAGAGTGTGTCTGTGTGAGTGAGTGTGTGCCCAGCGATGGATTGGCGCCCTGTCCTGGGTCTATCTGCCCAGCGCCCGAGACGTTCTCCCCTGGATGGGCATGGGGAACCCCACCGCGACCCTAATAGAGGATAAGCGGGAGATAATGAATGAATGAAAATTAAAGTTTACACTGTTATTTTAACAAATATTTAAAACATCTGCATGTTTTATCAAGTGTTAATTAAATAAAAAGTTTTAATGAAATTTTATTTAAGCAAAAAAGTTCATATGTTTATATATTTAAATGTTCAAATGTTTAATCATTTTAAACATTTTATTAACTGCTAAAATGTTTATTGTTAAGAATTGGAATTCAGTGCAGGTCAGTACATCAGAGACAAAACTGCAAAGCTAAATTAGTTTATCATAACTTTCAATTCATTACAAGGCAAAACATGGTGAAACACAAATTGTTATTCTTTGCAATCTCTGTTTTTGGACCTGTCCAGCTATGAGGCCTCATACCAATTGATGGTCTACAGTGAAGTTGACCTCCAGGTTTTGTGCAGGCACGCAGCTGCATTGAATTTTAATTTTCTTCACTTTCTAAATTATAAATATAATCATAGTGAAAGTATGCGACAGGGGCGACACGGTGGCTTATTGGTTAGCATGTTCTCCTCTTAGCACTAGGGATTCCCGGTTCGAATCCCAATCTAAGGTGGAGTTTCCATGTCCTCCCCATGTCCGTGTGGGTTTCCTCCGGATTCTCCGGTTTGCTCACACAGTCCAAAAACATGGATCAAGGTTAATTGAATCCTCTAAATTGCCCCATATAGAGTGTGTCTGTGTGAGTGAGTGTGCCCAGCGATAGATTGGCACCCTGTCCTGGATGTGTCTGCCCAGCGCCCAAAACGTTCTCCCCTGGGGAAACCCCCGCACCCCCGCGACCCTAGTAGAGGATAAAGCAGAAGATAATGGATGGATGGATGGATGGAAGGAAAGTATGTGACAAAATCGAGCTCCATGAAGAACTACTCTTAACTACCCAAACTACCCAGAATGCTCAAGTTCTACAAAATTATACAGTTAACCACATATTATTTGTCATAAAGTCAAGTGGTGGCTTAGTGGTTAGCACGTTCGCCTCTCAGCGCTAGGGATTCCCGGTTCGAATCCCCATCTGGGTGGAGTTTCCATGTTCTCCTTGTGTCCGCGTGGGTTTTCTCCGGGTTCTCTGGTTTCCTCCCACAGTCCAAAAACATGGATCAAGTCAATTGAATTCTCCAAATTGCCCCATATACTGTGTGTATGTGTGTGAGTCAGTGTGTGCCCAGCGATGGATTGGCGCCCTGTCCTGGGTCTATTTGCCCAGACGAAACGTTCTCCCCTGGATGGGCATGGGGAACCCCACCGCGACCCTACTAGAGGATAAAGCAGGAGATAATGAATGAATGAATGAATGAAAGTCATGGGGATTCAGAGTACCACAGAATCGACTCTTTAGGATAAGTGTGTGCGAACTGAACGGCAGGTGCTTTTGCAGAATGGGCGTGGCCTTAATGTGTCTGACGTCATGAGGCGGAGGGGAAGGTGGGCGTGTCTTGGACTCGCTGCTGCATCGCTGAATGGCATGGGATGGGGATGAGAGAGATCCACAGCGACAGTTAGACTGTAATCCTGCTTCGGCCTAGGACTTAAAAAGGCGTCTGGATTCCGAAAGCACGGGTTTATTGACGGCATGATGGATTATGAGTGGTGACGGCAAGGTAAGATGGAGGTGGCGATCGCAGTGCGTGCTAACCGAATCACTTCGTACCCTGGGCAGGTGCACCTGCGTTTTGCTCTACGTGCTGCCGCCGCTGTTAGTGGCATCTTGCGGATGTCGAGGTCTGATTCCGAAGCGGGGTGAGATGTTGTTTTGGGCACTGATGCCATGGCTGGGGGTGCAGGGCTGGATGCTGGCGGTGGCAGCCGAAATAAATCTCTTTGTCTGTGGACGCGCAGCATCACGGATTATTATCGATGTGGCTGTTAGAAATACGGGGCATCTTTGCTATAACACCGCTGTTTCAACGTCATTGTGTTGATTGCTGTGTCGTCACCAGGGTTTAATAACGCGAGCCTGTCCTTATTTCCTTACACAACACCAGGATGCGCTCCTGATCGCTTCTGCGCCTCTGCTTCCAGCAACTTAAAGGAAGATGCACGAAGGTTCCATCCATCCAGCCATTATCTTCAGCTTTATCCTCTATTAGGGTCGCGGGGTCCAGGGGAGAAGGTTTCGGGCGCTGGGCAGATACACCCAGGACAGGATGCCAATCTATCGCTGGGCACACACTCACTCACTCACACAGACATACTCTATATGGGGCAATTTGGAGAATTCAATTCACATGGATCCATGTTTTTGGACTGTGGGAGGAAACCGGAGAACCCGGAGGAAACCCACGTGGACATGGGGAGAACATGGAAACTCCACCCAGATTGGGATTCCAACGTGCTAACCACTAAGGTTGTTTTCCAAAATCAAAATGTGGTCTCATTTTTAACAATCTAAGTAGTTTAAGTTCAAGTTGGGCAGCACATTGGCTTAATGGTTAGCAGGGTTCCCAATCTGGGTGGAGTTTCCATGTTCTCCCTGTGTCCGCGTGGGTTTCCTCTGGGTTCTCCGGTTTCCTCCCACAGTCCAAAAACATGGCTCAAGTAAATTGATTTCTCCAAATTGCCACATGTACAGTGTGTTTGTGTGAGTGTGTGTGTGCCCAGTAATACATTGACACCCTGTCCTGGGTGTTTCTGCCCATCACCCTAAACATTCTCCCCTGGATGGGCATGGGGAACCTCCCTGCTACCCTAGTAGAGCCTAAAGTGGAAGATAATGGATGGATGGATGGATGTTCATGTAGTTTATATATTTAGCGCTTTTTACAATAGTACATCGTCACAAAGCAGCTTTACAATTTTATTAAAAAGCCTTTGAACCCCCAAAGAGCAAGCCAAAGCGACAGGGCTAGAAAAGTCTCCCTGTTGTGTTGCTATTTTAGACTCCTAAATTTCCACTATGGATAGAGCTGACGACACCTCCAGGAAATTAGCAACACCTCTGAAGAAACAACAATATATAACAAGTAGGTGTTGAAGACCAGCCCAGTGACTGTTATTCCATCGAGTTCATCATGCTGCGTTTATAATACTTGGCTGCATTGCCAAATCAAACCTGTGTGATTGCTTTGAGGCTCTTTTCACATGCTGGATTATTTATTAATAATGGTTCACAATATACATCCGTGATACAGGTGCACTTTGTAAGTCAAATTAGAGAAACATTAACAGCATTAAGCTGGCTAATAGAACATTATATCGATTATACATCTGATCATAGAGCTTATTGTATTATTAAGTGTGGAATCACATGGTTTCATAAAATATTAATTCCATACATTTCATGGTTTCAAAATCGTACCGCATTCTGAAATATATATTTTAGTAGTACTTTATATATGTACTTTATGTAGTATGACACTTTATGTACCTTATGTATAGATTATTGCTATATTGTCAATAGAATTACAAAAGTCGACAAAGTTTATGACAAATAATTCTATATATGCGGTGAATAAACTACCATCAAAACTTTTATAGATTATTACTTAGTTTATTATAAAATAACAGGTTTCATATGCTGTTAGACTCCTGAAATCATTTTAGATTTGGCTTTACTTGTTACCAGGTCAAAATGAATTTATCCGTTCCATTGCATACAGTTCTTTTTTCTGAATTTTTTTTCATATCAGATTTTAAAAAATCTTTAAAATGTAACACCTATCTTATATCAGATTAAAGTCGGGATTTGCCACAGCATTTTTGAGCAGCTTATTTAAGATCTTTGTCATTCTGAAAGTGAAACAAATGCCCACCTTTAAATAAAGTGCATGGATAAAAGCACAAAGACAAACCTATTGATCATCACAATGAAATCAGGCATTTTATTTACTTCTGATGCCGCAGATGTTAAAAGCCAAGCTTATATCCTGCATGTCGGATGACTGTATGCTTCCAATTGTGTGGGAACAGTTTTGCAAAGGCTGTCATTCTGTTTCAATGACAAAGCAAGATTTAAAAAGGTAAGGCCGATTGAGTTTGGTGAAAGAACTTGACTATCCTGCACAGAGCTCAATCTCATTAAAAAAGAACCTGACAAAAAGAATATGAGCCAGGCACTCTCATCCAACATCCTTCCCCAACCTCGCTAATACTTTATTGTTCTCACAGCGACACTTCAACATCTTTACCAGAGGGGTAGCTGTTAATAGAAAGACTAACTTAGAATGGACTTTAGCTGTAATATATAGGTGTCCCCGGCGGCACAGTGGCTTAGTGCTCAACATGTTCGCCTCTCAGTGCTAGGGATTCCCGGTTCGAATCCCCATCTGGGTGGAGTTTCCATGTTCTCCCTTTGTCCATGTGGGTTTCCTCCCACAGTCCAAAAACATGGTCAAGCCAACTGAGTTCTTCAAATTGCCCCATATAGAGTATGTATGTATGTGTGTCTGTGTGGGTGAGTGTGTGCCCAGCGATAGATTGGCGCCCTCTCCTGATAGATAGATTGGCGCCCAGCGATAGATTGGCGCCCGAAACGTTCTCCCCTGGGTGGGCATGGGGAACCCCCCGCGACCCTCATAGAGGATAAAGTGGAAGATAATGAATGGATGTAGGTGTCCCTATTCTCTTATCCACAGCCCATAGTGTATTTAGCAAAGAGTGACATGTCTTTTGACAAGTTTTTATTTGTGTCATATTGTTTGGTCCAAGAAAATTTGAGATCTCGTCTTGCATTTAAGGAGAAACTATTACATTCCAAAGTGCTGGATGATATCTGTTAAAAAATTAATATAAAATAAGATGTTGCAAATATATCTCTTACAAATAAATAAATGAAATGTTGCCATGTGAAATTTATAAAATAAGCTGCATCTCTTGTAAACAAATATTTAAAATAGTGCTATTTGCAAAAATGTTAAATGGTACACTACTTATTAAGAGCAAGAGCGAGGCTTGGACAGGACACCACTAATGGATCAGCAGGCAGTGTATCCCGTGTGCTCAAAGTGTTATAGATATCAATCTGACTCATGACAGCTGTCACTACTCTGTGCACTAGAGTTTACTCAAGGATCCTACTAACTAGCACTAGCATGTTTACCTTTACACCTTTCAGTCCGGCTTTGAGATATAAAACAATATTCTCTCCTGAACTCAAAACCGGCTTGAATAAGAAGCAATAGGGAAGTTAAAACTGTTTTTATCACATGTTTACATTTAAATGTTTGCTTTATAGGCGGCACGGTGGCTTAGTGCTTAGCACATTCTCCTCTCAGCACTAGGGATTCCCGGTTCGAATCCCCATCTGGGTGGAGTGTCCATGTTTTCCCCGTGTCCCCGTGGGTTTCCTCCGGGTTTTCCGGTTTCCTCCCACAGTCCAAAGACATAGAACAAGTCAATTGAATTCTCAAAATTAGAGGTTGTTAATGTGGATTTTTTTTATTAATTGGCTTCAGATTTCGTCAAAAATAACAAACTAGACAAAAAAAAGCTTCATTCCTGCCACATTGCCAAAGATACTGTAAAGCTTGTTGTAAAACAGTTGTCACATGCTGAAATCAATTAGTCTAAAGAATTAAGACGGGTAAATGATTTAAAGTTGACCTCCTCTCTGCCCAGATCAATATCGTCCAGTGTGTCTAAATGGTCCTCACAAGTTTATATATTTCCAAAAATATTTTCGTATTTTCTAGTCATTTGGTCCCCAGTCTAAATTGCCTCTATATTGTGTGTGTGAGTGAATGAGTGAGTTCCTGTGATCAATTGGCACCCTGTCCTGCCCAGCACCCCAAATATTCTCCCCTGGATGGGCCAGCCGCGACCCTAATCCCTAGTACAGGATTAAGCATAAAATAACGAGATAGGATACATTTACAATATGTAGTCAGAACATCAATGTTGCTTCCTTTTTGACGTTCTTTCAATGATTTTTATTTGACATACCACTTGGTAGTAAACCCATGGTGAACGTAACACAGACTGAGAAGCGGTGCTGTTAATAACGATATCCTAATTAATTTAATTGCCAGGTTTTACATCATTTCTTGATCGGTGTGAGAATTCTCAAGCTCCTTTCATCTACTCTTGTCATTCAATTAGACCTTTTACTGAAGCAATGTAAAGAAACGACGAGAGACATGACCTTGACCCGACAATCTTTGATTCTATTAAACAGTCCAGTGAGGCATTTCGAATCCATGCCACTGATGTTGTGCCTTGAGTTTTTTTTTTTTTTTTTTTTCGTTTGAGACAGAACTGAGCAAGAGATTCGGAGACAGATGGGACAATCAGGGCAGGGCAGTGAAATGGAAACCGTACTGTGGGCCTGTATATGGCAGGGCACTGGGGATGGGACTTGGCTCCTGATCAGTCGCTGCCTGGAATTTAGCCCCATCACAGGCACTTTCAAGGAAATGTGCATAAACAATGCTGCAACCATCAGGTTACAGACTTCATGAGGAAAACTTTTACTTTAATTGCACAGTGTAATCCCTTGCGTTTATGAGTCCTTTAGGTGTGCTTTTGAACATTAACCTAAAAATTATTAGACAAAACCCTCCCCCCTTCATAGAGCATCAGAAGTCAACAAGAAGTTTAATTTTTTAAAAACTATACAAACTGGGGGAAAATCTTATTCATAGTGACTGTGGCATTATTGTTGGCAATAATTACTTATCTCCTTTAATCTTTATGCATGACAGTATTTAGAGTTTACTCAGTAGCAATAAACATCCATGTAGCAACAAGCATCCAGTAAGTGGCACTGATTCAGATATATATTATTATATATTATTAAAGAGAGACGACCACAAAGAAATATCAGACTGGTTCAACTGGACAGAAAAGCTACACTAATTGCAAGTAACTCAAATATATTACTTAAATTATCAAATAGTATTGAGACACCTTTACATTACACTCCCAATTTTTGGTAAAAGCAGCTTCCATTTACATGGGAAGGTTCTCCACAGGGTTTTGGAAATTTTGTCAATTCGTACCAAAGGACGTTTTTCAAGTCAGATAGTAATGTTGGACAAGAGACCCTGGCTTGCAATCCTAATTCTAGTTCATTCCAAAGGTGTTTGAGGTCTGGGCTCTATGTGAATCAAAAGTACATAATCCAAATCATAATGCTGCCACTACCTACCAATAGAGCTGAGCATTGTCTGGGTTTGACTTTCTTCAATACTTTTCTGTAAAAGCTTTCTGGCATGTCTAGTAGATCTTTATCAGAATGCAGACAGGCGGTAACTCAGACAGTCCGGTGATGTCTATATAGAATCTATGGGGTACACAATTATTCAAGCACCACTTAATCATGCGCTTAGCGTTATAATAGAGGGTTAATGAATGGTGAACTATTTAGAACAAGTGATATTAATGGGAATCAATTTGCTATCCATTTTAATGATTATCAAAAAAAATATTAATAAGCATTACAATAATTTCTCCAGAATATGGAGTCCGTAGAAAGAAGAAAACTGCCGTCTTTTTTTCTGTAAATCCACATTCTAAGTAACTAATTCCTGGAAAGCTTAGTTTTTAAGATCTGATGAAATGAGTCAAGTAGCCCACAGCAATCAGCACTCAATCACAGCATGGCGCTTTGAAGTGCCCCACATCCTCACAGGTGGGCAAACAATGTTAAATGCTTTGTCTGTGGCAGAGAGGTCACACAGAGGGCAAGAGAAAAGGGAGGCAGGAAAGTGAAAGCAAGGAAAATGAGGGAGAAAATGAGGAACGGTTGTCATTACTGAAGTCTAAATTGCCTCAGATGGCAGCTGTATTATTGTATGACGTCAGAGCTTGTACAGAGGCACTGTATATGAAGATTTTTACTACGATTTCATAATATCGAGACGTATTGGAAAAATAAACACCCCCATTAACAGTGACATACAAACACTAACTTACATTGCACATTTTAGAAAAAGAAGTCAGTAATTGTTCCTCAAAGCAAAGTTGTCCTGGGCATTCAGTAGCTCAGGGTTAAGGACCCTGCTTAATAATCCATCATGGCAGATTGGGAGTGCTAGGCCTTAAACAACTACATCACCATAACCCCAGTGAACTATTTCTTTGGTGAACACTCATTGTTGGTAATTAATATGAACATACAGCCCAAGTCAATGAGACCAGTTATTTTAAATAATTACAATATAATTCATAAGCTTTTAGACCAAGGCACGGCTTATTGGTTAGCATGTTTGCCTCCCAGTGCTGGGGATTCAAGTTCCAATCCCAATCTTAGTGGAGTTTTCATGTTCTCCCATATGGTCTTTTCTCAAGATTGCCTTGCCAAAACTGTTACGCCAGTGTTGCAGGAATAAAATTTGGTCATATGGTGTAATTTATTAACTGTTGTATACAGTGGGAGCTGAGCTTAATACATTTACAGTGTTAGTTAGTAAAACTTATTAGTGCCTGTGCTAATTGGGAATGTTTCTCCAGTGATCATTTTCAGGCCAGTTGATTCATAGGCATTTGCTCTGATAGATCCCCAGTTGCCCGTTTCTTGTTTCGCTGCCCTCGATACAGGGCTCATCGAGTGTTTAATTAAAGTTCTTTAAACAGCAACATGTAAGATGTTGATTCTGTGTCATACTTTTGAATTATGATTTGGTAACATTGCTGCAATAATGCTGGATTCAGCATATTAATTGATCTTTCATTATTATTATTATTATTATTATTATTATTATTATTATTATTAATATTATTATTATTATTTCTAATATTATTATTCCCCTTTTAACACACTTCAAAAAACTTTTCATTTGAATCTAATGTTAACAAAACTGTTAGTAGTACACTGCTTTAAAAAGTCTTAAAATAAGAAAAAATAAACACAAATGAAGATATCCATAAAGTCAAAAACATTTTATTTTTTATATTTTATTTTCTGCTGTGTAGAAGTGCTGGATTGTAATGAATTGGTTAGATATGCAGCTAGTTTTCCCATTAGTTATCTACACTGACACTCATTTTGGTCTAGTTTGCCCCACCCAAGTTTAACTATTAACCAAATGTACAGTATAAACAGCATTGTGTTTGTAGTGGTTGCTTTCTTCCTTCTCCTTTCTCCTGAATTCTATTTTTTACTCCTGTTTTTCCTTCAGTCTGCCTCTTTTGAATGTCAGCATATTTAAACAAAGACAGCAGATTTAGACATCTGTTTTTCTTTGTTTTCATATATGTAAAAAATAAGTCTGTATATATTGTATGCTTCTTTATTGTGCACAATATAAAGGCATTATTAATATTTCTATCTAGAATTATATTATTAGTAATAGAAGTATAATGTCATTCTTTAACATACTATAATATTTCCGATTTTAGAGTAGGTGGGAGGCAGTAGCCTTCATCTCATCTACCCTAATGTAGCAAGTTGCTGTCTAGTCTGTGAAGTATGCATTCAAATTAGACACGTATTTTTTTTATGCATCCTCTGCGCTGCATGTGCAAACTTATTTGCTGATAGCAGTCCTGAAAATAACAGCATTGCACATTATTTAGCCAATACAGCAGACATGCAGTTGTTTTCAAAACAGATATACTGCACAACTACATCTACACCACCTGACCTTGTGTCTGCACATGCTGAAAGACCAGTGTAGCACGCGCACTCACACACAAACACAGACCATTATTTTTCTAACCTTCATGTATGTTACCTGTATTAGCCTAACCCTTGTGGTTCACTTCAGAATAGTAAATCCTCCCAATGTACTGTAAGTGTGTTAATAGGTTTTGGTCTCCTGAATATAAACTGTAGCTGGTGTGACTGTAGTTTCGGACTCAGCATGGTGTTTGAGTTCACAAACAGCTGCACGCAATTCCATTGTACCTGAAAACACACAAATTATACCAACAGTATCTCTATTATAATCAGTCATTTTAATTTTTGCCATTTCTGACAGGCATTAGCACCCGAATAACATACAGCAATGCTAAAATCATTTTTATTATGTAAAAATCATGGAGAATGGGTTGCTTTCTCTGGATCCCAAATTGATGATGTCAGTTAAATCTAATAACCATATTAGTAAGTTAATTAAATCAGAATGATACATAAAGTCTAGTGTGCACAGCATGTTAAATGTTATTGTTCTGGTAATTGGGGATGACTGCATGCTAAATCTGACGTTCTCCCCTGGATGGGCATGGGAAACCCCCCCACGAACCTAGTAGAGGATAAAGCAGAAGAAAATGGATGGATGACATTATTGCCAAAACAGTACTATTTTTGCAATATAGCAGTGTATAACTCTAATCCAAGCATTCAAGGTGGTTTTGGATGATGGTTTAGTTCCAAAGAACAACTGAATAATCACACACACACACACACATGCACACAATGCCGACAACTTTTATACTAACCCAGTGATATGCTTCTGCAGGAAGCAGTACAACATGAAGAGAGAATCCACACTAGAGCTTTCCTCCCACACCAGAGCTAATCCTTTGAATTGTAAAGGCATGGTCTTCCACATATGAAACACTGCCAAATCTTTTATTTTAATCCCAGACAGGAGACACCAATTTAGAAGTGTTTAATACCTATATATCAATATCGAACCCAGTTCCCAAATAGCCTACATACATAGAGATTAGCCAACTTTTAGTAGGTGCACATTGTTTCATACATTTTGGTTCGTGTGATATCTATATTTATCTAAGGCGTTAGTCACTAAGGGGGATGCTTGTTAGAAATCTCTTTTAAATGCCGCAATTTTACACCATTTTCAGTAGGCTGGCACACATCAGGACTGTGCTTTGATGACTGTCGCTATGTCTTGCTGTGTGGATGTGGCCCCAAGGGAGGACCTGGTGCAGATTCGTTTCCTTTTGAGGAGGCTGATTGCTGGGAAATAGGACAGGAGAATGAGATGGGGGAGAGAGCGAAATTCAGGTCTTGCAGCATCGCTTTGCCCCACCACTCTGACTGTTCCTTTGCCAATCAGCAGGCGCTTCTGCTCTCATTGTTCCATTGCCAATTAGCAGAGAGCTTAGACCCCAGTCTGTTTTGGGAAAGGATTTAATAATTATTCTTTTAATAAATACCTGTGACTGTTGAATTCACCTATAAATAATTGCCACTTAAATTAGTGTTCGCTTGTTTTGAACAAAACTTTTTGCCTCCAAGTAACATATGTATGTCAAAGTGTCTGGCAGCTTCGGGAAAGTGTCTGATGCTGATATTGCGAGATGCAGCAGAAGCTGTTAGAAAGCCAGAG
Source organism: Corydoras maculifer (assembly GCA_019802435.1). Classification (NCBI taxonomy): domain Eukaryota; kingdom Metazoa; phylum Chordata; class Actinopteri; order Siluriformes; family Callichthyidae; genus Corydoras; species Corydoras maculifer. The sequence goes on along the minus strand of JAFMOD010000903.1, from coordinate 846,883 downwards.
CATCAGCTGGACTGGCAAACACTCAGATGTGTGAGAGTGGTAGCCAGCCCTGACACACAGCCATGCTGCCATCGGATTGATGGGAAAACAAAAATATAAAGCAGACTCTGGTAGCACAGGGAGGTTAGGTTTAAGTATCTGAATACCGGATTCAAAATTTAACCCGCTCTAAATTGCCCCATATAGTGTGTCTTTGTATGTGTGTCTGTGTGTGAGTGAGTGTGCTGTCCTGGGTGAATCTGCCCAGCACCTGAAACACTCCTGGATGGGCATGGAAAGCCCTCTCCATGACCCTTATATAGGATTAAGCGGATGATAATAAATAAATGAAAATTTAACCCTTAAAAGTTTAATGCTTTACATTTTTTTTGTTTGTATCCTCTTTGTACTATACTATTATATTTGATGCTTTTTTCACTACTAGTTCTGTGTTATCTGCTTCATTTGCATATCTAGTAGTTATTGGTAGTGGCTACTGGAGTGGTAAGACACAGAAAACATGACTGACTTACCCTTATTAGCTCATTCACTATTACACAGTGTATTCTTTAAGAAATTAGATGAAATTGTGACATGTAAAGCACATAAATACTCTGTATTATAGTGGATGAGCCAAGCATGGCAAGTCAGTCATGTTTTCTGTGTTTTACGTTTACACAAAACAATTTTCTCTGCGAATAAACACAATGAATAGGACAGCAAAGAGGTGTTGACCCCTGCTTACTGCAGGAAAAGCCTTAACCATCATGCTCAGTAGTGTGTTCATAGATAACAAGTTCTACCGTTCTTCCCTTAATGATCTGTTAGTTAGAATGCTGATCCATCAGCATGCAGCTTATGATAACTCCAAAGTCTGCTGCCCACTGCATTGATCCCGCTGCTTTGAGCAGTAGGCCTGATGGCTGACAAAACACTATGTGATTCATTTCCTCTGTACTCATCTATTAAAGAAAACACACACTATGTTCTGAAATGAACAAAAGATGTTCATTGATTTATTACAAACTGCACTTATTTATCAAAAACTGCACTGAACATTGAAATATTTAATTCAACTAATTCATTCAAGGGGGCACGGTGGCTTAGTGGTTAGCACGTTCGCCTCTCAGCGCTAGGGATTCCCGGTTCGAATCCCCATCTGGGTGGAGTTTCCATGTTCTCCCCGTGTCTGCGTGGGTTTCCTCCGGGTTCTCCGGTTTCCTCCCACAGTCCAAAAACATGGATCAAGTTAATTGAATTCTCAAAAATTGCCCCCTATAGAGTGTGTCTGTGTGAGTGAGTGTGTGCCCAGCGATGGATTGGCGCCCTGTCCCCCCCCCCCCCCCCCCCCCCCCCCCCCCCCCCCCCCCCCCCCCCCCCCCCCCCCCCCCCCCCCCCCCCCCCCCCCCCCCCCCCCCCCCCCCCCCCCCCAATAATAGACTCAGGACAGGGCGCCAATCCATCGCTGGGCACACACTCACTCACACAGACACACTCTATAGGGGGCAATTTTGAGAATTCAATTAACTTGATCCATGTTTTTGGACTTTGGGAGGAAACCGGAGAACCCGGAGGAAACCCACGCAGACACGGGGAGAACATGGAAACTCCACCCAGATGGGGATTCGGGAATCCCTAGCGCTGAGAGGCGAACGTGCTAACCACTAAGCCACCGTGCCGCCCTTAATTCAACTAAAACAAATACAATTTTCAGTAACAAAATTATTTTTGGGTTATGTCCAACCTGCCTGCAACACTAAAATACTATGGTAAAAGACTACAGGGACATGTTTATGGCTTTATGAGATGAAAGAACATCACCTGTTTTCATTATACTTTCTAATTATTATGGATTGAAGATACTAACTGTTTTTAGTTTGGCATTTTCTCGTTGTATACAAGACTTTAGCTGCTGCACAGTCCATTGTCACTGTTATCTGAATCTCTTTTTCATGATTACGCCATTTTCGATCAGAGAGAGATCTGAACTGCAGACAAGCCAGTTGCTCACTCAGACCGCATGTTCCTGAGTCACTCTGTTGTTGCACAAATTATTATTTTTTTAGCTATTTTGTAACCATTCAAATGGTCAGTTTCATCTTTAGAATGTCATGGTGGCTTAGTGGTTAGCACGTCTGCCTCTCAGTGCTGGTGATTCAGGTTTGAATACCAATCTGGGTGGAGTTTCCATGTTTTCACCGTGTCTGCATGAGGTTTTTCTGGGTTCTCCGGTTTCCTCCCACAGTCCAAAAACATGGTTTCAAGGTAAATTGGCTGCTCTAAATTTCCCCTATATAGTGTGAGATAGTGTTTGTGTGCCAATAGATTGGTGTCCTGTCCTGGGTGTATCTGCCCAGTGACCGAAACGTTCTCCCCTGGATGGAGATGGGGAAAACCCCAGTGACCCTACTAAAGGATTAAGTGGAAGATGATGGATAGATGTTTCATCTTTGATGTAGAACCAGACATGCGTTCACTTTCTTTTTAGTTTATCGCAAATGTATTCTGGACCCAAAATTTTGCTGACATTTCGGCACAAAACTTTGATAAGTCTTTCTGTTTACATTTTTACAAGTAGATGAAAATGATTTTCCATATTACTCCTGGGCCTTTGTAATTATGGCTGTCATGATAGAATGACAGTTTGGCAACATATTCATGAGCTATGACCAATCCTTGCTGGTCATTGTTCTATTTGTACTCAATCTTGATGACCTCATGTGTCAAACTGCAAATGGTGAAATCTTTCAAAACAGTTTTACTGGATGATTCTAATTTGTAAATCATATTTTAATATCACCGGCACGGTGGCTTAGTGGTTAGCATGTTTGCCTCTCAGCGCATGGGATTCCCGGTTTGAATCCCAATCTGGGTGGAGTTTCCATGTTCTCCCCGTGTCCACGTGGGTTTCCTCCGGGTTCTCCGGTTTCCTCCCACAGTCCAAAAACATGGATCAAGTCAATTGAATTCTCCAAATTGCCCCATGTAGAGTGTGTGTGTGTGTGTGTGAGTGAGTGTGTGCCCAGCGATAGATTAGCACCCTGTCCTGGGTGTATCTGCCCAGCACCCGAGACGTTTTCCCCTGGATGGGCATGGGGAACCCCCCCCTCCACCGCGACTCTAATAGAGGATAAAAGCGGAGCATAATGAATGAATGAATATTTTAATATCACAGTGTTTAAATTCAAATTTTATGTGGGTTAGCATGTTGACATGTGGTTGCTGATAAGTTTTCCCTTCAGCTATTGTTCTATTACTCAGTCTCCACTCAGTCAGTGCAAAACAAAAGATAAAAGAAAAGACACTGTGGTAAATGTGATTCCTCTTTCCTGTGTAACCACCCTGGAAAAAAATCAGCCTGTTGATGCTAAACACATAACATTAACTGTGTATGTGTGTAAAACCATGCAGATAATGATATAAACCTAACACACGTCACCCTAATCCTGGAAATATAGAACACCAGACTTGATTTTAAAGTAAATGTCAGTTCGGAAAAACAAGCACTTTATTTTTGAACACGTCAAGCTCTAAACAGCTCAGACTTCCTGAAAAGTGCACAAAAGCTTTATGAAATGTACGAAAATGGCTGGAGTTGCTGCCAATTCTGCAAATAAATGACTTCAATTCACATTTAACTGTCTTGCAGCTTTGTGCTGGGGAGATGAATGCCTGCTTTTTAGAGGGTGAGATTTCACATCCAGTGGTTTAAGTGCTGTTTTGCTATCTATATAGTTCAGATTAGACACTATAGAGATGAGCGGCACAGTCACAAACTCTCTTTAAATTCCTGATTGGCTTTACAGCAAGAGGCTTTTAGTACAATCATTTTGCCTCACTGTATATGGAATAATGTCATTTTCTTTCTCTGCACACTAAATACAGCCCAGAGATTGTTGCAGCTAAACGCTAAACCCATTTACTGAGTCATGCAAAAGTATTTTTTATACAACTTAACACGCAAATCAACATAAAGGCAATTTTAACCATTCATTTTTTTTGTCTAACACACAATTTCAAAAATAAATAAATTATTTTGTGAACATTTTTCTCATTACTTAACATATGCCTGTTTGCGAGTGGTTACATCAGATCCATAATAAGTTTTTATTTATTTATTTATTTTTTTTTTTTTAAATATGTTACTGACATATTCATAGCGAATTAACAAGGATTTTTTGGCTATTAACAAAAAGGAAAGCAAGTTAGAATATTATTTAGCTCACTTTTTCCTTCCTAAAAATAATTTGCAATAAAAGTTACATGAGGGAACAATGAGTCTAAACCATTTATGGATGAAAAATAAATTATGACTTGTAAAACAGGTCCATAGGGATTTAAACCTTAACTTTAAATTTGTTCATTCATTCATTATCTCCCGCTTTATCCTCTATTAGGGTCGCGGTGGGGTTCCCCAGGCCCATCCAGGGGAGAACGTCTCGGGCGCTGGGCAGATAGACCCAGGACAGGGCGCCAATCCATCACTGGGTACACACTCACTCACACAGACACACCTATATGGGGCAATTTTGAGAATTCAATTAACTTGATCCATGTTTTTGGACTGTGGGAGGAAACCGGAGAACCCGGAGGAAACCCACGCCGACACGGGGAGAAAATTGAAACTGAAGATGGGGATTCGAACCGGGAATCCCTAGTGCTGAGAGGCGAACGTGCTAACCAATAAGCCACCATGCCGCCTTAACTTTAAATTGATTTTAAAAATATATATATTTAAAAAATACACATATAAACATACATTTGAAATAAGTGAAGTGGTATAGAATCAGGCTGTGTGATTGGTACTGCTAAAATTTACTGTCTAAATGTTAGTCGCATAACTGGGCTAAAAATATTGCTTATATTTTTGTTTAAATGGCAAAAAAACTGTTCAAAATGAAGAATAAGCCTTATTACAGCATTGATCATTACAGTTTAAATCTGCCTTTTTCACCTTCCGGGGTTTGGCAGTGTAATTATTTTTAATCATAAAACCCGGCAATGTGTTGATTCACTCCAAACAAATACAGATGGTCCCTTTATTGAAAAAAGTGATGTTGTTAGCTATTAATACTTTTCCAGGAGGCCACCGTCAGCAGCAACACAAACAACATCCTAATTGATTCAATTCGACATGTGTGGTTTAACGCAAATTATATGAGTCAGAACTGCACAACAATGATGACTGAAACAGCTGAAGTTGTCATCTCATTATCATAATGTAATGAATCAACTTGTTTTTTCAGTGTGTGGAAGTCAGTGTGCACTGGATGTCTTTAGCAAGATGCCAGGGTTGTGTGATGGCTGATAAGAGGGGGGCAGAGCCGCACCGGGTGCCACCCGGATGCCAAGTGCACCAGATGGAGAGGTCACTATGCTGTATCATGATTCCTGTACCCAAGCTCAGATCAGTGACAGCCTTTCAAACAAACACAAACAGTGTAATAAAAGTGGCTGAGTTATGAATCCAGTTCCATGTTTGACAGGTGTTTGCAACCGTAATTAACCAAAGGGAAATTAGTTTCAATTAATTACAGAACAAGCACTAATTTTTGCAATTTGCAAATGCAACTGTCAGATTGCGAAACAGTGTTCTTATACAACTTTATATAAACCTTTTCATTAATACCCTCATTAGCCGTGCCAATGGAAATTAGTAAAAATAAAAAATCTGGGCTTATCTTTCATTTTAACCTGAATATTCAGCGCTGAGAGGATGAATGTGCTAACCACTAAGCCACCGTGCCACCCATATAGTATTATATCATATCATAATTACAGTATATGGAATGCAAAGTGTGACAGGAACTAATCAGTCATTATTGTTCCCCTTGCACTGAATGCCTGAAAGGTGTAATTTGTACATTGTTTCATCACATACACACACACCCCCACACACACACACATACACAATTAATTAGGAATTTAAACGCATTAAAATCAACATCTGCCGTGTGTGCAATTCTGTTGACCACAAACTTTTAACCATGTTTCAAGTTCAACGTTCTGTGCTTCCTGCAGATCACACTGTCTCTGTTTACACTTGGTGTGACGCTACTTTTTTCCGTAGCTGCCAGGCATCTGGGTTTCCGAAAATAATGTTCGTTCAAGTGGAATTATAAATGTCGTTCTTTTAATTCAGACATGGAAATGTTGGTCATCAAGGACACACAAAATAAATGCTGTGAATCACCGAGAGAACGTAATTGTTCACTTTAGGTGTTATGTGTTGTGAGGTGCATGCTTTCGTTTCCTGTGGAAAGTGATGGTGGGCAGTTATCTATTTCTTGGTTTAGGTGAGGGTTAGAATCTGTGTAAGTAATATGATAAACAATTTTAGGTCTGGCAAAAAGGTATGTGCACATCTCATTGTTGCATTGATTCTTGGACATTTCATTCGTAAACCATTCCAACCTCTGTGTAGCTACTCAAGCCTCCCTTCTGTGGCTTTAGCTGAAATTGTGCAGTATGTTTACAATCACTTGAGGCTTTTTTTCTTACCCAGAGTTGGTTACTATCAGAAATGCTGACATTTGAAAAGACCTTCTTCAGACTCCAGACTCAAAGAATATTGTCTAAAATTTATATGTCCAGATTTTGTAATATGTTACAGTTTGGGGCCATCAGAGATAATTCTAAGCCCCGACAGATGGGATGGGAATTTCTCCACACTTAGTATAATTCTAGGTTGCATTCCTTGATTCAGCAGTGACCTCTCTCAAACCATTTCAGCACATGTTGTTGTTTAACACTGTAGTAGGATAGTTATATTTTTTAGGGCGTTGTGAGGACTCAAAGTTATAACATCCGTTACTGTAGATGGTAAAAGGCTTAGTGATTCTTAAGAAAAATTTTGACCTTAGATCTTTGTTTAAAACTGATGTACATTATGCAGGGTGGGCTGTCAGGGCTTTTAAAACCTTCTCTGTTGGCCTAAAAAAATAGGGCAGTGAAATGTTTAAAATGTTTTAACTTAAATGTTGAATGCATTTCACAATTTTTATTATCCTTTTCCATTTTTACAACATTGACTTATATACAAATATACATATACATATATACAAAAAACAGACAAATTGTTGGTTGGCAATAACCTCTGTGTAATCCTCTGTAGATTTGTTTTTGTAATTCCAGTTTAAGATAATTAACTGGTTATATATTTTTCTTCTGTTGCATTTTACAAAATCTCCCAACTTTTTTTTTTAGAAGTTTTAATTGTTAATATACCCATGTAATAATGTATAATAAGACAGTACCAGGAGAGAGACATATTAATGCTGCCTCTGCTTCTCTTATCTCCTGAGCCTAATTGCAGGTTTCCATTAGCCTGTTAAAAACACTTAACAAGTTGTGAGTTCTAAGTGACCCTGAAAGGTAATATTTAGCTTTAGTGTTAATGTACATTAAACAGAATCCTAAGAGTTATGTTTTTGTTGGATTACCAGCGTGAGTTAATGGAAAAAGAACGAGACTGCTGATGGTCCAGGGTTTTAGTCGTCTCTGTCTTTATATGGATACATTTCAGCTAAGGCTTCTATTCCTCACTCTGTTTGCTGTTGGTCAATAGGAAGCTATTTCTGGTTTGTCTATTATATTTCTGATCTAGTGTCATGTAGCAAAACGTTTCATGATCACATGAAACCAAGATTACACTCTGGCAATGGATTTTCAAACAGTATGTTTGGCAGAAATCAATCACTGCTCACCAATGAAAATTCATAATACCTACCGTGCAGTACAGTAGGGGCAGCATCATGTTTAAGGAGTGTTTCTCATTAGATGGAATTTGTCACTTGGTCTGGATTGAAGGCCAAATGTATCCTACCAAATATTTTCTAACTCTTTAGGAACACACTGGTGTCCTCTGCTATGTAGATGACATTTAGATGTGATTTTAACATCTAGTATAACAATGGTAAGAGTTCTGACCTCTCATTAGAAATTCTGGGAATAGACTTAAACACTTAAAATGAAATTGCTATTACTACTGGGTCTGAGTGTACAAAGTCAACACATATATCCAATCAGAAAAAATGACTGTAATTAAAGAAAAAAAATATGGGGCTCCACAAACTTCTAAATCAAGTGATTGATCAGTTTTACAGCCGTGTTTTTCTACTTTTCATTTTCATATAAAAAATTATTAGATGAGAAATAGATTATTATATATGATATACAATATATAATAATAGAACAGGTAACTATTTTTAGGGCAAATGAAAATTTTCTATAGACACTGTATAATGTGTTCCATTTAAATATAAGTTTTAGTAATTGTTAAAATTTCTGTTTGTCTAGGTTTCGCCGTGACCTTGAGGCTTTTCTGTAGTAGAAGTCATGGACTGAAGAAAAGGAGCGTGCCTCTGTGTGTGTATGTGTGTGTGTGTGTGTGTGTGTGTGTGTGTGTGTGTGTGTGAGTGTGTGTGTGTGTGTGTGTGTGCTTGTGCGCGTGAGTGAGAGTGTGTATGTGTATGTATATATATATATGTGTGTGTGTGTGTGTGTGTGTGAGGAAGTAAAAGCCTTTGGCCATAACAATGGTGTTTAGGTGAAGACCTCCCAGTGCAAATACAAAAAGTAAGACTGTAAAACTTTATTATAATTTATTTAGCATTGCATGTTGCCCCCACCTCCAACAACAAAAATAGTCCAAAAGTGTGTGTATACATGCATGTGTATTTGTTCTTCTGTGTATGTTTGTGTGATATTGGCATATCAGAGGGGTAAGGACAGAAAAAAACGTCCCATACAGACAAAACAAACTGTATTCAAGTATTTAGAATGTGAGGTAATAATAATTTAATAATAATAAATTTTATAAAAGGACAGTTACATAAATCTGTAATAAGACAAAGTGCTATTTAGACTTCTATTCTTACAGACTTCTGTCTTCACACTAATAATAGTTTTTTATTGTTCATTAAGTATTTAACATTATGTATATATTCATTCATTATCTTCCGCTTATCCTCTATTAGGGTCGCGGTGGGGTTCCCCATGCCCATCCAGGGGAGAACGTCTCGGGCGCTGGGCAGATAGACCCAGGACAGGGCGCCAATCCATCACTGGGCACACACTCACTCACACAAACACACTCTATAGGGGGCAATTTTTGAGAATTCAATTAACTTGATCCATGTTTTTGGACTGTGGGAGGAAACCGGAGAACCCGGAGGAAACCCACGCAGACACGGGGAGAACATGGAAACTCCACCCAGATGGGGATTCGAACCGGGAATCCCTAGCGCTGAGAGGCGAACGTGCTAACCACTAAGCCACCGTGCCGCTCATTATGTATACACACTTATTTATTCATTAACCTTTGTTTTAACCTGCACTAGGGTTGTGCTGGGCACATACTCACACACACAGAGACTATATAGGGGCAATTTAGAGCAGCCAACTTACATTGAATCCATTTTTTTGGATTGTGGGAGGAGACTGGAGAACCCAAAGGGTACACCCACAGACACAAGGAGAACATGGAAACTCCACCCAGATTCATGATAATTTATCCATCACAACATTATACCATTTCAGTATGCTTTAAGCTATTTAAAAGCTTTATTGCCCCTTATTTAAGTATTTAATACTATATTTATATTTAAGCAATTGTAAGATGGTGAGGAATAAGTCATTAGCATACAAACATTCTGTGAGAGCAGTACTAGACACTGACTCAGGGTGCTGCTTCCTGTTGGTCTGTAGGTGGTTACTGTTTTTAGAAAATGAAGCTTGAAACTTGAGCTGTCTGATTTTGACAAGTTGAGTGAAAACAGAGAACAGACAGTTAAATATGCATTAAAAAGGAAATATAAGTGCACTGCTGCACAGAGAAAAGCTTTTATAATGTATTGTGATGGTACCTGATTGTACCGGGCTCGATCTCAGGAATGAGACCCCTAAATTAATGGCTAGGTCATTCTATAATGGGACAGCATGCTGATAGCCTCGGGGGGCTAACAGACCCCAAACCCTACAGAACACCACAGGCCACAAAATGAAAGAATTACAGTATGCATCATTCTCGTTACAACATTTCAAAACACAAATGATACCTCGAGGCATGCTCCCCTACAACCAAAACCATAGCTTAGAATGTGTTATATTTACTACCACGCCCCTATGGTACTGTTCTTCGGTAAAAATCGTATGAATCCCTTTTACAAATAAGCTAGGATGTCTTAATGTACACTTGCTTACTTCTAACATTGTCTTAATGTAGTTCAATCCAGACATTGCACAACAAAGTGTTGCTCAGCATAACAACTGGTGTCTCACTTCTGAGAAGTGAAGTCACATTGCAATTGGGTTTACGTTCTAATTTTACGGCAGCGTGTTTACTGGAGTGTTGTGTCTCGGAGTAGCACTCTCGCTTCCTAACAAAAATACCCTGGGCTTGAATCCTGAAGTTCTGTCTGTCTGTGTGAGTGTGCTTAGCCTGCTCTGATCTCCCATGTTTCCAAAATCATATCATAATATACAGAATATAATAATTCTACATTGCTTGTAGATGTAATTATGTGTGTAATGTATTTGTTAGGGGGCGGCACGGTGGCTTGGTGGTTAGCATGTTCTCCTCTTAGCACTAGGGATTCCTGGTTCGAATTCCCATCTGAATGGAGTTTCCATGTTCTCCCCGTGTCCACATGGGTTTCCTCTGGGTTTTTCGGTTTCCTCCCACAGCCCCAAAACATGGATCAAGTCAATTGAGTTCTCCAAATTGCCCCATATAGAGTGTGTATGTGTGAGTGAGTGTCCAGAGATAGATTGGCGCCCTTTTCTGGGTGTATCTGCCCAGCGCCCGAAACGTTCTCCCCAGGATTGGCATGTGGAACCCCCCACGTGACCCTCATAAAGGATAAAGCGGAAGATAATGGATGGATTGGATAATAATTCTACACTGCTTGCAGATGTAATTATGCGTGTAATGTATTTGTTAGGTTGTAGACCTGTTCAGTATGTTTCCCTACATTTTGGGATAGGATTTAGCAACCAACATAATGCTGATTAGGCAGGAATAGATAAATAAATAAAATAAAGAATTAATACTTTACACTTTTTAAAGCATTTTACAAACCTTTCTAGAGCAATACATGAATAATGGTAACACGATCCTTACATATGCATAATGATAGAGATTTTGCAATTGACAGAGATTTTTCTGGAGCTTTGGAATCTGCTTTGACTATGTTTTTACTGAATTATCTCATTTGATAATGTTATCTGTGTTAACCAGAAAAGCCCCATCATTTTTATAGAGGGTGCAGCACTGGGCTGAGGATAGTTTGACAATGTCCTGTTTTCATATTTTTAAGATTAGGGATTAAAGTTTGTAGAGAATAAATTATTGTGCCTGCTACCGATATAGTGTGTGTGTGTGTGTGTGTGTGTGTGTGTGTGTGTGTTTTGTGGCACTGTTTCATCACTGTAGGCAGTGTGTCTTACATTCTTCTCGTTCTAATGTCACGCTTTATGAGAGATGATAAAACGGTCGGTCGACACATGCACGTACACACACACACACACACACACACAAAGGCCTCTTATTGTAGCACAGGCGTAGGTGCTGCCTCTCTGTCCAGGATGGCTTGGTTTGGGCTACGCTGACCTCATCAGAGCAGAACAGCGTGCCATTTCAGCAGGAACAAACACAAGGCTTCAGAGTGCGTGTCCCAGTCAGAGTAGGCCACTGCAGGGTGACACACACACATGCATGCATGCATACACACACACTAAGAATTGTCAGTGGGAGACTGATCATTAGAATGTTATGGCTCCAGCTTCACTGGGAACACAGACTGGAACGTCACATCATTCTCCCTACTGTCTGACATTCGGACTTATTTACACCGCTGTGTCTTTGTGTCCATGTGTAACTATAGTGAACAGACTTTTATTCATTCATTCATTATCTTCTGCTTAATCCTGTACTAAGGTCGTGGCAGGGGGGCAGATACACCCAAGACAGGGCGCCAATCTATCTCTGGACACACTCACTTACACAGACAGAAATAAACACAACATGGGGCAATTTAGAGTATTCAATTTAATTCATGTTTTTTGACTGTGGGAGGAAACCGGAGAACCCAGAGAAACCCACGTGGACACGGAGAGAACATGGAAACTCCACCCAGATTGACATTCCAACCTGGACTTGTATACACTTATTTGCTGTAAATAGAATATTCTGCTTAAGGGTCATTACACATGTGCTTTTGTTTTTTAAAAGTAATTAAATCAAAGCTTAAATCATTATTCCTCGTTTACTGTGCTTGGCAGTTGGTGTAGTGCTGCTTCATATTCGTATCAATGTGTAATACACAATAAATTATTTTTAATTAATAATTCCCAATGAGCACTAAGCCAGTATCACTTTACATTAATATATATATACACACAGGGCGGCACGGTGGCTTAGTGGTTAGCACGTTCGCCTCTCAGCGCTAGGGATTCCCGGTTCGAATCCCCATCTGGGTGGAGTTTCCATGTTCTCCCCATGTCTGCGTGGGTTTCCTCCGGGTTCTCCGGTTTCCTCCCACAGTCCAAAAACATGGATCAAGTTAATTGAATTCTCAAAAAATTGCCCCCTATAGAGTGTGTCTGTGTGAGTGAGTGTGTGCCCAGCGATGGATTGGCGCCCTGTCCTGGGTCTATCTGCCCAGCGCCTAAGACGTTCTCCCCTGGATGGGTATGGGGAACCCCACCGCGACCCTAATAGAGGATAAGCGGGAGATAATGAATGAATGAATGAATATATACACACATATTTGCTGTCCAGACCCTCTATCTGAAACACTCTCCATATAAACATCCAGATAAACATACTCTACCATTCTTTGAAACAGGATTCACCTCTGTAACTATCTTTCAGAACCTCTTCAAAACACTGACAGCTGTGGAATTACTCCACAGGCATTTTTCATAGATGTGTCATCTTCCATAGCTATAATTAACCGGTCGCCAGTGACATTTGTCTGTTTGTCCTTTTCTCCAGATGAGAGCGTGAAGCGCTGGCTACCACAAAGGCCACTGCTGCAGGCTGGACATCGCATCCACATGATCACATGACTCTGGACATGGACTCGGTCCTGTCAGACTTCGTTCGGTCCACCGGGGCTGAACCTGGTCTGGCACGAGACCTGCTTGAGGGTAAGCCCTCAGAGCACTTAAAGCCAAACAAACATTCTCAGAAAACATAGAGTTGCCACTTTATATCTGCAAAAACTGGGAGTGCCATTCAAGTCATTTAGCTAATAAGCATTAAAGAGGGTGAACTCAGGCATGGCTATATATCATAGACATAGCTTATTTTATTCAATAAGAGGTGCTGGCCAATCAGGCTCAGTCCCTCATCAGTGCTCATAGGAAAGAACGTTTCAGATTTTTTAATGTTACCTATCAGCATGTAGGCAGAGCTTAACATGATGCAAAATGAAACCCTTTGCTTGTGGCTTTGTGGTTCCATTTTAATATTCCAAACCCTGATTTAATTGCTGTGGACATTTCTGTAAAATACTCTGAACCACACAATTAAATTAATTAAAAATATAAACTTATTCACAGGGATGTTATAAATGTTTTTTTTGCATAACCCTCCTGAACAGGTTAGTAAAAAGGAAGCGGTTGGTGTTGCATAAATGACAGAGAGAGCTTGTGACAGCTGTTGACATCCTGCAGTGAAAGCATCAGTGGTTGAAATTAAATATTTAGGAGGAAACCAAAACTCTTCAAAAAATTCAATTGCAGATGCGATCGTTTGTTTTTTCGATTGTCTTGACTTAAAAAAGTCAAGCATGCTGCCAGCTAACATTACAGATTCATCTCTGGAGTTTTTCGGCTGTACACTGGCTCTTTCGAAACGTGTAAGCATGCTCTGGTTCACAATTAGGCACCAGCACCAGATTTTGCTATGTATGGGTGGAAAAGCCCTCAGAGAGTCGTAACACGAGGCCGAGAGCTGGAGCTTAGGGCTGATTTAACACTCAGTGTGACTGCTTTATGACTCTGCTCCCCTGAGAGACTTTTGTGCCTGTTCAATGGAACTCATTCAGCAGTAGAGCCGCTGACACTGGTACAAAGGACATTGTCTCTTTAGGAAAGACAGGCCAGAAAAATATACAGATGTATTAAAAATACAGGCATAAAGAGGTAACTGAGATGAAAAAGCGGAGCCAAGGCTCACACTCTACCCCAGTGCTGGATAGCAGACATGTGATGAAAGATGAGGGTAGTCCAGGGATGTGGGTCTGTCCATACCTGTTAGTGTCAGTATCTTGTTCAGTGCATCCTCTAATGGTTCTGGCAAGTGCAGCTCTGTCACTGCTTTTCTAAGCCGCCTCTCTGTAGTTATACGTGTAGCTGTTTGGGAGTAATTTCCGGCCTTATTGAAGTGCAGCTACCAGGGTATCATTTAAATGCTTTTCAGATATAGAAATCTATACTTGCATGTATTCTTCAACACAATACAGAGGACAAAAGGCTTCGATTACTTTGTACTGAATACTGAATCAAGTGTAAAATTATACCACCATAAAATTATTACTAGAACTCCATCCATTCATCACATCACCCCTGTTCTTCAATAACTCCATTGGCTTCCTGTTAAGTTCCGGATGGACTATAAACTTCTACTGCTCACCTTTAAGGCTATTCATCATCTTGCCCCTCCATATCTCACCGAACTACTCCATATACAGATACACAGCCAGACGCCTAGATCCAACTCATCCATCAGTTTTACTTTTCTCCAACCAATTTTTCAGCTGTTCTGGCCCCCATCTCACCCAACATATTACCTTTATGGACATTTTTAATTCTCACCTTATTTATTTAGGTTAGCATACAGCTATTGAATCAATCCTTTATACATACATACATACATATATATATATATATATATATATATATATATATATATATATATATATATATATATATATATATATACACACACACACACACATATACACACTTATTTTTCTTGTTGTTTAATGTTGTTGATTGTTGGTAAGTTTTTTAATTAGTTTAATATTTTTTTATTATTTCTTTTTTATTATTATTTATTATTATACATGTGTCCTTGACAGTTACACCACAAAGATTCCAATGGACACAATACAAAATGTTATAAAACTATTTCTCAGAGCTATGGGATGTGTTATAGCTGCAGACTTCTATATACTTCGGATGGGATGGGATGTCAAAATCTTCTGTAGGTGTAACTGTCCGGTACTTTTGTCCATAGAGTATATGCTGTAAATAGTGTATAATGAAAATATAGAGTAAATATATACAGCAAAAACCTCGTTTGTGTTTAATTTTCTGTCAAATCATGTCTTTCATCATTAGGTGAGATCCATTAGATACTTGCATAGATACTCATTTTATTTACATATGCTTTCAGTTAATGAAGCAAAGTGCTGTTGCTTATTTGCGCTGAATCTTTTGACAGAAGGCTAAAAAAAAAAAAGCAAACAACATCTAAAGCTCTCTGAAGGAGGCAGAATCAGCTCTGACCTGATCGATTATGGTGCTAGAAGGTTGTCAGATGCACTGATTGTTAGTGTGTCACTGCTGGCTGAGCTTACAGACACACTGTTCCTGTTACATTAACACCTCCACCATTCTGTTGGGTGTCTCTGCAGCATCATGCTTTTTTTTTTACTGAAACTACCAAACTGAACGGCTTGCAGACTTTTGCACTCTAAGCGGGGCTTCCTCTTCTTTTCGGTTTCCAGTGAAGATTATTTCAGGCCCGAACCAGAATGGAAGCACTCATAAAAGAAAACGCTTGTTGGCAGTTTTCTTAGAGTGGATTCAGTGAGAGGATGAGGGATGAGGGGGTGTCATTACTGCATATCAGATGTGTTCTGTCACCCTCCAGTGGACGGCCGAAGCATTGCAGCTCTTCATGACGGCCACACTATTTACACCCAAGTGTAGCTTTAGAATCTATTCGCAACCTATGAACTGTGTGGCATATTGATTAAACAAGCAGCAACAAACTTGTAGATCATCCGTTGCTTTTGTTACAGACATTAATTACGATCGGATGTGACAGTGTTTTCCAATAGAGTTGCTTATCAACCTTTGCTGGCTTGTGCGTGGCCCATTAAAAGCTTCAAATAGAACAAACAATATCAATCCTGCAGTGAATCACCATGACAACAAAGAGATTGCATTGTTATAGTAGTAGGAAATAAGTATTGCTGTTTATTTCGGATATTTCGGCAGTTTATGGTACATGTCTGTTGTTACACCTGCTAAGTTACGTTCCTATTTTAGTGCTATTGAAGTTTATTTGGGGTGGCACGGTGGCTAAGGTTCGAATCCTGATCTGGGTGGGGTTTCCATGTTCTCCCCGTGTCTGTGTGCGATTCCTCCAGGTTCCTCCCACAGTCCAAAAACATAAATTCAAGAGGAATTGAATGCTCTAAATTGCCTCATATAGTGTGTGTGTGAGTGAGTGTGTGCCCAGTGATAGTTTGATGCCCTGTCCTAGGTGTATCTGCCCAGAACCCGAAGCATTCCCCCCGAATGGGCATGAGTAATTCCCTGTGATCATTGCCCATAGTATAGAATTATGCTGATTATATTAAGATAAGGTGCACTTTTCAAACTACTACTTACTTTTTTAAGCTTGAAAAAAATTTTCAGCATATTTTTTATGGTTTTGGAGGAAGTTATTTCACAAACTCATTAGAAACTAGGCTTCTCTCTGCAGTGGAGGGTGCGCAGACTTCAGGTCTATTAAAAGAGATGCTTCTGACCTGCTTCCCAATCTACTGGAAGCTCTGGCTGCCACTAAGATAAGACTATAGCTTGAGGTAAAGGGAGCAGCTGTGTGTGTGTGTGTGTGTGTGTGTGTGTGTGTTCAGACTGAGGTTAACAGTCACCTCCCATTAGAAGACCTTCCATCACGACTTTTTTTTTTTAAAGGAATTTAGGGAATTGTTCTAAATTACATTATTCAGTGAGAGGATGAGGATTCAGGTAGTACGACTGCAGAGAAAACACAGAAATAAAAGCTAATAAAAAAAAGAAATTTCTATTGTGTGTTACAAACATTGTAAATTCACATTATTATAAAAAAAAGCTAAAAATATAAAGTAATGCCAAAAATAAAATTTATTAGAGAATAAAACAGGATTATTTAAACCACCATGTTTGGTCCCTTAAAATTGGCCGCTGTTTTTTTTTTAAATAACAGACATAATATCATAATATCTGTAAGCAAAAAATCGACCTTAAAGTTCAGTATGTTTTGTCTAAGAGCATTTTACCCCTTGTCTTTATCCTTGCAAGTATTTACCATTGCAGGACTGGCTAAAGAAATCAGATAATCAAATAATAAATAAAAGATAAAAATACAAGATAGATATCCTTAAATATACTGTACGCCTTATTTACAAAACGATTTGCTAGAACAAATAATATATATATATATATATATATATATATATATATATGTTTTATTATTAATTTACTCTAATGATTGCTTCACCTTGGGGCAGAGACATGTTTACCATGGAATTGCATGACCTTTTTTAAATGATATATTTTTGAGATTAGAAAACTGATAAGAAAAGATAATAATTGTTACAGCTTTGCAAGTGGAATTCTTTTTGTATTTAGGATTTGAGCTGTAGGACAGGCTGCGGTCGCCATTATCTGACTATCCTCTTCATGATGTACCATACATTTTTAATAGGAGACATCACTAAACTGCAAACAAGACTGTTAAGCTCACTCATTTTACGTTCAGGAAGCCACACTGTTGTAACTCCTGCATGAAGGGACCATCAGGGTTTAGTTGTGAAAATAAGGTAAAGAAAGTAAACTAAAAAAAGGGGTTGAATATTATATTAATGCTCCACCATCATGCTTTACAGGGAAGATGGTATATTGCAATTGCATTTTCAAAGCTTTCTTCAAGAGTTTTCCTCATCCTTTTGTCTTTATTTTAAGTCTTTGTTCTACAGGAAACTAACTATTTACATTTGTACTTACATATAAAGGTGTTATTAAAATAAATCAAAGGGATACCTTATTATTCCCTTTTTTAAATCTCTGCAATCTTTGGTTTAAAGGGTTTTTGTATTTTGTATTTTGTGTGCAGGGAAAAACTGGGACCTGAGTGCTGCTCTGAGTGATTATGAGCAGTTACGGCAGGGCCATACTGCCAACCTGCCCCGTGTGTTTAATGAGGGTCGGTACTACAAACGGTCAGAGAACAGTGGCACCCCACAACACCTCAACAAGCTGGAGCAAAGCCTGCAAAAGCAAGAGGAGAATACCCAGGGTACACCAAAAATACACTAGCAAAGATATTTACAATAGTTTTTTAGCATTAAAATGATGGGGATAATCTTTTATTATAAGAGAAATTACAACAATGCTTAAAATGTCTGGAGTTTCAAAATAGATCTATGAATTAACAATATAACTTTATACATGTATAATTTTCTTATGCCAGTATAAAGTATAAGTATACAACACCATGGCAACCTGTAACTACTTAACAAAAATTACAATTTTTGTTTACATTTACAAAAGTTATTTACATTTTTCATACATAATATTTTGAGTATAAAAAATGTAAATAACCTTTAATTTTTGTTAAGTAGTTACAGGTTGCCATGGTGTTATATACGTATTTTGTATTTTACATGTAGCATGTGAATAATATATAAAGACCTTATGTAAGTTCAGCTGTACCATTGACCTAGACGTATAACATTTAGATTAACTGATGGATATTTTTATAATTATATAATTTATGATTGTATTTTTTATAACAGTGGTGACTTGGTACACTCTGAACATGCCTTACCATTTTATTAATATTGTCCTCCTCCTTGTCTCTGATATTTTCTGGCCGATAGAAAAGCGCCTTTCAAGGGGCATCTCTCATGCCAGTTCTGCCATCATGTCTCTGGCACGGCTGCACGTCACAGGCGAAAACACCAGGGATCAGTTGCCTCTGGAAATGCCCATATACACCTTCCAGCTGCCTGATCTGAGTGTATACAGTGAAGATTTCCGCAACTTTATCGAGCGGGACCTTATTGAGCAGTCCACCATGGTGGCTCTGGAACAAGCAGGTAAAGACCTTTCCAGATCAACAGCATCCCTGATGCAAATGAAATCGGGTTAGGATGCTGCCATAATGGATATTAAACCTCTGCTTTGCCTCGAACCTGTTATGTAATACTGAGCCTGAGCATCAACAGAGTTGATAGCATCTGCGCAGCTTTCCTTTAGTATAACGGGGACGCTATAATTCCAGTAGCAATACTTCCCTTAAAATGATTAAGATGGGATGTAGAAACCACGTCATACTTACTGACTAGTAAGCCGTGTTGAATGCTGTACTGCATTTGTGTTAGATTATCAGATTAAGTACGGTTAGTACAGCATATAGCCAACAGTTTATAGATATGGATTTGTGGGAAATGTCCCATTTCATGTCCATTGACATTTCTTTTTATTTAAACAATGTAGTTTCAATCCTAAATACAGTATGTTAGCTGTTACATATATATTTTTTCTACATTAGACCTCTTAAGCTACTGTAACATCTGCAATTTCTTCTCAGGGATCAATAAAGTATTCTGATTAGGTGAACCTATTTTTTAAACAAATTGAGAAACTGATCTGGATACTTTTTGGGGACGGGGCTGATTTATTTTGTATTCTGCATATCGAGAAATTTTATTTGCCTGATTTGTTCGTCAGTTTATATCATTTGCCAACACTTTATATTGAATGTAAACAGATCAACTCAATTATGCTGGTACACCAGACTGGTACAGAGAGCTAAAAAGAGTCATCCAAAATAAATTAGTCATTTCAAATATGATTTGCTTATTTGTATTACGCTTACAAAAAGGCTTAAGTCACCAAAGCAGATCCAAACCTGATTTTTGCTTCTTTTTTTCTGTTGCCATGAAAAAATTATGCAACTAACTGTTCGTTCTGGCGACACGGTGGCTTAGTGGTTAGCATGTTCTCCTCTCAGCACTAGGGATTCCCGGTTCGAATCCCCATCTGGGTGGAGTTTCCATGTTCTTCCCGTGTCTGCGTGGGTTTCCTCCGGGTTCTCCGGTTTCCTCCCACAAAAACATGGATCAAGTCAATTGAATTTCTCAAAATTGCACTATATAGAGTGTGTCTGTGTGAGTGAGTGTGTGCCCAGCGATGGATTGGCGCCCTGTTCTGGGTCTATCTGCCCAGCGCCCGAGACGTTCTCCCCTGGATGGGCATGGGGAACCCCACCGCGACCCTAATAGAGGATAAAGCGGGAGATAATGAATGAATGAATGAACTGTTCGTTCTCACTTAGTCAGACAAGAACGCTAGCTATTTGCTCGCTACATGCCTACTTGTTTATAGCAAATTCTATTTTAATTAAATACATTTATGAATTACACATTGATGTATATATTGCACGGCACGGTGGCTTAGTGGTTAGCACGTTCTCCTCTCAGCACTAGGGTTTCCCGGTTCAAATCCCCATCTGGGTGGAGTTTCCATGTTCTCCCCATGTCCACATGGGTTTCCTCCAGGTTCTCCGGTTTCCTCCCACAGTCCAAAAACATGGATCAAGTCAATTGAGTTCTCCAAATTGCCCCATATGGAATGTGTCTGTGTGAGTGAGTGTATGCCCAGCGATGGATTGGCGTCCTGTCTTGGGTGTATCTGCCCAGCGAAAGTTTCTCCCCTTGATTTGTATGTAGAACCCCCCTAATATAGGATAAAAGCGAAAGATAATGAATGAATGAATTTATTGCCTTTGGTGCGATAGAGAAGCAATATGGCACTTGAGGGAGTACAGTTATTACTGGGAAATTTTCAAGTCAGACAAAGGAGCATTTGTAAGGTTCACACTCCATCACTGTTGTGATTTTTGATGATGTCACATGATGTGTGTTTGCATAGAAGCAGCAATCTTTAACTTAACAGATAAACAATCTGATTATCACACATCAGTGTAAGATGAACATAATGTGTTACATGGTTCTGCATGCACACTGCTGATGTTAATTACCCGTATTGTGAACATTAAATTTAAAAAGTGGCTCATTAAACATTTTAATGATCAAAATGCATTTAAATTTTCAGCATTTAGAGATGAAACAAACTGATATGATTTTTGCATTTTAAGGATTAAGAATGAGCCACAGTCTGATAATAGAAGGCCTGACATTTAAATTAATCAGATATCTAAGATTCTTTTTAACCTCACCACACTAATTAATTTATAAAAGAGTCATTTACACAAATTACAGTGGTAACCTTTTAGATTATGACTAAAAAGCCTCCCTCGTCCTTTTAAATTAAATTACTTTGAAAACTGAACGCAAAATGTGATGGGAGATCAAAAGTCCAACACTAATTGTTTTAACTTGTATTATGGAGCGGTGTCGTCCACCACAGTATCAACTGCTGCTTAGAATTAAAGGACTCCAATCAGAATAAAGGGGGACGTTTGTACTTAGGGCACTTGCTGAAGTCAAGCACATGATAATAGCACGTTGGCAGGACAATTGAAGATTAGCCATCAGTAACAAGGGACCGCAAGGTGTCCTAAAAAAAAAAACATCATGGCTTTGAAGTAGCACATCAAAGCCAAAGCAAAGTATCACAGCTCAGCTGCTTTCTGGATTTTGTAACCAGAATTCACAATGACTTCAATCCATTTATGTTTGTGATTAAGATATGATCTAACGTCTGCCTTTGTCATGCAGAGATTAAATTCCCATTCAGTCATTAAAATCCCATTCAGTCATTAAAATCCCACTCAGTCACGACTCCCTCCTGAGAGCTCAACATGAATACCAGTTTTCTACTTCAGCCCTGATTACAAGCAGTTTTTAAAGTCCTTTCAATATTAGAAATAGAAGGAAATCCAGCAAAAGGATTTAGATTATTAAAATGGGCAACAAGACAAGCATAAATGAACCAATGATGCCTGAAACATGCCTATAACCACCATTTGACCAACATCATACCACCACTATAGTAAATCTGTTACATGACTATTAAACTATTAAAATTTTATTATAACTATTATAATCATAACTGTTTGTATTTAATAATTTGTATTTACTAGTTTATATAAACATGTTTTAGAAAGCAGTATAGTTTCAGAATGTCTTTAGTGTGTTTAAATTACATGTTGCCCGACATAATGTCAATGACATAACTTTCTCAAGTAAGTAAAAATTCTAAATAAGCTGTTATTTTTTACTCTGGTAGGGCGCCTCAACTGGTGGTCCACAGCATGTACAAGCTGTAAGAAGCTTTTGCCTTTGGCAACTACTGGAGATGGAAACTGTCTTCTGCATGCAGCATCCTTAGGTGAGTCCAAATAATACTTTAAAAATAATTGTAAATTAACAAACATATAGGGAGGCATAGTGGCTTAGTGGTTAGCATGTTCTTCTCTCAGCACTAGGGATTCCCGGTTTGAATCTCAATCTGGGTGGAGTTTCCATGTTCTCCCCGTGTTCGCGTGGGTTTCCTCCGGGTTCTCCGGTTTTCTCCCACAGTCCAAAAACATGGATCAGGTCAACTAAATTCTCCAAATTGCCCCATATAGAGTGTGTCTGTGTGAGTGAGTGTGCCCAGCGATAGATTGGCGCCCTGTCCTGGGTTTGTTGGGCATGGGGAACCCCTCTGCGACCCCAATAGAGGATAAAGTGGAAGATAATGGATGGATGGATGAACAAACATGTCTTTTGTGTATTTTAGAATCATCCGACACATTAAAATGTGCCTCTTCAGACTAATCTTTAGTATGCACGTCAAATTTAAAAGACTACAGTCATGTTATGTTGATTTTCAATTTAAGAAATTTAGTTCATCCTCTAAAATACACACACACACACACACACACACACACACACACACACATATACACACACACCTTTCTCTGTAGAGGATGTGTAAACTTAGTTTAACTTAATTTACAAAGTTACTAGGACATTTTCTTCCATTCCTGTTTTCTTAACCTAATTTTTTTAATTGTTCATGCAATCTAAACTAACATGGTTTCCTGTTGGGTGGGTTTTGTGATCTCATCAGGGATGTGGGGCTTCCACGACAGAGATCTGGTGCTAAGAAAGAGTCTGTACGCAATGATGAAGAGTGGGGCAGAAAGAGAAGCTTTGAAGAGAAGGTGGAGGTGGCAGCAGACGCAGCAAAACAAAGAGGTCTGGTTTTCTAAACCATTTTCTGGAGGCATCATTAAGACTTCCTGTCTGTGCTACATAAGTGTTATTGAACTGACACATTTAATATTTAGCCACAGGGCATGAAGTGCTGTTTATTTTTAGACTGTTTGATTCAAACATGTCCCACGAGTTCATTTTTCAAGGGAGAATGCTTGAAACAGACTTAATAAAACTGTTGTAAAGGCAGTACTTTACTGGAATAGCTAATAAACATGATGATTTTGATTGGCATTGTCATTGGAGTATTGGAGCCAGAGAACAATAACCCTACATGAACTCCGGCTTATGAGCTCTGTATGAGAGCTTGTCACAGCTGAGAGCAAATGCTTTCTGTATAAGCTTTTTAAAAGCCTTTTTTATAAGCCTTTATAAAACTGGTAGTGTGTTCTACACTGTATGAGCTGAAGGGTTTCCTCTGCACTGTGAAAGCCCTGTGTTTATCCCAGGTCCTATCAGTTTAAAGCTGTAGGCGTGCAGTGTGGTTTGCCTCTTCTCCTCAGCAGTACACAATGATACAGTTAGCTGGGTGAAAGAGCAAAGGGAATGTGAGAGTGAGCATGTGGGTGTGTTTCCATTTGCTCTCAGCAGCTAATAAGCTCTTTCTGTCTCGCTGTGTAGTCTGGGTTGGTGTACACAGAGGAAGAGTGGGAGAGGGAGTGGAACGAGTTGTTGAAGTTGGCCTCCAGTGAGCCTCGAACACACATCAGCAAAAATGGCAACAACAGTGCAGGGTAAAGCACACCAGCCCACATACACCATCATACATACAGTATATACACTCATCAAAAAATGTTGGAAGGAACTCTTTTCTCACTGCCATCTATTTTTCATGTACTTTAATAATGTCCTGAAAACACCATTACATCACATCAGTGTCTGAATACCAGAATGTGTGCCTTCTAACTCATGCCAGAAATGAAACTTAAACTACATCTTATTTGTCTTCATATCTATACATTCTTATTTTATAGTAGCTATTAATTCCTGAAATTTTCCAATGCTTCTAACAAATTAAGACTACGTGGCAAAAAAAGGTTCCCCGATTTCCTCCCACAGTCTAAAAACATGGTCTCAATGTAATCTGAATGCTCTAAATTGCCCCATATACTTTGTGTGTCTCCGTCTGTGTGAGTGAGTGTGCCCTGCGATAGATTGGAGCCATGATCGATTAATTGGTTCCTTCAAACCTTTATTTGAGACATGAGGGCAAAATTTTTGGTGTGTTTTTAATTATGTACTTAATTCATTTTGTTATATAATTATACATTATAAATATTATTATATATACACATTATTATATACATATAACCACATTATATATATATATATATATATATATATATATATATATATATATATATATATATATATATATATATATATATAAAAAAGAATGTTATACAGGGGAATGTTTACCACAGCACCCATTGATTAATTATTCTTTTCAGTCTTTTGAGACTAAGTTTTACTTTTTTTGCAAGTGGAATTTGTGAACTTCTTGCTCTTGTCCTTATGATGCTGTACACATTTTGAATAGGAGAAATATTATTCAAACAAACACACAAGCAGACACACTATGTTTATAAAGCTAAAAATGCTGTAATAACAGCCTTGATGGCCATTTTTGTCTTTGCCATGTAAAATTTGTAAAATCTATTTTTTTCCTATTGCCAGCTGGAATGTGGACTAATCTAAAATGCACCATGTTAATGTAGATTAATCCTTATTTCCGAATGAAACTAATCTGTACTGAGTAACTGGTGCAACATCTGGCCATAAATTAACACTGCACTGATTTTAAAGACTGATGGCGCTCTGTTGACCCTCACCCACGCATATTGCACTTTCGCTCCTTTTACAGGACACCAGGTGATTAACAACCTCTACTTAGTGCAATTAACCTATCTTTATATGAACATGGGCTCATTACACACTACAGTGTCCCCTCAGTGCACCATTAGTAGCAAGCATGCTTCATTTCTTCCCCAGTGTGTTAGTTTTTGTGTGTGTCAGAAGGCTGTATGGTAAATGAAACAGGTACAGCACTTATGAACAGATGAAGAGCTGGACAGTATTTATTGCTGTAAACAAAACTAAAAGCCATTGAATTAATGTGGAAATACTGGCATCTAGTGACCATAAAGTGTATAACGTTAGGATTATGCTTTATTTTGTTCAACTGATAATAGAGGTGCATTTCTGGATGTGTTTTCTCAAAGTGGGCATTAACAACATCAGGACTGGTAACCTTTATTTTAAGAAGTTTTGGATTTATAATTACAATTTTTCTATTTCAACAAATAGAAAACAAATATACGGACAATTTTCTATACGGACGATTTTTCTATTCGGTTCTTCAACAGCTCTATGCTATTTGCCAGGCTGCTGTTGTAAAAAAGAATACTGCATATGGCTAGGTATCGAACATTAATTATTCATTTTATTTACCTCACTGGTTCCATAGAAGAGCAGTTTTAAAGGGAAACGCTGCTATTGTTGTCCTTGTGTTCTGTACTTTTTAGTCCTCAAGGGCAAACATTAATAAAATGGTACATAAACGCCAGGACATGCAAAACAACAAAAAATTTATCATATAGAGAAATATAACTTTGTTATAAAAAAAAACACTTGTTTTAACACTGACAGGCTTACATTATATTATAATATTTTAATATTAAAATTATATTTAAAGGCATTGATATGTGAATGGTTACTTTAATCTGCAAAGAAAATGTAGAAAATATATTTAAAAATCTTAACGCAACAAAACTTAAAACTTAGTGTCAGACATTATTTGAAAATCTATTTAGAAAATTGCCAATATGAATTAATAGCATCTTGTGGTTTGTAACTCTAATCATCACTGAACCTGCAGGAATATGAACAAGAGCCTTCACGTTTACTACTCTTAGTGCTTCAAGTTGTGAGTTGTGCTGGATGATGATTAGGAATCATGGGAGCTCTAAGATGTGTGCTGCAGGGGAGATATTTGTTTATTAAGAGCCTCTTTATTAAAGTTTACCAGCTCTGTGCAAATTTCTATTTCTATTTATGAGGCAGCAAGAGGGTAGTGTTGCCCGTAAAAGAGACCACAGGGGGCTGTATTTCCCTTTCTGTTGCTTCTTGTCTTGCCTGCCACCTTTGCTTTCTCTCACATACTGTATCATTCTTCTCTTTTTCGTTCTCTCTCAGTTTTTCCTCTCTCACACTCTTTCTGTCTCTGTCTTTTATTCATCCATTCATTATCTTCCGCTTTATCCTCTATTAGGGTCGCGCGGGGGGGGGGGGGGGGTCCCCCCCCCCCCCCCCCCCCCCCCCCCCCCCCCCCCCCCCCCCCCCCCCCCCCCCCCCCCCCCCCCCCCCCCCCCCCCCCCCCCCCCCCCCCCCCCCCCCTCTCACTCTCTTTCCCTTTCTCTTTCTCTCACTCACCCTCCATTTTTATTTTTAAAACTTTTTTTTTTTACCCCCTTTCCATCTACCCAAGTTGCTGCAGCAGTTAGCACCTCTGTCTTACAGCAACAAGATGTGTGCTTCCATTCCCATTTAGGACGAATGCACATCCTGTCTGTGTAAAATCTAAAGATAGACACCACCAAGACAATGACACCATCCTGATGGTAAACTCCCAAATTAACAAAATCAGACACAAACACAAACACAAAATCATATTTCCTTTGAAGTCACTCCACCACCTCTCTTTTTCTTTCCTCCACACTCCGTATCTTTGTCTTTCTCAGACGTTATCTCATACACACAGGGCCCGAGTTGCTACAAGGATTAAAAGCCTTTATGCTTCGTCCATGACTTTAAACTAGCAGAGATAATTTAATGTAAAATATGCAGTCATCACTGTACAAATAAGGGTGTGGAACTCAAGTGCAGCTTGTGGAGTAAAGGTGGCATAACATCAGACTTTCAAAGGAACCTGTAACAAGCTCTTTTACTCATGTATTTCCCTCTGTTACTTACACTTGCTCTTACAATTCAGTCAGAAGGTGGACAGACAATAAAATCGAATAAAAACTTTAAAATCTCATGCACACAGCTAACAAACATGTGGATGTTTGATCATCACAACTATATAAACTTGTTGGTCATTTAAGCTCAAATATGTCCTTAACACATGCTGTTTATTAGCCTTCATTACAAAAAAGGATCAGAATCAGGTTTTTTTGTCACATACGTAGATATACATGGTACAGCCAGCAGTGGAATTCTTTCCTAACTTCTCCACATAAAGTTAAAATTTGTTTAAGAAAGAAAAATAGAATAAAGATAAAATAAAAATACAATAAAATTTAACTATGTATTTACACTGTGCAAATGAAATTTTAAAAATAAGAGAACTGTACAATTATGGCACTAACATAAGAACTAAAATAGTCTTATGAGTTAAAAGTTATAATCAAAGGTGTTGTGGGTGGGATTATGTCCGTTTAGTCCGTTTAGTATTTTAAAGTATAAACGTGAGCTATAAATCTGTGAGGTCAGACGATAATGCATAAGAAGTCCTGATGCATAATGTCCTTATTAATTAAAAAGATGTCTAGTAAGGTGTGTACAATTATTTCAACTTTAAAATAGTATTGCAATTTAAACTTGCACCACCACCCCTCACACACATGCCACCTACCACCTAAATCACCTGTTGTACACAAGCTATTGATACTGCTTTAGACAAATGAAGTGATTAATATTCTGCATTTGATTCTTACTCAGCAATTTTTGCTGATTTATATGTTTAGTCGAGTGAAGAAAATCGACTTAAACCACAGAGGACAGCCTGGGGTGCAGCAGGTTCAGTGCTGGTTGATAAAGTGGGTACATAAACAGTGTGGAAAGTGGAACGTTTAGTACCTATGTGATGTTTCTTTTTGTGTTCTGCAGGGTAGATAATTCAGAGGACCCTGTGTACGAGAGCCTCGAGGAGTTCCATGTGTTTGTGTTGGCTCATGTTTTGAGAAGACCCATCGTGGTGGTGGCTGACACAATGCTTCGGGACTCAGGTGGAGAAGGTATTGATACCTCCTTATTCACGATCAGAATAAAAGTTTGTAATGCATGTTTATGTTATTTCACAGTTTGTAAGTCAGAAGGCACTAATACTAGCACTGCCGATAACCAAATGTATGTGCACAAGCAATAAAAAAAGTATGATTAGTTTTACATATACAGTATGTCCCTTTTAAATAATAGGGTTCTTAAAATAGAGTTTTTTTTGAGAGGATGAGGTCATTATTCTGGTTATGATTATATGTGATTATTTAAGTGAAAGTTGCTTGGAGTGAGTGGTTATTTAAGTCTGTGTGATTATTTTACGTGGTTCAGTAATGATAGTCTTTTTACTCAAAAACTTTTTTTCTCCTCATAACTGCACATTGAGCTCAACTAGATTCATTCATTACTGTTCTGTTTTCACAGCATTCGCACCTATCCCATTCGGAGGACTCTACCTTCCACTGGAGGTCCCACCAAACCTGTGCCACTGCTCACCTTTGGTTCTGGCATACGACCAGGCGCACTTTTCAGCTCTCGTCTCTATGGAGCAGAGAGACCAACAAAGAGAGCAAGGTACACACAAGGCCACTTCTCTATCAGTATCATTATACATACATTATCCATATTAAATGTTCCTGAAGACAATTAAATGACACTGAGGTACTAAGAATATAACAACAGTCCATAAAAAGAAGCCAGGTTAATCTAATAATGACTCACTAGTCCAATATTATCACATGAGATAACACTCGTACAAACACAGTACAATTCTATAGTTATGACAATATGGATTAAGTATATAGTGTATTTTGTTGCCACTGGGTGGTGTTGAAGACCAACATCAGACAAATAGGCTGCCACAAATAATGCACCATGCACTTGCATAGAACAGTGTAAAGTGTGTGTGTGTCAGTTGAAGGAATTCTATTACATATTATATCACATATTAGAGATAAATAAAGAAATTATATATATAATATATACATAAATTAAGTTTCAAATTTAAGTCTATGGATGTAAATTACAGTACGCTCATATAAGAATTTACATCTGCTATATTCAAAATCTTGTTTCTAAAGAACTCATTTAGTCACTACTGCAATTCAAATAATTGTGCAATTGTGTCCTATATTTTAAAATCTGAGGTTTAAATAATTATCAAATATAAACTCCAGTTGTACAGAGAAGCTCCCAAGTTCTCATAGTGGAGGCTTTTTTGTACCTTGGGAGTGTTGTCGAGTCTGAGAAACATACAGTGCCAATTTAAAAACTCATGATTAGATTACAAAAGGCACTCAGACGAAGAGGTATCAGCCTGCCCGACGCTAGAGAGGGATAAAGTGCACTATAACCAAATGATCAAGCTGGGGATAAAAATTGTGCAAGCTGCAGACAGCCATATTTTAATGCTTTAATACAGCATATAGCTGCATCCTGGATTTTAAATCTGCCAGAGGGAGGCAGTACATTGCTGTGCTACCATTTAAATCTAAAGGAAATATTCAGAACCAGAGAAAGATCAAGGTCTGTGTCATCCCCAATGAATGATGCGGAACTGGGTCCAATTACCTGCAATCAATTATTGAGCAGACATTCCTTCAGCCTTCAGAATGGCTGTCAAACTGGGAGATGGAAAGGTACTTTAGCGTACTATTTCTTTTAATAGGCTGCTACCTTTGTTCAAAGAGATTTGAAATCCACTGATTCCAAATAGAGTTTGAATGCAATGCTGTATTCAAGTAATCTGACCACTGGCTTTTTTTATTCTATGTTAATTTATGGCTTAAATCAAGTACCACACAGGTTTCAAAAATGTTTCACAATGCAGCAGCTAAAACTAAATTGTTTGCACTAAGAAAACTGCATAATATATAACCCATAATATTATAATCCAGTAACTAAGCCTCACTCTCAAAGTACAGGTTTGCTTTTAGTCCCTAGAATACATTACATATGCGCAAATAGCAAGAAGCAATCATTAATTTAATAAAATAGTATTTAAAAATGTATTTGTTCACTTTTAATTGTTCATCTGTTAAATCAATTTTATGTATATAATGTTTTAATAATTTAGAGACCATATATGCCATGTTTTAATCTGCTGTTTGTTGATATTTTAGATTACTTTATATTTGCTTTGTGCCAACAGTTTTTTTTTGTGAAAATGGTTTTACAAATAACCCAGAAATGAACTGAACAGACCAGCGGTTTGGTCTCCCCACACTCACTGACCCTGTGGTGGTGTCTGTCAAAATGACGTAATGTAACGTAATGATCAAGCATCTATAGGCACTAATGGCCATGTGTGATATAAGGGAATGTAAGGCATGTGCGATTGGTACTGCTTCAATAACCCTGATCTCTTCTGGCACGAGCGCTCAGGGTGATGTGCGGCTCCCCCATACATATGTGCTTTTATTCTCCACTTTGTCCTTTGTTTTCGAGTTGAATGTAAATGCATGTAATTAAAATCAGGATACAATTCAAATATGAGACATGGTCTGGTGTGAACAGGGAGAATAAATGTCACATTTTTATGTGACGTGTTGTCGGTTGAGGTGGCACGGTGGCTTAGTGGTTAGCATGTTCTCCTCTCCGTGTTAGGGATTCCAGGTTCTAATCCCCATCTGGGTGGAGTTTCCATGTTCTCCCAGTGTCTGCGTGGGTTTCCTCCGGGTTCTACGGTTTCCTCCCACAGTCCAAAAACATGGATCAAGTCAATTGAGTTTTTTAAATTGCCCCATATAGAGTGTGTGTGTGTTTGTGTGAGTGAGGGTGTGCCCAGTGATAGATTGGCGTCCTGTCCTGAGTGTATCTGCCCAGCACCCGAAACGTTCTCCCCTGAATGTGCATGGGGAACTCCCCGCGACCCTAATAGAGGATAAAGCGGAAGATAATAGATGTATGGATGGATGGGTGTTGTCAGTTGGTGTAATGGTAGGCATTGTTGTGTTACAGCATAGTTGTGTCACATGTCATTCCTGTTTGTAGGTTATTTATGTGGCCGTGTGGGTTTTGGGCCTAATGTATTTTCTCTTCTTTTTGACAAATAAGTACTGGATTAGAATGGTTTGGTGTTTCTGGATATGCAGGTTAGTGGAATCTGCTTTGATCCTATTAAAACAGCCCACCAAAATGGAGTCCATCCTACTGCACTGTGCTTTTTTACACAGGGAGTGGTTTGGTGAGATGCGGGAGAAACTGATACCTGGTACAAATCAATGAAGTGAAGGAGTGAAGAATAGTGAGAGCTCGACAAGGCAGCACAGGAAGGAAGAGAATGCGAGGGTGTGGGTGGTGTTTTGGTGTTTAGTGCTGAAGGGAGGTCTGTTTTATAAAAAGTTATGTGTTTCCGCATGGATCAGGCTTTGTGATTTTGCACCGTTAACCATACTCTGAGAAATTGCTAGAATACTGTTCAAATATTTCAAATGACAGCTAGTGTTCATTCAGGTTAATACAAAGTATTACACATTTGCATGCTTTTAAATTTAAGGCAACAGTTTATCATAAGTCATAATTTGGCAAACTTTCTATAAAATAATTCTACTGACCTTCATCCATCAAGAAAAACATTCTATGTTATTTTAAGAAATCTATTTGCCCACATTTTGTCCTTATCTTAGCAATTCAGTGATTCACAGTTTGTTTTTAATTTTTTCAATAGAGGATCAGTGGAATTGGTATCACAGCTCAGGCGTTTCAACACTAAGGAGCATCAAATCATATATTAATGTATTCACCTGCAAGGGCCAGCAATGCAGCAAAAAAGAACCCTTTTCAAAATGTATCTACAAAGTTGATACTGTGTATTTGTGCAGTGTAGTATTTATATACTCAGACATGACATTTAAAGTACCTTCCCAATTTTTCACAGTTCCTCTTTATGCCACCAAAACAGCTCAGAACCATTAAGGCATGGATGTCATGAAGTTATTACATCTTTAAAGTCTCCATACGGTGCATAACGCCGCACAGTTTTGCAGATAAATGGCCGTATTTACAGGTTTTCACAGTTAACGCTAAACCTCATTGTGATCAGTGGTGCAGGTATTCAGTATGCAGCATACGAGCAACTTTCCTCACTCCATTTAGATGTACTACTTCTGACAAATATGCAGTGCTCAGCATAAGGGTGTATATATTCTTGACATACAGCAGCATATAGTGCACACGATGCTGAAAACAGCCCATGTGTTTACAATCTGTTTAACTCAAGAATAGCAATATAGAGTTAACTAAATATCAGTGCCAATAAACTAACCCGTTTTTGGGAGTGTGTTATGCCATTTAACTTCCAGCACTTTGTAATTTTTTATGCTTCCAACATGCCAACTGATCAGGAACAATATCAAGAACTAGTTGTCTTGCGGCGGCACGGTGTCTTAGAGTCTAGCATGTTCTCCTCTAAGTGCTAGGGATTCCCGTTTGGAATCCCAATCTGGGTGGAGTTTCCATGTTCTCCCCGTGTCCACATGGGCTTCTTCTGGGTTCTGCGGTTTTCCTCCCACAGTCCAAAAACATGGATCAAGATATAAATAGTTAAATAGTTCAATTTTATTTTTATTTTATCTTTATTCTATTTCTCTTACCCTCTTAAATTTAAACTTTATGTGAAGAAGTCAAGAATTTCACTGCTGGCTGTACATTGTATATCTACGTATGTGACAAATAAACCTGATTCTGATTCTGAAGTCAATTGAATTCTCCAAATTGCCCCATATAGAGTGTGTCTATGTGAGTGAATGTGTGCCCAGCGATGGATTGGCGCCTGTCCTGGGTTTATCTGCCCAGCGCCTGAAACGTTCTCCCATGAATGGGCATGGGGAACCCCCCCGCGACCCTAATATAGGATAAAGCGGAAGATAATGGATGGATAGTTGTCTTGCTGCTCTAAACCTGAACCCGTTCTAAATTGATAAGCCATATTATAAACTTGACCTTCCAATGGTTTTCATGTCATGGCAAAGTTATCTACACCACTGTTTAATTAACTTTAGAGGCTTGCAATATCTTAGGAGTTGGCCTCATATATTTGGCCCTTCAGGGTGGGACAGCCTGTAAAAAATATCTACAAAAATTGGACTTTATTTTATATAATATGTATAGCCCACCCATAAAGTGAGTACAGTGGATTTCTTTGAGCTTTTCTGGTGGAGACTCTAAAATCTATTTTGCCTGTGGCTCTTCGCTCCATCCATCCCGATTCTTCCGTTTTGGCACGCCAGCCAGCAGCCGCCCATCCAATGTGTGTTCAGGTGCCAGCAGCTTCCTCGAGAACACTGAGCCTCCCTTCATCTCTCAGTGTGCTGGAGAACCCCCTCCCCATTCCTGCCTGATTCACACACATTTCCTTCACACGGTTGTGGTATCGCCAGCTCCATGGAATGTTAATTTTGTGCCTCTTGTTTTTGGACCTCTATTCATGTGTGGTGTTTGTCTTGCTTATGTGTGCATACATAAACTCTCAGGTGGATCCAGCTGTAACACAGGGTGTACTTGGTTCCATCAGAGCTGAATGGTGGGCCTGTGTGAGCTCATTCCAGCTGTGCTTTAAACTGTGTCATGCACTGTGGCCAGTCCTGCAGACGAGTGAAATCCACCCACAGCAAACCTTAGTTACTATTCCTAGATGCGTCGGGTCTGTTTTTAAAAGACCCGCAGGCTTTGGTTGGCATGGGAGGACAAGCCTTTAAAGAACTCCACCTATAAAGCACAGCTTTCTAGTCCACACCAGACAAGCTTGCTTCATTTTTATGATACTTCCTGTTAAACACATCTAGGGTATTTGCACTGTAATGAGCCTAATGGTTGACAGAAGAGATTTCTTATGGTCTGTGTAGGAATGAGATATCATATGTGTGATTTTCAAATGTACTAGAATACAAGGATCCGAGCAAAAAATGATGCATTATGATTTTTGTAATGTGCAGAACATAGCAATAGCAAAAGATAATAACTTTAAAAAGCAACAGAAGTAAATAATATTCTGTGGATGTTCTGAAAGGTATAATAAATAAAAATTCAACATGCTTTGAAATAAGACCAGTACTATAAACCGGATATGTTTTAAATAAAATCATCAGAACATTAAACATGAAAATTCACTTTTCCAAAATTTGAAATACAACCAAAAACAAAATGACTTCCGAACCACCCATTCTCTCTATATTCAAATATTAGAATTTATGTTGAGCATAAGGTTGTTTCCAGCTTGAATAATATCACATCTTATGTGCTTAGCAAAGTCTGAAAAACACTCGCTAAACTTTCCGCGGTCAATGCCAGGCTGTGCGACGAGATCCAAACGTCATATGTCATTCTGTAGCAGGAATCCAAAGGAATTGGATGACACTGTTTATTGCAGAATGCCAGATTCCATAAGCAAGTCATCTGTCAGCAACTTCTGTTTGTACAATCCTCCACTTTCCGCTGATGGCTAATCATCAGAGAATAAAAGCTGATCTATGGAGATTCCACTGCAGCGTTATGTCTTACTTTCCTTCTGTTGCTCACTAATTTCTAAGAATTCAGAATATTTGGGAATCTATTTTAAAAGGACTCCTGAAAGACGTAATATGTAATGACGTTGTACATATGTAGTCAGGTGGGGTAAGTTAAGGACAGATCTGAGCACTGCCATCATGCAGCCGGCAGTGTAAATACTGTACTTACACTGGAGGCTCTGCAGTCTTTGGTTCTGTCGCTGCCCAAAATAGAAACAATGGTGCAGACTGATGCTGTGTTTATGTGTCTGTCTCTTTTATGTTATTGTAATATTTTATGTTCCTGGATTTTCTTTTATCTGTAAACTTACTGGTATCTGAACAGGAAAGGGTTTATTATGACCATAAGTCAGAATGGAAATCCCAGGTAGATAAACACAGCTGTTTACAGGAAGAGGCTTTGTGAACTTTTCAGCGCAGTCTTTACTGGGAATGCCCTGAACAAAACCAACTCATTACTGGGTACAAAGTTTCTAATATTAGAATAAGAAAGAGAGGTCAGAGATTAAAAGATTAAATGAAAATGTAACATTGAAGGGGATTTTTGATCATTCTGAACTTCGGGACTACTTTTGGGTCCACATAATTACAAGAAATTAAAATAACAAAATCAGTCAAGTATTAAGTTCAAATCTAAAAACACCAGCCTCTGTGACAAAGCAACACCGTAATCCTGTGATACAAACCTGTACTAAAGCAATAAGGCATGAGAGGGTGTGCATTATTGTGAATAAATCATGGGAAAGATGTGTTGTTATGCATGAAATATCTGTTCCTTTTTTATGTTTCATATTTTCATGTGGGCGGCACGGTGGTTTAGTGGTTAGCACGTTCGCCTCTCAGCGATAGGGATTCCCGGTTCGAATCCCCATCTGGGTGGAGTTTCCATGTTCTCCCCGTGTCCGCGTGGGTTTCCTCCGGGTTCTCCAGTTTCCTCCCACAGTCCAAAAACATGGATCAAGTCAATTAAGTTCTCCAAATCCCCCCATATAAAGTGTTTACAGTATGTGTGTGTGTGTGTCTGTGTGAGGGAAAGTGTGCCCAGCGACAGATTGGCATCCTGTCCTGGGTGTATCTGCCCAGCTCGTGAAACGTTCTCCCCTGGATAAGTCAAAATAGTATTGTGCAAGTTACGCAAGGTTCTGGTATTCATGCCGTGGAACCATGAGCTACCGTCTGGCATGGCAAATATCAGCTGTTGGTTTATGCATGAAACTGCAATAGCCAATGACATGTGCGTCTGTGTGCAGCTCATTAACAATTTACATCAGCCTCTTTGTATCTGGCTCTCTGCAAAAGGAAGATTTTTGACCCTCACCCTTGACACACTCAGGTTGTCTGGCTGTTGCATGTTCTCTCATTCACACGCACACATTGTCTTTCACTTCTCTTTCACCAGATGGAAGATTACACCCATAGTGTCGTTTAGATGAGTCAGAGTGAAACAGTGTGTTCACTCATCATTGGTATGATATGAAACCAGCCAAGCGCTCAATTGGCAAATATCAGAGGTACAACCAGAAGAGACTGCCTGTTCTCCGAATACATTTGCGTGTGTGACTATTTGTCTAGGGACTACATGTTCTTTTATATTTAAACCTGGGTTAATGCATAGTCATATAAATGAAGCAGTCTCAATTCACCATGCATTTTATTGTAAGTAATTTTAATATATATATATATATATATATATATATATATATATCCCCCCCCCCCCCCCCCCCCCCCCCCCCCCCCCCCCCCCCCCCCCCCCCCCCCCCCCCCCCCCCCCCCCCCCCCCCCCCCCCCCCCCCCCCCCCCCCCCCCCTATTTTTTTGTCTTAGCCGTCATCCCTCTGACAGACTCAGAGCACAAACTACTAGCACTACATTTTGCGGTGGACCCAGGCCGAGACTGGGATTGGGGGAGGGATGTTAACGACAACACCAAGTTGGCAGGGTAAGATCTATAACTTATCTCCAGCCTATACCTACCCAAGAGCTCATAACCTCCCTCAGGTCTCACTCTGAAAGTCCAAAGCTGGATTTTCTATTCAGTTTCTCTGCATGCTTCGGTAGTCCCCTGTATCCCGATGTTCAACTGTCAGGACCCCACAGCACAACAACAAAGCACATATCATTTGGGTTTGGTGCGAGAGGATCAGCTGCAGGAGTGTTGCTGGAAATTTATATCCCTCTGTGACACTGCAGTACTGAAGATAATCCACCTACATCCTGTAGGAAACTGCAACCAACATCCTGTATGCCACATTCTGTGAGCATTGATGATAAATCTACAAGGTGAAGCACTAAGATATATATGTCCAATAGAGTGCACAGTGAGTGGACAGTGGTGACACTAGTGCATCACACATGAACACAGTTATAGTGTCAATTTAGTGCTGAGTATCATCCACCCTCCAGTTGTACCTTATGGGGGTCCTGACTAGTAAAGAACTGAGTAAGGAAGACCAACAAATAGACTACAGTCTGTACGAGATGTATAAATATACAAAGTACATTGATATGATAAGTTGAACTAATAACATGGACAACTAGTCTGAAAACAGGAAGGTGTACCAAATAAAATTAACAATGTATATGTTATTCATTAACAGAAAAGTAATTGGGATTTGTAATGTTGTTTCTTTTAATTACTTGCTTATTGTTCATTTTTAAAAATACACATGTCATTTAAAAACACATTTTAATATAATAAATATAGAAATAAGTTTTTTTATAGGCTGTATTATATAAACATCGACAATATTCATGATGACAACATATTATATTCCTGATATTATTAAATTACATTTTTTCCTATGTAAGAACCTTAAAAGCACATTAGATTATGAAAGTCATCGTTATGTTTTGGTGCAGTCTGCAGAAATTCAAAGTTCCTGTTTAGACCTTTAGCAGACTGATAAATTGACTGTAGTTGCTATTTAAACAGTAAATGCCTTAATATAATTAGTGCTAATGCATTTCCTAAATTGCAATATTATGGAATTTCCCCAAATATTTGCTGAGTTTGAAGATTAGAACATAGTGATAATCTTTTTACTGTGGGTTCTAAAGGTTTGTTGTTGTCTTTTAGACTTATTCTGTCTTTGGAGGCAAAACTAAACATCCTGCACAGTTATATGAATGTAACATGGATTCGAATTCCTTCAGAGACGAGGGTGCGTATGGGTTTTATTAAATCATCGTCTTAATGTATTGCATCAAAGTTACCCATGCAGTGTTTCATTATTTTGCTCAATCTTCCATTTCTCAGGCTCCCCTTGCTCAACCTGAATCACCAACTGCCTCGGCTGGAGAAGATGTGCAGTCTTTAGCCGAATCGATGGACTCGGACCGGGAGTCTGTTTGCAGTAACTCTAACGGCAAGTCGAATAAAGAGAAGGACAAGGACAAGCAGCGCAAGGAAAAAGACAAAGCACGTGCCGACTCTGTAGCCAACAAGCTTGGCAGCTTCAGCAAAACTCTGGGCATCAAGTTAAAGAAGAACATGGGGGGTCTTGGCGGCCTGGTACATGGCAAAATCAGTAAGTCCAACGCAACAAATGGACGTACACCAGAAAACAATGAGCAGAAGATCAAGAAAAAGGATTCCAAAGCACGAAAAGGGAGTAAAGAAGAGTCAGGCCAGTCGACCAGCACATCTTCCTCTGAGAAAGCAACTAGCCCGTCTCCTACTGACGGAGCCTCAGGTAACTCCTCTGGAGAACGGCAGTCTAGTTCGGGTAAAAGCTCAGATGAAAGGACACTGGACAACTGGAAGTACAGCACAGATGTCAAACTGAGTCTCAATATCCTTAGGGCAGCCATGCAAGGTGAGCGCAAATTTATCTTTGCAGGCCTCCTTTTGACAAGTCATCGACATCAGTTCCATGAGGAGATGATTAGCTACTACCTAAGCAGTGCACAGGAACGCTTTAGTTCTGAGCAAGAGCAGAAAAGGAAGGCTGAGGCTGAGAAGAAGCCCCAGATCAACGGTACCCTGAACAAAAAACCTGAACAAGAGAGCAACTTCCAGGCAGATCGCTCGGACTGTTCCCCTGCCGAAAGTTGCTCCCCTGTTCTACATCCTAGCCATATCCACACACTGAAGAACCAAGGAAGAAACAGTCCTACCCTGCCGGCTTTCCCAATTCCCATCCCGAACCCCAAATCTGTCTCAGTCTCTCGCTCATCCATGTCACCTAGCCCCTTTTCCTCACCCAGCAATGGTGCTAAGAGACCTGAACCTATCCCAGTGTCAGCTCACTACAGCCATACACCACCCATCCAAAGGCACAGTGTCATTCACTTACGGGATAGTAACCTCCATTCATCCAGCTATCAGGATGAGCCTTATAAGTTACCAGTGGGAACTCTTAAAACCTGTGCAACGTACCCTCAGCAAAACCGATCACTGTCCTCGCAGAGTTACAGTCCAGGACGCATGTCCGGCATCCGTGTCATCAACGCCGGAGATACCCTGCCATACAGCATGCCTGGCGAGCACAAGTCCCATACCTACACCAACGGGTTCAATGCCAACCACATCCGTGACTGTCTGGAGTTTGCCGACGCAGAACTCACAAACCACACCTGGCTTAGCCATGACAAATCCAAGCTACGAAGCGGGACCTGCGCTATGTATTGGTTCCAGCAAAAACGCTGTAAGAGGGAAAACTGTTCCTTCTACGGTCGGCCCGAAACGGAGAACTACTGCTCCTACTGCTATAAGGAGGAGCTGAAACGGAGGGAAAAGGAGGGCAAAGGATACCGGCCTGGATAGCCCTGCCAACCCCAGTGCATTCAGCACTGGTGTGTGAGTGTGTGCAAGGCCGCAGAACTAGCAACAAAAGACCAACAGCCACAATGTCCACTTTCTGTGCTGTGTGAGTGATAGAAATATACTGGCATAACGGTTTTCTAATCTATTTAAGAATGCTCTACTTGTATTCTTGTTACCTTTCTGTGCATACCTTGCAGTTTACAGCTTTGGCCAGAGATTGTGCTATTGTTTTCTTTGTCAGTCTGTTGTTTGTCCAAATTCTTTTACTTGTTTTAGAGTAAAAGCTCATGTCTGTGCATTTTGCTCAGTCTGTATTATAAACATTCTCGTACTAGCTGAAAGAGATCTAAAAGCATATGTCAATCTCCTCTGAGCTCCCCAAATGCTAATGGGTAACTCATCGGAATGCAATACTTCACAACATAGCTCTTCAAAATCTCAACATACAATAACATCCTACTGCGGTGCAAATAATTCCTTCGGGGAGGGCCCACCATTGTTGAGCATGGAATTTTATTTTTTTAAAAAAGCAATAAGTTTGGTAAAGAAAACCAACCCCTCCTCCTTTTTATCTATGCATTCATAACGTCAGCCATACCTTTCTGTCTGTTGGGTATTATCTGAATGTGGGATGATGTTAGCTGAAACATCTTGTTTATGTGACTTGTGCATCTTTGTTGGGTATATCTTGTGATTTTGATTGTGCCTCTAGTAAGGGGTCCTTTGTGTACATGGGTTTGCATTCCATTACATTTAGTCTGTGTTTTGCAAAACGTTACAGTCATGGTAGAAATGGATGAAATGGTCGAATAAACACCATGACAATATATAATGGAATTTAAACCATTATACACCTGTGCAGTCCAAAAGTGAAATGTACTGAAATGTATTGTTATTGTTTAGGGTGAACGTACCTACTAAGCTCACCAAAACCCTGACATTATCTAGAAAACAAGACTGTAATTGTAGCAGAAGAATTCATTTTTATATTAAGTAATTACATTTTTATGACTTTATTAAAATTTAGTTTAATTCAAAATTAAAAAAGACACATGGCCTTAAATGTCCTTTGTACCCCCTCATGTCCACTTATGTTCCAAATAAGCTCACGATGGCACTTTGTATTGAAAGGTTATTATATTTATTATATAGCAATTCTTTGTTGTTTATGAACTCTTTTGATGAGAATTTCAGACTGATGGTAGTTCTAGAATTCCAGAAGCCCTGCATCTTCTTTGTTTGCCATGACATTTCCTCAGTTCGGTCCCAAAATCTGTTGTGTCTGGGCCTTTCCTCAAAATTGTCATAATTAAGTGTTCCTTACTTTTCTGGGTCATACCATTAATGTAATAAAAATAGACTGCAGGTAAAGTGACAATTGCTGCATATTTTCATTTGGTAAATAAAGCATCAGGTGAAGTAAGTAGCACAGTTGACTCATAGGAAGAGGGTCTCAGTAAAAGTTTTCAGAAGATTGCCAGAGTGTGTGAGGTTTGTATGTTTTCTACAACTCTGCGTGAGTTTTCTCCATGGTAA
This sequence comes from Corydoras maculifer, assembly GCA_019802435.1. Taxonomy (NCBI): domain Eukaryota; kingdom Metazoa; phylum Chordata; class Actinopteri; order Siluriformes; family Callichthyidae; genus Corydoras; species Corydoras maculifer. Next base: position 805,860 of record JAFMOD010000903.1, on the reverse strand, counting down.
CTGGTTCACTCCCACATGGTACAAAGACATGTAATTGGGTGATACACTCATTTAAAAGTATTTGTGAGTGTGTTTGCCCATTAGATAAGTTACCAATAGATAAGTTGCAATAGATAAGTTACCTGTCCAGGGTGCATCCCAGAAATCCACCTAATGGGCATCTAATGCACTTACCACTGCACCTCTTATTATGGTACACCCTCTAATCCTAGGGCCTAGAATTGTGTGCTACAATTCTTTTTATTCCTTATATTTTTGTAGTTTTGGCTTGTGTTTACACTTCAATATATGCATTTTTTTGTGTTTTAGTTTTATATGTTTAAATTAGCGTACAGTATTTAAAAGAAAATGGACAAAAGTCACACAGACACACTATAATCTTGTGGAAAAACATACAGCACAGGTAACGCCGTGTGCCGTTTACATGATCAAAGGGATCATAAAAGATGTTCCAATACATTTGTCTATATAGTACCGATGCTGTTTAATGTTAAATATGTTTTATGTAGTAAATAATTGAAAATTGGGCTCTTGCTGGTGCTGAACTCTCTTTAGGATGAGTGACGGTATGGGCATCATGTGCAAGCTTATTTTCATATAAATTATTTGGCTTCCATGAAAAATGCACTGGCCTTAAACGAATATATTATGTTCTGTGATTTAGAAACAAAAAACACCTTCACTCTTCAATTAACCTATGCATACCACTCCACCTTATTTCCCTTCTTTCTCAAAATCTTACCAAATACAGCTTTGTCTAAAGGCTGAAGAATGTTTTGATGTGAGCTGGAGGTTGCAGAGTCTCTACACTGCTTTCCTCTGGGAATAAGTTTTGGGTTTGATGTGTTGAAAATTACACATACATATAAATGTAATACTTGGAGATTAATTGGTACGTTTGCCCTACATCATGAAGAAAACATATTTATGGCCAACAGTATGTGGACATGATCATTATTCTTTATTTCTATGAACAACTAATATTACCAAATTTTAGGCATACTTTTGCCATCAAGTATGTTTTCTTAACATCCAGAGGTAATTAGTTGCCAATGTATAATTAACCAAACGTTATTTAACCCATTTAAATCCTCAGGAATTCTGTTTTTTCCAAAAGATGCCCAGGAGTTGATTTATCGGTCTTTAAAAATGAAAATCACAAGCGCATGGAGACCAAATTGGATTAGAGTTGGAAAACATCTCAATGCAAACATATTTTTTGTACCTTTGGGCCCTTAGAGTATTGTTACAGCTCAGTTAAGTGAGCATGGGCAAGGCAACATCTCCACCTGATGAATGTCAGAACACTGCTTGCTGCTTTTCAACACGTGGTCATCTGTAGTAACCCCACGTGAGTTAACTCAGAGTGTCTGTCTCTTCTGGCAAAAGATGCCCTTTGTTTCTGGTGTTCGCTTTCCATGGTTCTACTGTGCCACCTGCTGTGTTTCCTTCCTCCCTCCCTCCTTGACATCTTTGGTTTGATGCAACATTATGTACTAATGCTGTCTTTAGAACTGTAAACTCTGATTTTGTATTCATTTGACAGTTTTACACAAAATGATTCATTTGCACATTAAGTACTGTTGTAAATAGTTAATGGAAAAGAGACATGGATCAAAAACAAAGTTAGTTTGTTGTTAACACTGATGTGTGTGTGTGTGTCTCTGTGTAATTACTTTAGCATATGGGGATGGGTGACTGAATAACTAAGCACATTACACAAAGTCAAAACGGCTCTCAAAAGCTTGGAATTTGTAAGAACTGTATAATCCAAAGAGTTAATGCTGCTGTCTGTAAGTCTGTAGTTTTTCAGTAGATTAATCATTCCAAACCTCGATTTGTTAACAGATCCTAAATCTGCGGCAAGTACATTCCAACTTTCTTGCTTCTTATCTATAGTACGACATCACTACATAAGAAATGATACTGCAAATGTCCCTGATTCCTCTTTTCTGTGGCGGTCAACATATACAATTTAAAAAAAGAGCTGAAATGTATTTAACACTGACTCTTCATCACTATTTTAATGTTTTCATTTACATTTACATTACATTTGGTCATTTAGCAGACTCACAAGGTGAGCACAGGATTAATCACAACATCTCTGGAGCAATGAGGGTTAATGGCCTTGCTCAAGGACTCACATTGGTAACTTTATTGGACCTGGGATTCAAACCCACAACCTTCAGAATGATAGCCCAACACCCTAACCACTGAGCTACCCCACCTTTCAAGCCTCACTTTGCATTTTTCATATGACAGTAGTAAAGGCTTTGGTCAGAAATGTCTGGTCCTCTGACAGAGAGATGAAAGAAGCTCCTGTTACTCAAAACCAATAGCTGTGATGTGATTCTTGAGAAAGCTAACTTATTTTGACCACATTAAACTATTGCTTAGACAAAGTGAACTATACACTATATGGGTAAAGTATTGAAACAATTTATTACACATTACAATTTTATCACATCACATATTATGTTGGCTCTTTACAACCCCAACAGCTTCCACTCTTCTGGAAACACGTTCTACTATATTTTGAAGTTCATTGAACGCACACCTAGTTTTATGAACAGGACACAGATATGACAACAAAAAATACATATTAGGAATTAACGAAACACGTGAATTCAATGATTAACAGAGGTATATACTGACGATGTATACCACCAAAAAAAGAAATCAATAAATATAAAGCAAAGAAGACTTCAAAATGTTAAAATGCTATGAAGTATAAAGGTGAATGTGTCTCTTTTTGCCCAATGCCTTGTGTAATTTGAGCAATGTCATGCAGTCAATATTAGAGCCCAGATTAGAACATCTATTTACTCACAAAATTGATCCCATGATGTGAAAATAGACTTCAGGATACAGCAGTGTATGTCTTATGCATTTTAACTCATTAATCATGCACCATTTCAGACCAGGACTACTGACTGCAGAGAAACACAAGCACTAAGCAGCTGTCTCACAGTTCACCTGTCTAACAACTGCCCCGTGGCTTGGCAGCTGACACTGAGCACTTTCTCACTGCCACAGCACTCCACACAAGCCCCACCATCCATATATGCATGTGGAGTGCATCTGCAGTCTAGAATTCAAGACTCGATGCTCAGACAATACCTTAAGACACCCTTATGTTTTATACAAGCACTATTCCTTTTATAAGATGGCATTTCATTTCATTGCATTTGTTTCCTTTTTTAGTATATTGCTCTAAAGATAAAAGCCTCTAACATGAATGTAGGCTAACACATTATTTCCCCCAATTTCTAGTACAATTTATTTTCAATATGTGAATATTTACGTCAATATAAAGCACAAAGGTTTAAATACCAAATGTTTTTAATATCAGCTCAGTAAATGCTGAGAACAAAAATAAAATAAATGAATTGCAACTGCAGTTTAAAGAAACATATTCCAAAATCCAACCAAGATTTAACACACCACACAAATATTATATATTATTGTTGGTAACATTCATTCATTCATTCAATATCTCCGCTTTATCCTCTATTAGGGTCGCGGTGGGGTTCCCCATGCCCATCCAGGGGAGAACGTCTCGGGTGCTGGGCAGATAGACCCAGGACAGGGCGCCAATCCATCGCTGGGCACACACTCACTCACACAGACACACTCTATAGGGGGCAATTTTTTTTTTTGAGAATTCAATTAACTTGATCCATGTTTTTGGACTGTGGGAGGAAACCGGAGAACACGGAGGAAACCCACGCAGACACGGGGAGAACATGGAAACTCCACCCAGATGGGGATTCGAACCGGGAATCCCTAGCGTTGAGAGGCGAACATGCTAACCACTAAGCCACCGTGCCGCCCTGTTGGTAACATTACTTTCAATAATGTTATTGGTATGCAATATATAATAACTATTATCAAATATAAAGGTTTCTTTTGCAACATACATTGATGTTAAAACAGTCTAAATAAATAAATATATTTATCTTTGTTGCAGTTATTACAGCAAATTATGATTTTGATTGATTTGAGGTTTAGTTTTAGGCAGATTTGAACAATGTACACTGCTGTAGACTGCTATTGTGGGTAGAAATTTTAAGCTTAGCAGATATGAATCACACCACGGTCATTTTTTTTATCATTGCCTTGCTAAATTATCTTTTTGTTTGATTCTCTAGCAAATAATTGAATATGTTGGTATTAAGTTCTCAAAAGGCTCCAGCATTAATGTCGTGATCGCTTTCATTCCATTCACCAGCTGTAAAATACTCTAGATAAGAACAGATGCAAAAATGGAGGTAAATTATTACCAGAAGAGGAGAAGAGACATCCACTTTAGATATCTCATATCACTAGTGTCTGCTCAGTCATTTGTTAGGGTAGCGGGGGTTTCCCAAGCCCACCCAGAGGAGAACGTTCTGAACCTGGATCCCCAGTGCTAAAAATTTGCTAAGGATACACAAAAATGAAACCCAATTATGTAGTCTACAAGTCTTTATATTGCAATTAGCAGTAATTAAGCAGATGTTGTAATGGCCCACCAGACCGAAACCCCAAACTTCCCAAAATTAGATCCTATCTGAACACAAAGCTAATTTTAACACATGTCCAAATAACCAGTCTGCAATTAGGACTACTTTGGGGTTTGTTCAGGGGGATGGGGTGATTGTCAGTGCTTTGCGTTTACATAAGAATTTCAACTAAACCACACATTGAAATACATTCCAATTTTACAGACCTTATCAATTTGATGTAATTAAATAATTTAATTGTGGACATAGCTGATCTTTAGTGTCTGTAAGCTCATGTATACAGAGGGGAATGTGATTCCTTCTAATGTTGCATACGGAAACTTTTGGAAAGGATAAGTCCCTGATTGGTAGTGATGAGCGATAGAGAAATGAAGCCTGATGATGGAAATTCAACACAAAAGGAACAATGGGACTGGAACAGAATGGTATTTTCCATAATTTGTAGTCAGTGATATTGGCAGTTCTCACACACACACACACACACACACACACACTAAGGCTAAGATTAGTAGGTACTTGTGTATTAGCGATTTCCCTGTGAGAGCGCTTAACAAAAACATTCATTATCATTCTTGCTTTCATGTGAGTTTCAGACACATCTGTCTCAGCTTTCACACAACAGCAAGAGCAATCTAAATAACTAATTAATATTGATGCTTACTTAGCACCAGGTTGCTTTTAAGCTGATGAAAACACTAATAAAACACTAATGAAACACTAATGAAAGGTCATTATTGATGCAATATGAAAATCAAGTGAATATTTTGGTGTTAAAGAAATTTAACAGCTTTGATCTACTTTTTAATTCAGTCCTTTTCTGATGAGCTGTATAGGCACAATTTAGCACATAAATATATTATTGAATGAGAATTTACTTGTCTAAGATTTAAGATCATTACAAATTAACAACAGGAGTGGGTATCCAGTTTTATGGGTTTGTTAGCAGATGTATGTGGTATATGATGAAATAATTGTTTTAATCAAGGGGACAGCTTTATATGGGCTCAGTTTTCTATAATAAAAAAAAAGATTTACAAATATCTGACAGTTTGTACCAATGAGACAATTCAAGATCATTACTGCCCTATCCCGAGAGATCAGTCAAAGAGTAATAACAATTAGACTACAACATCAAATAGTAATTCAGGAATTCAATAGACTAGATTTTTTATGCATTTGGAATCTTAAATAAATTAGAAGACCACTACCAACATTGAACCACAATGGTGTGCATGACAGGGTAATAAGAAGCATGCAAAACTCTCCATCTATCTCTTTGTATTTTGTTGTCAGACCTATTTACAGCAACTGGTTTCCAAAAATCCCTTTTAAATAATAAAATCATAGTTTTAAGTCACAAAAAAATGAATAATGATAAATATAGGTAACCACTCTATAGAACATCACTTTAAAGGGGATCACATAATATGATCTTTATATAAAAATTACTCATTTATCATCTATTTACTTAAATATTCATGATTTATTTTATATTAAATTAAATTATGTTTTGTTTGTTGTTCTATTCTAGTTTTGTGTCTTGTAGGTAGATTTTATTAATTTATTTTTAAAATTTTTATTGCAAATTTGAAACAAGTTCACAAGTGCCGCAATTATTTAAAGTGTCCTATTCATATTTAATTTAAGGTGATGATATAATTTGGTTGTGCTTGTTGTCATGTCTGCATTTTGCTCTGTTCCTCCTTTACAGCAGATGCCCTTATTCAGCACTTTTTACAGAGGTCATTACATCACACAGTCCAAGCAATACAGGGTTAAGGCTCTTGCTAAAGTTCCCCACAGTGGCAGAGTGACAGTAAAATATCAACCTTCTGTCCTCTAGTCCAGAACATCAACCACTGAATCGACACTAAGCCACAACTGAGCTAAAAATAGACATGTAGTGAATTTACATTTTAATATAACTCAGGTTATAATCCTTTATTCAAAGATAAAGTGATGTTGATCTAATGTGCATTTCTTTTTTCTTTTTTTTTGCCATTAATTACTTTTCCATTTGTACAAGTACGAAGAACACCAAAAAAAGACGGTAAAGTACAAAGTACATGAAATTAGACAAGATTTCAGAAAGAAAGTGAAAACAAAAAGATTTGATATGCTGCTAAGTAATAAAGAAAGCAAAAGTAAAGTGTGATCCTAAAATGAAAATGAATCAAAGATTAAAACATTTTAATTAAAGTTAAGAACATTTTTGACAGTTCTTTGTGTCTTTAGGCCCCCTACCAACGTCCACCCACCACCCCGCTCTCCTCTTGCTTTCAGCACAGGTTGCAGTGTGTGTGCCAGTGCCAGCCGGTGTCGCCCCCACACAAACACAGAGAGAGATACAGGGAGATAGAGAGAGAAAGCAATGGGGGGTGGGTGGGGGGTTTGGGGTTGTAGTGTTACACTACAGCAACACCCACCAAGAGATGCCCACACACAAAGTCCGAACTGAATCAGTCTCACCGGGCACCTCGAAGCAACAGCCTCCCTGTGACGATTCCACCTCTCTTAACAATGCTCTTTATTATATACTCACACTGCTGCACCACCCACATGTTCCTTTTCTTTGGTTTAACCTACAGACTTTGCTTTGCAGGTTAGAATACTGCAAGACATCCCTCAACTGCGGATTCAGAGCATGCTGTGATGCGGTGATGCTGAGTTGCTGTGATATTGAACAGAATGTTCATTTTGTTCACTTCAAATTGAACCACCTTGTGACAGGCAGTGATAGAAAAGAATTAAAAAAAGGGAAAAAAACTTTTCCCCTTCTATTTCTCAACCACACAGACACATAGACTCCCTCACTCAGTCACAACTGTTCCCCCACCTGCATCGTCGTGCTCAGTAGAGGAACACAGTGTTCTCTAGGTTTGTGTAGCCTGTCCTTACACGGCCCCTCCTGCTGCTGCTGTGTGCTGAAGAGTGTGCACGAGTTCACCCTTTGGATTCTGATATCATCATCATCTGTCTGCACTTTTAGCCATAATCTTTGCGAGTACACCAAGGTTAAATTTAAGCTGGAACAAAAACACTGACTGCGCCAGGCCTTTTCGAGTTGCTCAGTTATACCGTTTCACTCAACAGAACCCAAAATATTGCAGTTCACATTTTATTACAGCCAAACCTTTTACACGCCAGCAGACTAGTTTAACTGCTGTTATCAGGGAATGATCAGGGGTTGCCGGCAGTCAGGTTATACTACTCCACTCGGAAGTGGACGAGAGAGCCAAGTTCATCTCGGTGTAACCGTCATAAACATAGTGTCAGAGAGGAAAGACGGGAAAAAGACATTCAAAAGGCGTCACTGAAGCTAAGCCTGTCTGCCACATACTACTCCTGCTTTGTAATTAGGTTTAGAAGTGTTGAGTGTATCACATTTACACTAATAATGGTGCCGGAACACCTGAAACCAGTTATAATGGATAATAAAGCATGTTTATTCTTTCCTGATAAGTTTAAAACAGAAAAAAACATGCAGCAGGACATTGTGTGTTGTTGATCTATTGAATAAACCTTTATTACAGGCTTTAAATTGTCAATATTTTTTTCTTTGTGTGTACTTGTAAGTGTAAAGGACATGTTAGATAGCAGGTGTGATGGGGTCAGAAATGCAGATGATACAACAGATTTAGATGACAAAACCCGACAAACAAGAGCAGAAAGTAGTATATCAGTAATCATTATGATGTAAATGAAAGTGGATTTGATTAAACCAGCATAGTTAAAAAGGTGTATATATATAATTAATCCTCTGCTGGGGGATGCTCATCCAGAGGAGAACACTTCAGGCGCTGGGCAGATGAACCCAGGACAGGGAGCCAATCTATTGCTGGACATACACTCTTTCACACACACACACACACACACACACACACACACACACACTATATGGGGCAATTTAGAACAAACAATTTACCTCAAATCCATTATTTTGGACTGTGGGAAAAAAAACCTACACAGACACAGGGAGAACATGGAAACTCCACCCAGATTGGGATCCCAAACTGGATCCTGCTCTAACAGATGGAGATGCTAACCACTAAGCCACCGTGCCGTCCTATTTGAGAATTTGAGATTAATCTGTATTTCCATTAATGGTACATGATTTGAAATAATTTATTGCATATCACGTATTAATACGAATGTGAAGAGGTCAGAGGTGTGTAGTATTATCAATAATATCATGGCTAGACAAACATACCGGAACTATGCATTTTATAAAACAGCCCTCTGGTCATAAGTGGAAATTCATGTAGAATTTATTTATTTATATTCTTATATATTTAGATGTTGATTGTCAAGTGATGCAATAAAACTAGAAGGAAGAGCATTTACAGTTTCCCACTACATTGCGCTGTGCAAACGACAAATTTAGAACAGGAAGTTGGTTTGTGTCATTTATGATTACTGAAATTAGCCAAATGGATGAGGAAATTTTATCAAGCAATTCACTGGGTGGAAGCAAGAAACTGGCTGAAACTGTTGTGACACAGTGGTGCAATGCTTAGTGTTCTCACCTCTCAGCCAAAGGTTACTGGGTTCAATTCCTAGGTACGTTTGTATGTTCTTTCTGTCCATGTGGGTTTCATCTGGGAGATACTTACAGTACATCCACACTAGCTCTGTGTCCAGATGGGTTTTCTTTTTAGCCGTGTATCACAATCTGTGTCCAAATTCAAACGCTTGGAAATGCACATCACATTTCCATAGTGACATAAACAATAATGAACTAATCCAGCACGGTTACATCGAGTGATCAGACCCAATTACAAAGAAAAAAATAGTTTACAGTTCAGCGCTTTTGAAATATTTCATTTTCTTATCCAGCCTAGGGTGGCACGGTGGTTTAGTGGTTAGCATGTTCTCCTCTCAGCACTGAGGATTCCCAGTTCGAATCCCCATCTGGGTGGAGTTTCCATGTTCTCCCCGTGTCCGTGTGGGTTTCCTACAGGTTCTCCGGTTTCCTCCCACAGTCCAAAAACATAGATCAAGTCAATTGAGTTCTCCAAATTGCCCCATATAGTGTGTGTATGTGTGCGTGTCTGTGTGAGTGTGTGCCCAGCGATAGATTGGCACCCTGTCCTGGGTGTATCTACCCAACGCCCGAAACGTTCTCCCCTGGATGGGCATGGGGAATCCGCCCGCGATTCTAATATAGGACAAAGCGGAAGGTAATGGATGAATAAATGAATTATCCAGCCTAAAACAGAGCCTCTGTGTTTGCAAACTGAAATTGATCCTGCAGCCTGATACTAACTAACTGATGGATTAAATGCGCTTAAGGTGATAAATTATGCAAATTCTGCACAAAAAGCAGAGATCAGGAAGCAGTACAAGGATCATGCATGCTATAAAATACTATATGCACTCCCCCACACACACTGACTGGACAGACAGAGAGACAGGAGGTGGGCAGACTGAGCAGGGAACACACCAGCCTGTCTTCTCTCTGAATATTTTTAGCACCTTCCTCCTTCCTGTTCAGTTCAAAAGTGATGGAGATGAACAGAGCAAGGACAAACCAGTTGGTGGGTGGCTGCGTATTCAACTCTTCCCTCTTATATAATCACTACTCCAGGGTCTTCAGCTCTTATTTAACTCAAGTTTTTATGCCTGATATGCCATTCTTGACTAAGCTGCGCAGACCCTGTAACCCAGGTGTCGCCACCACCTACATGTCAGTTTAGATTTCTGTGCCATTTGAGGTTCTGCTGCCTTAAAAAGCAGAAGCAGGAGAAGTTGCAGTATTTGCATAGACGCCATAGCATGAGAAAAAAAACACACTTTCCATTCTGTTTCTCTCTCTCTCGCTCTCTCTCACACACACACACACTCACTCTAAAACTCAGTCATTACTGTATTTAAGTGGATTAGCTAATTAGTGTTAATACCTGTAGCAGATACATTAGAAGAAAGGTGAAAAGGTATTTCATCAGTAGAAAGAAATAAAAAAAAATAGATTAGGAAAGATAGGGAAAATTTTAATAGAATTAGAAATCTATAGATACACAATAAATTCCAATTATATAATTTTCAGTTACGTACAGACATATAATAGAGGAATAAAATGAAACAAATATTGCACATATGGTATAGTTTGGTATCTGATTAAGCAGCGGGCAGTCTTAATGTAATGCAGAGTGTGTTGTAAAGCCCTGTTCTAATACTGTAGAACAGGGCTGTAGTCTTAAACCTGGATATACAGTGTGGAACAGTGGAACGTCCCAGGTAAGATTCTCAAATGAGAAATCAAGGTCTTTACACTGCGTTGTGCATTATTTTTGTTTCCTTTGAGAGCTCAGGTTTCCTGTTACTGTACAGCCTCAATCATTTTTCAAGTTGTTGCTGATTAAGGTTGGGGAGGAGCCTATGCCATCACTCATTAGGAAACTGTGACTAACCCTGGACAGAGTGCCTTCACTGTGCAGACACACATACAAACCAAGTCACACCTAAAGGCAATCGCTCTGGACACATGCGCTCACATCACTGGTGCATGGAGGGGTTAAATGTGGAGGACCAAACACTTGGTTAAAGAGTAAAAGCATGTATTCTTGGACTTAAGTCCAAGTTTGGCACCAAATGAGGATGAGATATTGTATATTTATTAGGCATCTTAAAACACTGTGTCCGGCTGTTTCTTACCTGGGTTCTTAGCTAATAGAAGAGGCATGCAGGCAGGAAGCAAGAGGTCGAGCGGTCAGGCAGGTGGAGAGGGAGAGGTCAGCAGCAGGTGTGCGAGCAGGTGGTACACAGTGAATTCAGTATAATCCACAAAGGAGACGATTCATCCAAAGTATAAGTTCCAAGTTTCAAGATAAGTTTTCTAAACTTCAACTATGTAGATTAGTTACACTTTTTGAGGTTTACACACGTAAAAAACTATTCAACTATTGCACTTCCATTGAACACCCCAGACTATTCACCATATGGAGGACACCATCTTTACCTGAACAGGTGACCTAATGTTATATCAAAATAAAAGTTCCAGGCTAAAAACCAGCAGTGTGAGAGTCTAAACCAAAGGCAAATTTGATCAAATCAGGCCCAAACACATGTTAACAGATGTTCATTTACAGTATTCTGTAATCATGGGTAGATCTGGTAGCAAAACCATCTAAAAAGTTTGCTTAACAAAAAATGTGATGATAAAAATATGATTTATTATGTTAGTTTAGATGGATTTGTCTTAATTTGAGTTCTGTAGGTAATATTTGTCTTTTGTCTATGTTAAGCCTTCATAAGCATCAACCCCGTCAGATATAAATTGAATTGCTATCTTGAGGTTTTCGAGTGTGTGAACGGAATGCTGTTCTGTTTGTGAACTTGTGTTATGGTCTTTTATCTGAATAACCTGAATAATGTCACAAAGACTGAATTTCAAATTTATAGGCAAAAGCAGAATAAAGTAAGTGCATTTCTGTGCTTTTCTATGAATTAATTGGAGCGGAATCACATGATCTTGGTGAGGAAGGGAAGAAAATGCTGGAAAGCAAATTAGCAGCTTTTTTGCTTCAACAAAAAATGGCATTTTTAAACAACAAATAGGGTTAAGATTTCTGAAGACTATACTCACTTTCAGTGAGCCATGATGTTAATACACTGATATTTTGCTCTTTAAAGGGTTTGGTATAAGTCTATTAACAATTAACAATAAAACACTACACACTAGGGTAAATAATTGAGTACACAAGGTGCTCTAGATTAGTTATAGATTATATGAAAATGAGCAAATGAATGTGGACATACCTAGATGTAATTTTATTCATTCATTCATTCATTCATTATCACCCACTACTAGGGTCGCGAGGGGGGGGGGGGTTTCCCCATGCCCATCCAGGGGAGAACGTTTCAGGCGCTGGGCAGATAGACCCAGGACAGGGCGCCAATCCATTGCTGGGCACACACTCACTCACACAGACACACACTGTATGGGCCAATTTGGAGCACTCAATTGACTTGATCCATGTTTTTGGACTGTGGGAGGAAACCGGAGAACCCGAAGAAAACCCACGCAGACACGGGGAGAACATGGAAACTCCACACAGATGGGGATTTGAACCGGGAATCCCTAGTGCTGAGAGGCGAACGTGCTAACCACTATGCCACTGTGCCGCCCACTAGATGTAATTTATTTTATAAAATATATATTTTGTCCACTGTGCATACACACACAGAGGAATTTGTCTCCACATTTAACCCAGCCGTGCAGTGAAACACACACATTATACAAGATGGTGCAGTGTGCACAAGTGCCTGGAGCGGTGGGCAGCCCTGCCCAAGGGTACTTTAGCCGTAGCACTTTGTTAGCGGTTTCACTGGTTTAAGCTTCAGTTCCAGGTCCAGTGTAGGCTTACTGTATCCATCTGAGCAAAACTATTAAGAGGGCTGTGCAGTCTTAATGTTTATGTAAAGACTTTATATAAATCATTGCATAAGTACTTTAATACCTTTTTTATTTTTTTATTTTCATTTTTACAAGGGCCAATTTGATGAGCATATACTTGATATTGAGCATATTCCTTTTCATTTCACCCATATGCTTAAATAAAAATTGATTCACAGGCTTCACATGCCTTGAACTGAAAAACTATTGGTCGAAATACAGAATTTACTGCTATTTAAATTTATCTGGGCTATTTTTGCTCTGTATTTTTGCAAAAATGGTAGTGATAATTTAAGTAGTTACTATACTGATTTATATACCTACCAGTGCTGGGCCCCTAAAAAACATTGGGCCCCTTAAACCCAAACTGGCTGGAATGTTGTTATATAAATTAGACCTCAAATGAATGTGGAAAGCATTGCCAAAGCGCTGTAGCTTATAGCTCACAGATGTTCATGTTAATGCCCATGGATTTTTAATGCAGTATCCAACAAGCTCATGCAAGCCTGATAATGTGTGTCCACATACTTATAACCAGGTGGAATATCTGTAACAACCAACACTTAAATAAAAAAAAAGACAAAAACTCACAGAGTTGGCATAATAAAGCTGATTATTTATGCATTTATTTTCAAATGTAAACTTCACTATTTCATGCATACAAGTTGACACGTACATTATTTGACAAATTCTTGTTAATTCTTATATTTGCATAGGACAGAGTCACAATATATTTGTCTAGCATGTAAAAAATAACATCATAAAAAGGTACAGCAGAGCAACCATGACCAGCAACATGAATGGTCGGTAAAAGAATTATACAACTGTAATACTTCACTGTAGTGATCTGACTGGAATTTCTTTTTTTAAGAAAAGGATCTGTTTGTGAGAGGAGGTCGTGGAGTTACTGGCCATAGTTATACAAGTAAAAAGAGGTTTTACAGCGGTGCTGTACTCACCCAAACAGGCAATGCATGGTGAGGGAGAAAATAGAGACTACATAGATCAGGAACGCAAGCCAAGTTCACACAGGAAGTCTAGAAAATCAGCCTAAGGCTGCTATAGGACCTCCCTAAACTTGCCATACGACATTTGTTCTTTTCATCATTTGCTCACAAGAAGTAAAAAAAATAAAATAAAAGCACTGGTATTTAAAGGTCATCGGACGCCCACGTTTGAGTGGTAGAAGGACGACTGGAGAAGCTTCGAAGGAAATCTATTAAGCAACTAACCTGGATTTTTATTCCATGCCAATCAACTGGGCCTCAACCTTATGTACACAGCAACGACTTGTACTAAAAAGAGAACAGAGAACGGGATGAGTGGCTTTGTTTGGTAACCAGTCACGCATGCTCATTAACACCTGCTACGACAGCAACTTCAACTCTGCTGACAACACTGAACGCTTCTGAAAAGGATTTGTTGGGTTGTGCATGGGAACACACAGACTACACACAGAAAACTGCCGCCGAACCATAGCCACTGATCTCATGCTTTCCAAGCACTTTTTTTTAGTTTCCTAAGCCTCAAAGTGATTATCTAAATTTCACCTTTTTGAACTTTTTGGACCAATAGCACAGACTCCCAATTCCATGGATTGTTACAAACTAACATAGTGCTAATAGAAGCCTTCACTCTTACAGAAAGGATGAGTCAGGCACTAATGTTGGAGAAAAACCCCACCTCGCAATTCCAATTCATTCAAAGCGGCTTTATGGAAACCAACAACGTCCCTCAACAACTCTTGCATGGATCAAGAAAAGGACTGCCCAGATATGTTGCCAGTATTCAGTGTCATCAACTCATCAATACACACCAAGGAACACTGATGCTATGTAATTAAAGTGTATTTTTTATTGGTACATATTTATTGGGAGGGGGGTTTAGTCCTTACATGTGCTTGGGTAATAAGGGTTCTTTCAACTGGTTATATTATAAAGGACTACTACTACTTCTTAGGGGTCCTGGTGATTTGGTTTCACAGAAAACCAAAAACCTAAAATAGACCATAATGTTTACACATTGAAATAAACGTCCAGGCCGACACTCTTAGGACTATTCCAGTAACTTGTGCATTTTTTTGAAACCTTGTTTGCTTAAATGTGCTTGAACGACAGATTAAAATGCAATTCCACATGCATCTGCCCGTTCACAAGTTTTTGAGGACTATTAGATAAGGCTTTCAACATTTCCTTGCATGGCAGATGACACCACATTTGCCCTTGCTCTAATAGTTACACCCCTGTTTTGCATGTCTGACTGATGGATATTGGAATAGCTACATAATAATATGCATATCCACACATTACCAAACTGGCAATCTTGCAAAATCCCTTTTTTGTGTCTCTGATGAATAAATTGGAAATCAGAATCAATTGTTGGGTGGATTCTGTCCAATATGCATGCTGACAGAGTTTCAGATAAAAGGTTTATGAAAAAGAAAAAAGGTACCCAGATGAACTGGTTACAAATGTATTTAGATGATCACAGTACAGAACAGAAGATAAAAATAAATACATAAAAAGTTATGAAAAGCTTCTAAGCAGCACATTTACAGCAAATTTAATTGCAATCCTTTGGAATGGTCAAAGTTTTTTTTACTTTTGATTAGCTATAACAGGGGGAAAAAACACATCCAAGGGCAAAGACTATTAAAACAAGTATGTTCTGAATTATACACCAAAGAAATATCACCAAACAAACCAAAAAAGCTACATATAATCAATGAGAGTTCAACTTAGAAATACTTGTGTATCTAATGCACAACATTCAATCCTGTACAACACAGCACTCATGTAGAAAACTGTACAAAGTTATTCATTAAGCATCATCATTTCTTAATGGAATATGCATTTATTCATCTTAAGGGTTTGCAATGTCCCAGAATCACCACTTTATGATGCCTTTGGCACTCATTATCAAACCTACAAAAAAAAAATGTCTCAATCAAAACGTATTACAGCGATTAGCTATAATTCTGTTCACACATACAATATATATTTTTCTCAAATTCAAGGTTTCGATGCTTGAATGCAAATCAGATAGGAGTTCATGAATGTCTAGTGAAAAACACATATTCTTGGATGATGATGATACATAAAATTGACATAATTGGCCCCCTATTTCAGATATGTACTCTAGTAACAAAATACTTCATCTTCATGACCTTCTGAGTTTTCTTGTAGAGGTATGAGTTTGGAAAAGCCTTGATGAAGAACAACATGACCAGTCAAATCTATGAGCAAGTAAAAATAATAAACACAAGTAATAATAATGAGGATGATGATGATGATGATGATGATGATTTACTCACAATGCTGTGGTCTCTAGGGTTATATGACAGAAAATGAAACTACTCAGTTTAGTCCTGCGTTGTGTAGTAAAGATTAACATGTTAACTTCACCTCTTTGTCCCTCTCTCTGTATTTTACAGCTGTATACTATCTTATAAGAAGATTTCAGTGTAAGGAATAAAAGGAAACAGTTGGGACTACGCTAGCACACGGTTTCATTACAGCAAACTGAGAGGGGGAGAAAAAAAACAATAATCAAAATCATGATAATTACAATATTCATTGCAACGAGAAAAAACAAAGTACAAATAAACAAAGCCAGATAAATACATTATTAATTACTCATTACTGCTGTAAAAGTCAGGAGCTAAGGACACAGCAAGTACAGTTTTACCCTCAGACATGCCTCAGTCAATGTTCAATGGTCTCGCTTTAGATTCAAGTAGTTTCGGTACAGTGAAGATAAAAAAGAAAAAAAAAAGAATGATTTTAAATGTGCCTGTACACACACGCACTGACTGCAGTGACTAGAGACTAAAGGATAGCTCACCAGTAACAGGGATTAAGTACCGACTAATGATGAGTCGGGGAATTAGCGCACCACCTGAACATGCTAGCATCAGGCAAAGATTAAAGAGAGGGAAAGAAAAGACAATCTTTATCTCTCAACCCTTATTAAAACCAAAGAACTTGCTAAGCAAATGGTAAAAGATGTGGCTACATTAGCAAACAAGGCCCAAAATGTTCTATTAAACTTTTCGGGGACTGGCTAGCCTCATGTTAGCCACATTGGTACTTAATGTGTGAAAGTACGGAGTTAACAAATTAGCTTTGTCTATGGTTAAAAAATGAACATTTAATATGTTATTGTATGTTTGGTTAATGCATTTCAGGGTACAAAAACATTTAAGCCTGAAGTCAGTAATCTGTACTTAAAAACAGAACAAAGCACAAAACTCGAGTTGCGCCATTAAACACCAACCATGTGGACCCCTTTGATGAAATCTCAGCTCTGCATACTTGAAAACTTTTAACCGCTATCTGATCTACAATAGACAACACATCTTGTAGCATGCAAGCATTTGACTGATTGCTGAATGGACCATCATGGAAAATTCCATTGAAATTAATGCTAAGTGTAAGAGTCCAAAACTTCTTGTATATGACATACAGGATGAATGCTATACGTACGTATGAAGTGTTTTATATGTGGCAAAATGAATACATGTGTGATGTAATGCTGTGTTATGGTGGTTTTCTTTTGGTAAAGTGAAAATAAAGGTCTGATTATGTGACCTGGTCTCGGCTCTGAATGGCTGAGGCTGATGAATCCTGTGTGGAGGAAGGGGTGCGCAAACGGAAAGGGAGAGCTACAAAAAAGACAAGGGTTGGTATTCACAGGCCTCCACCTGCTCCTAAAGCTCAGGATAACACATCCACAGCTAGGCTGTGTCACAGTCCCATCCAGCAGCCATGGGCTTATATGAGAGGATGGGGAAGGGATGTCTGTTACAGGCTGAATAAGCACCCTGATGATGAGCACAAGCGAGAAATCCGAGTGCATGGGAAAGCAAAAGAGACATGACAAATGTCTAAGATGGTTGAACAAGCATGTACACTAGTGTGCATGTGAGGCTGAGTGTGTATGAGGCAGCAACCAATTAAACAGGCATGCCTGTATTCTTGGCAGCTTTTGTGAGCCTCGGATTTGAGCTGATGAGGTGTAGCTGTGAGGCATGGCTTGTATAAACAGAAGACCATCTTCTCATGCTGGTCCCTCATCTTTACAGGCGAGGAAAGGACGGCAGATCATCGCACAATATGGACGCATCACTGCACAAATTTTGGTAGCAAAAATAGTCTATAAAGGACAAAAGCCTCAGCGTGGCAAAGGATAAAGTTTGAAAGCAGCAGCAGCAATGGTATATTGAGGTAATGTTTTAGCAGAGACGCTGCACGTTGGTCAGCATGTCTGCCACAGTAAAGAGATGTATGTGTGTAGAGGTTTTAATAGGTCAAGAACATCAAAGAACTCAGTCCTTAGAGGTCTGATGGCTATGTGATGCCATCGATACCACAAAGAAAATGGCTTTTCCGTCTACTCAACTGTCTTTTAGTCAGTTGGTCCAAAAAGGCATATGGGTTCTGTTTACAACACAACTGAAAGTGTCAGTTAGCTTCTACCTTCTTTTCACTGCATGTTTCTTGTTGCACCTGTTAATTAAAAAAGCCATGTCAGGGTTTTGGTGGGGTGCCATAAAAGGGGGAATGCTGGAGCTTATCCTAGTATTAATTAAGCGAATGGTAGGGAGCATCCTGGACAGGTCATGGGTCTATCCCAGGACACCCAGTCATAAACTTAGAAGCAAATGATTAACTGTTTAACTGAAACTATGAAGACATGCCAAAGCCCGGAAACACGAGAGGACTGCTGGCAAACTTTTGGTCATATAGTGTTGATTTTCCCTTCTTAACTTTGCGATTAAGGGGTGGTGAGAAGGAAGGGGACAGACGGGAGGCAGAGGAGACAGCTGACTGGGTATCTTTTCCGCTGACCTGCTCAGCTTATGATAATAACACCCTGTCCTTATCTGGCTCCCTTGGGGATAACCGATTCTTTCCTGCCTTCTCCAGATAGCTGCTTATTGTTCCTCATGTAGGACTCGCTCTACCCCCAATTGCCCACCCACCAAACCAAGCTTGTCTACAGGCTCTCCCAAGACAACGCAGTACTTTAACCTACAATCAGACTGGCTTGGCAGCCTAAAAATCCCTAGAGACCCCCATGTTTGTCCAGTCTTAGCTTTTCGCACAATGTGCCTTTCTCATAGTACATGAAGGCAAGGAAATGTAAGCTTCTCCACAGCTGCTTTTAGTAACCCATTGGTGCAGACGGGTAGCTGTAGCAGGAGTGGGCACAGATCACCGTGCCAAGACATTGGTCATTGCAGGAGAGTACACCATGACTCCCTGCCTACAGGTCTGGGTATAAATTCCTGCTTACACCCTCACACTTCAGCCACTAGTGGTTTTATACTTGTGTGTGTTTTTTTTATTTTGTATACATTTTCCGCTTCTTTGATAAAACCAAAAAAAAAAAAGGTATCCAGTCCTCTGCCAACTGTTTTTCAGCTGTTGTCATAAACCCTGAAGCTAAAGCATGTGCAGTCATGGTGCAGTGCTGCTGCTTTGAAACTCCATCGTTCAGGTTTGCGGGATTTGGTTTAGTCATGGAAGGAAAACAGTGCTATATGTTCCCCTCACTGGGCAGGTTGAGCATGTAATGGCAGTTTCATCACCTACATTCACAGGATGTAGAGGTTTCAAGCTACGTTCACATTACAAGTTTTATTGCTTGTTGACAACTGCAAATCTGTTTGTACAGGGAAAGGCTCCGACTGCGCCAAAAGTGATTGCTGTTGGCCATTATTGCCAAAATCGACCTCAGCAAGGATTTTTAAAAACATGTGACATCATGTCCATGATTCACGGGCATTACAGGCACCAAATGTGTACACCGTTCATCTGCAGTAACAACAAATACAAACTAACCAAAAGCAACCTTTGTTATTAAGAAAAAATGCTTTCTGGCTCAGACACTGCTCTTCACTTGACCTCAATCAGGATAGGAATTCAAATCATAAATAAAAACCTATACATAAAAAATTTGGATGATGGTAAAGGTAACAAACACTGGACCAGTTCTCATTGACCTACCGGCATTGCGGTCACAAGACCGTAAAGACTATATAGCCAAACCATGTTGTGATGAAGCTCATAGAGCTGCCACAAATCAGAGCAGCATAACTGTCTAAAATGCCTTTGTTTACCATGCCATAACCTCAATTAGCAGTTGTTGAAACCAACTTTTGAATAAACTGCATATAGTGTACCACATGGACATGATAAAAAACAAAAAAAGGCTTTAAAAATTACATTTGTGCCACTTTCACCCTGTAATGTGAACATAGCTTTTGAAATGAGGACCCGGCCAGGACAACTCTGTTGTGTGGGAGAAATAGCAAACAAATAAAATACTTCCAGTCTGAAACATACAATGACTTCCACTATTCCCTAATGTATGATACCACGGTTTACCGACAGATCAAATATAAAGTTCACTGTGAATGACTGTTTAAACCAAGTGCTAGTTTCCACTGCAGTGAAAACATATGAACAAAAAAGAAAAAAGGGAAGAGTGCAAATTTTTTGTTGAGTGTAAGGCTATTTTTTAATGTATGTCCTCTCTTCATTGTTTCAAGCTAATGAGGCCATCCCTGAGCAGGGCACAAAATTCAACCCCTGTTGAATTTCAGAGTAAAGTGATGCTTGTTTTGTGCAGTCAATATGAGTATTAAAGGAGACGAAAACTGTCTAGAATCCTGAGGTGTGTTTATGCATGCCCCCCTCCCAACCCGTTATAAATAGAAAAGAAAAAAAAAAACAATAGGATGTATACCTGTGGTTTATGTCACTGTTTTGTTTACTTGAACAGTTGATTACAGAAGCAAAAACACAATGGAAGCTGGCTGAGGCCAGAGGTTATAAAAAATACGAACCTACGGTACATATTGCCGTATGGGAAAGGCATTTTTGTTCTTTTCAGAGTTTTTCTCTCTTTTTGTGGAAAAAAATTGCACTACGTGAAGCAGGTATGTACAGTAGAGTAAACCACGGCAAGCTAAAGGCTTAGCAGAGACGGTGGCCGCTGACTGTGCAAGACCACTAATTTTGACAGAAACGAATCAAGACAATAATAAAGAAAAACCAGCACAGAGCCGTGGGGAGCGGAGGGCTGAAAGTGCGGCCAGGTTTAAGGCGAGTTGGCTGGGCTGAGCGTGGGGCTGAGAGTGGGGCTGGAGGCGTCCGAGCGGCTGTAGTCGCTGAGCGAGCCGGGCCGTGTGATGCTGGGGGTGCTAAGGCCTGTGCCGCTGCCCTGCTGCCTCTTCAGCATGGCCGGATCAAAGTCGGAGTGGCGGCGCGCATGTTTCATCAGATGGTCGCTGCGCATGAAGCGCTTGTCGCACAATGGGCAGCCAAATTTCTTCTCGCCGGTGTGCGTCCGGTAGTGGCGCGCCAGCTCGTCGGAGCGGGCGAACTTCTTACTGCAGTCAGGCCAGGTACATGGGAAGGGCCGTTCGCCTACCAACACAGAAAAACACACGGAGTTAGTACTTTCTTCAGTCTAAACATGTGATTTTCACAACAAAGATCTGTGATGTCCTCATGTATACACATCATGTTCAACAGTACAAACTCTGAGTTCATCCTTACATTGCTAAATGTTGGTGGACTAATTATTAACTTTAGGCCAAGTGATGCAAACAGTTTGAGACGAGTTTGGAATGTGTTTCTGCACAAGCCTGCTCCCTATAGACACTGCTGGATAAATTGTGATGTTACAAAGCCGTAGTGGCCTCCACAGACCCCTGACCTGCTTCAATTCGTCCTCATTTTTGAGGCTATTATGTTCAACAAAAGTGACTTAACTGAATAAGAACGGTCTTATCTTAATATCTGGTAGAGCGTCTAAATCAGTAACACTGTTGTGAGAGTAAAGGGCATATTTGGTTTTCTAACAGAACATCAACTAAATAAAATGCTTAAAGATTAGTGTGTCCACCCACTTTTATAATTCCATTTGCACGGTGTATATACATAGTTAAATTTTTGTTTTTATTTTATCTTTATTCTATTCTTTTTTTCTTAGCCTTTACAAATGAACAAATTGAACTTTCTGTGGAGAGATCAGGTAAGAATTTTACTGCTGGCTGTACCGTGTGTATATCTACGCATGTGACAAATAAACCTGATTCTGATTCTGTCCAAATACTTTTGACGGTACAGTGTATTTTAAAATGCTTAGCTTGGTTAATTTGTGTCAATTGTTTTATGAGCACATATAAACATTAACATTTACATTTAGTCATTTAGCAAATGATTCCAAGGTGACTGACAAATGAGAGAACAACACAAGTCTGTAGTTAAGGAGGAACCAGCTTCACTGTACAATTATCAACCTGATCATTATCCAATCTGACTTTCCAAGTCTAAATTAATCTTTGACAAAAAAAACACATTTATGAATCTGTATAAGAGCAACTGTTAAACCAACAAATTACTCTTATCTTAAAAGTTCCACAGAACCAAGTCAATAGTTTTTATTTGGTTATATATGGTAATATTTTGGCCCTGCCCATTTGCACCCTGCCATTCACTCGACACGCATTTCACACCACATGAAAATTTCCATTGTGTTCGGTTAAAACATGGCTAAAGAGTGTCTTCCAATATCCCCATAAGCCTCATATTGAACAAACACAAACACCCTCTTCTCAGTGTATATCATAAAGGTATTAAACAGAGCTGTATACAGTTATACACTGTATGGTTAAGGCCTACAGGAGATGTCTGGTTGGTGCTTACACAAGCACCTTGTATGTCTCTCAATACCCTGCACAGCGATGTCACAGTTGCTAAACAAAGAACAGTAGATAATTATTTAGGGCTCAAAATCCATTCTTTCACAGGTCACACAGGGCTTCAAGCCTACTACCCAGGCTTTAGATCACAAAAGGAGACGCTAAAATAAAGGCTCTGATGCTTTTCAGCATTTTACGAGGTGCCGTAAGCCCCATGCTGTGGAAACTCAGCCTCCGCACCCCACCCGACACCCCCAAAAGTCATCAAGCTGCAAAATCGACTGTAAAAAGTTTTTTTAATGCTGTCGTTAAATCGGGTGGAAAGCTCTAAAACATTATAGCAGTAATACACAACTTTGTGTGGAATGGAATAAGCCATGCACGCCAAGAGTTGCAACATGCTAAGGGCAGATTATTCGAAAATGAAGTAATGAACGAGATCGGCGGAAAGATGGTATAAATGCACAAACTAGCAGCAGATCAAATAAAACAGATGAATAATAATCAGTCAATTCTTCATGAATGTTGGTGACAGTCAATCATAAATAAAAAAAGCATAAATTTGCACATACATACACACACACACACACACACATATATACTGAGGTCATGGCTAAATGTTATCATGGAATGATGTAGACACACACCTCAGTGCTCCAAGAACACTAAACTGCCAAAATGTTTTATAGCGGAATTCACACAACTGGATAATTAATCTTGTGCATTTCATTAGTAACATCTGGCTGCTAATCATTCTCATAATGATTTTAGAAGTAGGACGAGTGTATGGACTTCGGTTTCAAAATCTGTACTATTTTATTTGTTTGCTTTTAGTTGAGGTTCACATAATTGCTAATAAGGTCATGATAAATTGATAGAAATAAAATAACTGATAACCGCATTGAAGTCTTTCTCATTGTAAAAATATTAAGTGTGTATGTCACGTTACCTTCCCAATACAGATTGCACTTCTAAAAACATTCACTAATCATATTTCTGCATCATTAGTTTCCTTTTTGGCATTTCTCCCCCGTTGTATCTCTAGCTTCATGTTTCCAGACAAAGTGCAAAGATATGAGAAGTAGTGTCCTAGTACCCATATCTGTTCCTTTAATTACACATGTGAAGGGTAAGAAAAGGCCAGACGTCTTATGCAGGAAATGTATGTAGCGAGTCAGACTGCCCTATGTAACTGCCTTTGTTTTGTGGTTTCCCAAAGGCCCCAGTGGAAAACTAGCTGCCACTTCAAACACACATTTGGTATAACATGATGCCAGAGTGGCGTGAGAGCCTTTCGAGGTCCCTTCCCCCACAAAGGATTGGCCATAATGACCAAAAAACAGCAGGCAACGCGTGTTGTCTGATTTCACGTCCTGTCAACCACATGCATCTAGTCTTAGTGGAGTTCCACACTCTCGCTCCCATGGGGTAGGGTACATATGTTTCACCAACATGCTAAAATGTTAGCACAACGGTTTGACCTAAAACATCTCAAAGATGAATCGGAATGCCAATGCAAGCCAGTGACTTCCACTGACTGAAAGGAAGCTTGACAGTTATGGTTAAAATCTGGTGTGTGGGTCTGTATCTTTTTTATATATTTATTTTATACTTTGACCTGGTAGTGTAAATTAACTCATACTTAGCTTTGTGTACATTTTGCCATTAAAATTCGTCAGGTTAGCTGAGATACTTTTTTTTTATTTCCATATGCAGCCATTGAAGGATGTATAAACAATACAGGGAAAATTCCAGAAAAAAATTTATAATGAAAATCATAATGGCTTTTTGTAAGTTCTAAAAGACCAGACCCATCCCCCTGTTCCGTAGACAGGGAGGAGACACATAGGGTGCAATGGGATTATATACATGGGAAGGTAATTAAAAGGAGGAGTTACTCAGAGTAAGACTCAGATTTATGGGTTCTAGCAAGACTTTGTTTGTTTCCATACAGCTCCAGAGCAAAATTATTAAAATATGTTACCCCCTCTCTAAGCAAATGATCATTTATCATAACGTATGAATGTGGTCAGACCCTAATGTAAAGAGTGTTTAATAGATGGACTCCAAAAAAAACATCTACAGTTTAAAACAAGTTGCACAAAGGCAGCAGAAACTGGACCAAGTTTAACTGCAGATTAAATTCCTGATCATTCTGGATAGCGTCCCAGTTGGATTGCGCTCTGGCTGCTGTCTCTTGTCCTGTTGCTGGCGGCAATTGTCTAGAACTCTCCAGCGTGAAAAGTGTGTGCAGTCAGGAGAAACCTCCAGACAAAAAGTGCCACGCTGTGACACCATACATCTGAAACAAGAGCAAGCTGCCCATTCATGAGAACTTGCTGTGGTCAGGGCTTTCTGTATATCTGCCCTGTTTATAATATCCAAGCGAACACAGCACATCTTACTTAACTATGTGTGTATTGATGTTTGATCAATGTCTATGGCGATGATGCATGGCTTTTAAAACAATGAGTCACGATGCTGCTCAGTTAAGGCATTTTTGAGATCAGTGGCTAAGAAAGTGAAAAAGAAATGTGTTTGGAAATTGCACAAGTGGCACGGTCATGGAACATTGTGCAGAACTTGGTTACGGTAGCGTCTCAGGGGCAAATAACTGAGCAAATTGAGATAAAAAAGGGAATTTACTCATTGATGATCATTACATTATTAAGATTATTGTATTTAATGCCCAGCACTAACCAGTGACTTTATAGAGAGAATGGAGTTTCATTCTCTCTATATATTCTCGGGGGGGGGGGGGGGGACTATCATTATTTCTTTTGTGTTAGTTGTAGGGCAATCATTGTTTTACCCAATTTTATTTCCGCAATGGTGCTTAAGACATGGTGTGACCAATGTGGAGTAAAAGATCTTTAGCACAGCACTGACCTTAAGCTCATTACATACCATATGACCACTCTAGAACCATGATTAATGGAAGGAAATAAGCTTAATAGATCAACAATCGAAATAATTATTATGTTCTTATCTTAAACCCAGCATTATGCATCACATTAAAGTCTGTTTTTTTGGTTTAGGAATGCATTTCGTAAAGGCCTCAGTGCACCACATGACCCGAACCGTGGGCCAACCCCTCACTTGGCAGAGAGCCAACAAAACGATGTGTCCCAGCCTTTCAGAGAAAAACAGGATAGTAATTAGGAAAGGTTATGTGCTGCTTTTCCCTAATGAACATGGTGACCCAGTTACCCAGAGAAGCTGTTACATCACAGATACATTATGTCCTGTGAACAGAGTAACACCCGTCTCTTCTCTAGGAGGACACGATTATGTCATGAGTACAAGACTTACATAATTTAAGCATAATCTTAGACTTTCTTCTACATAGTAATACATTTGTTTAATTTAAATGGTGATGTATCATTAAGATTTATCCTCAAAATGCTTTAAAATAACAATCTGGAAGCCAACATAATAATAACCAGCCTGAATTAGTGCTGTATTCAAATTAGTAATCCTGCTGCAAAATCATCCATGATACTATAGAGTTATGTCATACTTGTCTCTCATTCCAACAGTAGTGCACTCAAGTTTAAATTATAATGCAGTAAACAATATCCTTGCATGACCTTGCATAAGGACAGACTGGCTAATATTGCTTGACATACATTCTCGGTAGCCTTGCATACAAATTAAGATGTGTAAGCCAAAGTAATTTAATTTTTTACTTTTTAATTGTTTTATACATCTACAGTACATTGATGGGACTTTGTTACTTTTAAAAATCCAATCAAATTTCTAGTAGTTTCAAATGACCCAGTGAGAAATAGGAGTAAGGGCTTCTAAGGTGAACCGTCTGCTCAACAGACATTCGATCGGCCTCGTATCTGAGCAACACTCAAGCGGACTGAATGACAATCCAGGAGACCTCATTTCAGTCACCTGTTCCCAGAAGAACCACAGTCATCATGAGATGGCAGATAAAATTCCTCCAGCTTCTTCAGCCGTGAACCTTAAAAGGCTGTTTGCTGGGGTGAAAGATGGTCAGCCAGGCAATGAGTAATGAAACCATCCATTTCACAGCCAACCTCTTTCTAGATTAAAGGCTTTGCACTCTTCTGTTTTTGATGATGCCCCTGAACAAAGCCATAAATGGGCCAGTTCTAAACTTTGGGTAATCATAGCTGAAAAGTGCTCCTACTAGATGCTTACCTCTAGAAATTCAAGAAGTGTGTTTGCTATGATCACGCTAAGCAGACACAATGCTACCACTTCAGAATCTCGTCACACCGAGCAGTGGTTTTAGCTGCCATTCAACAGCAGTGTCTGCAGCGTGTCCAATACTGTTGGCACAGTTTGGCCCTTGTCAAAACTGACTGAATTAGCATAGTATAATGTCTTTATAATTCTCTATAGAGGACAAAATCCCACATCAGGTTGTTAGGTATTCTCTGCCGAAATACATTTTTTCAGACATATTTCATTGGAGGTCTTTAACTTTGATTAAGGCTCAAATTTGCAGTGACATATTAACCTACCAAACCTAACCTAACCAAAATGAAGCATCCACAGACAACTCTCAAGTCCAAACACCTAGGTAATGTATGAATACATGATAAAAAATGTAACTCATAAAATAAAGGCTGAATTTTAAAATGGGGTAATCAGGTAATCAATTAGAACTTTGCCCACACACTGAGACCTCCAATAAAGTCTTTCAAGGTCAAAGAGATGTTCCCACGATGCACACATTGTGACTGATTACTTACATGAGTCATTGAATCATTCAGTTACTCTTTATCCAACCCCCTTATACTATAACTGATCTACCGTTGTGTGGACGTGATGGGCTCAGTGAATGAAAGGCAGAGATGGACTGGATAGAGGTTACAAGTACATTGGAAGGCTGATGCATAAACACATAGACCCAATTTAGTATCTCCAGTTGAGCTTACATGCATATCTTTGAACTGTTTGAGGCAACTGAAGTCTCTTGGGGGGTGGGACCCATGCAAACAAGTGGATAACATGCAAACCCTACACAGATATGATCCTCACCGACCCACGTGTACCTTTGTGCAAGAGGTGACAACACTACTTTTATATGGCAGGTCCACTTTGCTCTGACCATATTTATTTTTCTAAATATCAAATATCCAGCAGTTTTTTTTAGCCTAGAGGCCTGAGACGCAAAGGCTTATAATCAAATAATAAGGCAGAACATTGGCCCACTTCCAGTGCACGAGCCTGGACCTAATGGAAAGCCAGACTATTTGATGATGGACAATGATGAAAGCTTTTGCATTTGCTAAAACACAAGGATTTAGAACTGCCCTACGTAATTAAAACCCCACATTCTGTTTGGAGCCAGGACTAAGCCGTATTTCTCTGACCAACATTAGGCACACCTATAATAGAGGTTTAATGTTGTCCTGAAACTGGCACTGAAAGATGGCAGAAAGTATTGGTTGGACCATCTCAATGAGGAACACAGCCCTCACCACATTGCACACCGCAGCTTCATTCAGACAGTCTGAAAATCAGAGCCAAACTAAAGTTCTAGAATGGTACCGCAAACATCGGAGCAGTACTCATCTGAGGGATGTAATTTATTCCCGCGTTTACAGCCATGGAGAAGAGCCAGACAGGAGCCAACAAACCGCAATGCTCCGCAGTAGGTTAATGACAAGACATCTGTGAAAACTGCTCCCTCTGTGCATAGTGAAAATTGCCTTTTTGTTCGGGTCCTGTCCCCCAATCCCCACTAGCAGCAGGACTTATATTAGATTGACAAAAAAAAGAGCTTCTAGTAATAGTAGAAACTTAAAATCCACGCTAGGATTCCACTGCTAAGAGGAATCTTAAGCAACGTGCCAAGAAATGAGCTCATCGTGGACGTCGGATACCATCAAGACCGAAACCACAAACTGATTTAAAGACACCCTGTCATGGGCAGCTTTAATTTGAGACATGCAGCATCAATAGCACATCACTGTCAACGTAAACTAATGCTGAAAAATGCATGTGAGGGGACTGCTGACAAAACTAAAATGTTTCTTATGTGGTTTGACCCAAATCGAGGCGAGACAGAAAGAAAGTTAACCAAGAAAAACAAAACAGAGCTGTACATCACATCTTGCGTGTGTAGAAGGCCTGGGGTAACCACAGAGGCACTGCCATTTCATTGCAGACTTTCAGTCTACTGTCTCCTTTCACTAGATTGACTTTGACTAATGTGGCATTGATGTCGTTGGCCATATAGGTGGAACAAAGGTGTGGGGTGGTCCAGGTGTGATGGTTTAAACTGGATCGGGCTTGCCAAGAGACCGCACAAAGCCATGTTTAATTTGGTTCTCTGCTTTTCTCTCCGCCATACATGCAAAAGCCCATCTCTTTTGAACGGCTTGTCTCATCTTGTGATGTCAGTTCTGAACAATAGCATCATCCTTGTGTGTGATGGGAGGGCCTCTGCTGTCAGCCATTTCAGTCAGGCTTCCATTTGTGATAAACATAACTCACTCCACCCACTATCTGCAGTACTCCTAACTCAAGCAGTGGGAAACACAGGCACTTACAGCAAGGCAGACACACTGCCAGCTATCTGCCTGCTCTCTCAGGAGAGACACTCATTTTGCTGAATCCTGCATCTCATCATGTCATCAATTAGTAGAGGGCAAAACGCCTCGCAGACTATCTTTACAGCTGACAGTGAGCTACTCTTTTTGAACTTAGTTAATAATAGACACTTAATAAGAATTATCATGAGCTTAATTGGAATTTAAGTACTGGACTGCTTCAATTTACAAGTTTTACAAATCGCCACTAATAATTAATCCTTCTACATTGGGGTTTGACAATTAAACGCTTCTTCAAGTTGAAAATTACATTACTTAGTGTTTATAATATATGCCTCTATTACCAAGTGTAGGACATGAATGTCAATAATACCTGCCTTTATCTCAATCTGATAATTGGCAAATACCAAATCCATTGAATTAGATTATCCAGCTGCACACTGTGGATATTTTGTTTAGCAAAATCCAACCTGAGACAAACTAATCTATTAAAAATGTCTGTTGCAACACAGTGAATACTAATTTTCTAGTGATAGCTAATGTAAATGCATGTCCAGCTTCTATTATCCATTTTAAATAAGATGGCACAGGAGAATAGCAAGACACCATATAGAGCCAAAAGCATGAGCTCAGAACATTCGGACCGTGTCACCTTCACACCATCACGATGCTGACAAAGTTTTAAGTGTTATATTTCACAACATTAAACATCACCTGATTTAGCTTTACCAGCGTGAAAATGACTATGTTGAATGTGTGATGTGTGTGGATCTGATACTCATACTGTAAATATGATACTCAATGTAGTAAAATACACATATACAGTAATGTATAGAAATAATATACATCATTCCAATCAGTCCAAAAGTATCTGAGACAGTAATCACATAATTATTGGAAGAGAAAAGCAGATTTGGCATTTTTGATAGCTAGCTTTAATCAATAGCAGTATGAGCAGGTGTTACTGAAAGTCTCACAATCGACTTTCATGGTTCCTGCACATTTTTATGAGGAAATGATAACTAACACATCTGAAATGTCAGACTGTACAAACAGGACTGTCACGTCACACCTGAACATAACAGACTGCATTGCTTATTTCAATGGAAGCATAAGCGCATTCCGGGTGAGGGCTTTTCATTGCGTATGGAAACTGGTACAGTGTCCCATCCCCCAATAAGGCCCATGCCCCTTGGCTGAATGAGCCTTTTTATCCCTTCCATGACATATCTTTCAAAAAGAATCCTGATATGAATCTTCTGCTCATATATATCAGATGAGAAGGAATCAAAAATATTGCATATCGCACTGCAAGTATGACAATCAACAGTGGGGAGCAGCACAGTCCTCTCCAAATGGCATACATGATCAGTTGCTACATCAAAGACTGTCTGCAGATGCTGCTGCACAAGTGACCTACATCCATTAAAGCTCTGACATCAACTTACTGCCTCCCCCCACACCATCCCGTTCCCGAGTCTATTCTTTTACAGCATGTTCCGGATGCTGAGCTGGCATGAGACTATACTGGTGGCGCTAAGCCTGAGGAAAGGCAAACATTCAGGGAGCTCTCGAGTTGCTCCTTCTCTCCCTAACAGACCGAAATCTTGGAGCATGGAGCAGGCAGGGAGCAGCCCGGGAGCTGGAGAGACCAAGCATGACAGAGTGGGCGACACCTCCGCTGCTATTTTTCTTAACACCCCTCGACCGAGGATATGGGACACAGAGATGAAGGGGGTGGGGAAGAACAAAGTTGCTTTTATAAGCCTCTTAAAAAGCCAACTAAAGAATACGGGAGCACAGGGCAGAGTAAAAGACTTTATAGAATGATGACGACTCAAATGTGGTCCAATAGATCCAGTTGTGTAAATCATATCAATAGATGTATGGTGTAGACACACTCTTACTTTGAAAGCAGGCCTTGTTACTGTAGAAAAGGGTACCTCCTAGGCAAGCACAATACCATGGGGAGCCTCCAGGAGCAATGAGGTGTTGAGAGAAAACAAAGCGGCAAACCAACTGTAAAATATGCCATTATGTCTTTTGGTTAGGTAGTATGATTAGTTCTGAAGCCTGTACAGAACCAAGGCAGCTATATCATTGGCCTAAAAATGTTATGCACCTTTTCAAAAAAGGCCTTTCAATGGTTTGCCAGAATCAACATTCATTTCTTCCCTATTATTAATTTATGTTCATCTTATTTGATTTAAGAATGACAATAGGCACATTGAGGCCAATTTTGTTGTACAAGTAAACCATTGTAAACCATTACTTTCAGTAAGTGCCAAAGAAAATGACTGACATGGCCAAGTAACAGAGCTCTTTCCCGTTCTGATGACATATTGGTCTGTTTAGTGCCCTGTCCCCACCCAAACAGCAGTTTGAATGAATTTTATGTCAGCTTATGGCAATGCAACAATATTTTTCACAACTAAACATAAACGTCCTTAGGGAGTGGTTTTTCCAGCACAAGAGCTTTGTGTATCGGAGGTTTCTGCTGCTTTAAACCCATCCAGGTCGGGCTAATGAGGATGCTGGGTTAAATTGTGCTTGGACAAAGTAAAGGAAAAATAATAATAAACAAGGACATTGGTTTTCTAAATGGCCCACAAAATGAATTTCTTTTCACGGATGTGCTTAGTGCAGGGTGCAGTGCAGTGCAGTGCAGAGTAACCAGTCAAAAAAATGTGCATTAATCCACTGCAGTCCAACACAGGACTGCCCGTAACCACATGCAGCATCAGCTCGATAGACTGCTAACACGCTGAGATGAGAGCAGTACCAAGCGCTCAACCAAATCAACTTAAATCCTCCCCGTGCTGGATCAGAGATTGGATGTACTTGCATCTGATCGATTCTTCAGACATTGTCTACAACTCATATGGGAAAAAGATATTTTTTAATGATTTTTAGCCGCTGGTCAGAAACTCTAAAGAGCTGGTAGTTAAGTCTATTATTGCAAAATGAAAACCTCACTCCTCCTACACATTTTATCATTCTTTCAGAAATGAATTCTATTCACAGTTTGTATAAACCACATCAATGGCTGTTTCCAGACAGGAACAATTAGAAACAATGCAGTCATAGGGGATCAGGCAATGTCTTTTCCAATGCATTTAGAAGATGGGAGGTAACCCACACATGCACAGAAGAGACATTCAGATTCAGGAATGACATTTGTTAATTGTAACCAAAATAATTCAGGTGAATGCTGAACTGAACACTGGGTATACACAGGATGCAGAATGTGAATGAAATGAGCACAAATCACATTTTTAAATTAACAAGAGGTAAAGATGTACCATCAAAGATCATATGATCTATCATCAGTAGGTTTAGTCTCTAAAAACAAGCCCCTCAGCCTGCTGGGATCATGAATTACACTGCATTCAATGCATAACGTACTGCAGAATTTAAGTCTAACTCCCATCCCAAGTTCCAAAACAGAGGTCATACTGAGGTTCAGTCAACATTTCAAATACAGTGCTGTAAACAAAAGATTAAAGTCTGAACTGTGGATTTGCACTTCTCTCAGCAGACACTTAAAATGTCTTTCTGAGGAGACAAAGGAAGTCAGCGTATCAACATAGCACATGCACTAAGGGCATTAGCACTACATTTTTCAAACGTTTTACGTTTCTTAATCTCCCCCAAATGTCACTTCCGTTCCAAACTCACAAGCTTCATGGGTGTTACTTGAATGAGCCCCCACACATCATCTCACTGACATACTATACAGCAAAGATGCAGTGGGGGATTATTTCCTCAGATCACAGCAAGTCACAAAAAATTATATATATATATATATATATATATATATATATATATATATATGTGTGTGTGTGTGTGTGTGTGTGTGTGTGTGTGTGTGTGCGTGTAAACCCAAAAACATTCAGAAGATTAAAGGCCTACACCATGCCAGTTTTAAAATGGGATGTCTTACAAACTGATAAAGGTGTGATACCGGTGATGTGTGTGCATATCCTGGTCACAAAGTTCAATCTGCTAATTTCTAAACATCTTCTTTCTTTTGTCGTCTTAAATCTGCATGACTAAGCTTCCAACATCCAACTCTGTGAAATAAAGTTGCACTTTATTTTCAGTGCATTGAATAATTTGTTTTACAGCACCACATGGAAAGTTTGTGCGTTAAGCAAGTTCCCACCTGTTCGGCTTGTGGAACACTTTCAAACAAGCCATTGCATATTGCTGCATCTCTAACACCTGTTTGAAACCACTTCCAGTTTGATATTCATACTGCAGTGTTTAGAGCAGGGTGGCATCAAACACTTTTATGGTTGATGAATGTCAATTCTTTCTTTGGTTCTAAAAAAAACCATCAAATTTATATAGTTGTAAGTCCATTTGGATAAAAGCATCTAAAAAACAACGTAATAAAATTGTGTCATTCTCCAACTGATCACCCCACTGACACACTTTTTGTAAAACACCCTTCCAGAAAACGGGAAACTATTACAGCTGCAAAAACAAGACCAACTTACACGTATGACGTAGGTCTGCCAATAGTTTAGCACTTCATCTGAATACAATTGCTCACATAGAACTTCTAACATTATGTGCTCCGGATGTTTGGATGATATCTAAAGGTAATTCTCAACTCCTCCACTTGATTCTGACTGCAACATTGCAGATCCGGTCAAAGTCTGACTGTCAGTACAGTCAAGCCAAGCTGTAACAGCTTACTCGTGAGGCTCAAGGTCATCGTACTAACCTTATCAAGCAGGGACATTCTGTGACTGCCGGTCATCACAGGATTACAGGGAATAGCCAAATGAACTTCAGACTTCAGACGGTTTAAATATACAAAACAGCACAGCAAGGACTTACAAAACCCAACAACGTTATGGCATAAAGTTAACATGAAAAGAAATGTTAAAAGACAGATGTCGTCTATACCAGGAAAGCTTAGGCAAATTTAAAGTTTTGCTTCCAAATCCCTACACAATAGATCCCATAGACACACAATATAGTGTTTTATCACTAATACTTTAAAAACATTACTCAACCCTTCATTTGTTCTTGGCTTTATTGCTGTATTTGCATTTCAGTGTGTACTGTATTGCAGTTTCCTCTCAATGAAGTGAGCCAAGCCCCTAGTCACATGGACTGAAAGAGCTTTAGATTACAATAGTACATCTGCTTAAACTAAACCTTCATTTTTTATAGCAAGTCAGCACATGCACAGCCTGGTTTCCTTGCCTCAAAGCTG
This sequence comes from Corydoras maculifer, assembly GCA_019802435.1. Lineage (NCBI taxonomy): Eukaryota > Metazoa > Chordata > Actinopteri > Siluriformes > Callichthyidae > Corydoras > Corydoras maculifer. The sequence continues at coordinate 771,479 of JAFMOD010000903.1, read as the reverse complement.
CACGAAATAAAACTGATATTTTAAATGAAAAATATATTACGGAATATTTAAAGAAACACATTGGTATAGATTATGGGGTGGGGGTAGTTTACACATTAAGGCAGTTGCTGATTTGACCACTGTAGACAGTGGATATGATCCACCATGATCCACCGCAGTTAAGGAGCTTACAGACGATTCGTTGAAATTTGCACCAGATGTTTTATACATGATGCTACATTTTTAAGAATAAGTAATCATACTTCCTTTTTGTAGGGTAAACAGGTTGTTTAAATAATATGCTTCATCCTGAAAGGAGTCATTGTAGACTAATAACTACTATACGTCTTTTTTGGGCTATTTGACTGACACTGAAAATTATTTTCAATAACATTTTCACCATGGAAACACAATAGGCAGGATGCTCCCTGTTCTCTGTGATGTGATGTGACATAAAAATGGAACAAATAACTGTCACTTGTGGCTGTCACAGGACTAATTAAATGATTGGACAGCTTACCTGCTGGTCTGCCTAGAAAAAAATATCTTATAAATTGACTCATCCACAAGCTTACAAAGACACAGGTGTGGCAAACATGGCTCCACAATTTTACCAATAGCAATAAGTATAACACTTTGGTCTTACTAATGGGTCAGTGCTGCGATTATCTAGTTTCATATGGAATTATTCTCATTGCAATCATAACTGGAGATTAATGTCACCATGTTGATCTCACATCACAGTGAGAGAGTGATGTTTTATGTGCTACTTTACTTTAAACTGTAAGGTTACTGTGTATGGAGAACATATTACAGGTAAAGGTAATTATTTCACAATAATCAAATAATCAATTATTTTTAAGGCAATAATCATATAATCATTATCTGTAATAGCCTCATCCCTAGTACTGTGGTTTGTGCTTGAAGAACTGGATACAATCCATGATTTCATTTCCAAATCCTTTTCTTTTTGTACATGGCATTATCATGTTTAAGCCAATACCCAAGTCCTATTAAGCATGTTGGTAAAGCTGGGGAAATGGTCACATTTTTAATTCCCTCTACAATCTCTGGCTTGTATTCGTCCTAAATAAACATGCAGATACATGTGAATTGAGGGAATAACTTCAGGGGGGATTTTTACATTGAACCTAATTGTTTTCTATTGGTTTCTATTGATCACACTTGTTATTAAAACCTAAAAAGAAGACTTTTAGCAGAAAAAAATGTTTCTTAAAAAGGTCTGTTAACCTGTGCAAAACATGTACATTATGCACAGGTGTCCAAACTCTGACATAAATCTTTGTACATACATATAATAGCAAAAATAAACTGGGTCATCAGAAAGAGTAAGTATTTTATGACAAACAGAGCTCTGTGCCCAGATTCTGTTGCAGGAAGACAAATGTTCCAATGCTGAGTTCAACCCAGAGTTCAGGGTGTTGCCAAAAGTCAAATGAGGACTTCAACTTACTTGGCTTGAGCATTTTGTTTTTATAACACTATGTTCCCCTTTTACTTTGACAGCAATGGGAGAGATCCATTTTCTCTTTGATCCATTGGTTAAGACTCAGGGAAAATCTGCTGAGTGTCTTGGAAAAGGCGTCTGCCGCACACAGAAAGTTGGCTATGCGTGGCCTGCTGAACTCAAATGACCCACATTCTCTGATTACCAAACCAAATGAAACTCAAAAGTCATAATTCAAGCACAAATTGACCCACTGCACGCCCACAAATGAAAAGAAAAGTCTTAATTAAAATCCAGCAAGATTCTGCTGATGGATTTCACAGGATTGAAAATGATTTTTGTCAGCTTTGAGTGACTGGTTCATAACCAACTATTCACATATCACTGTGAGGCCTCATTTTCCAATATAGTTAATCACATTTGTACAAGATGTTATAAGCATTACCTATTTGAAGTAAGCCTTTACCTTATCACAGCCATTTAACTTATTACAAATTACTGAAGGTTGTGAGCCATGTATTAGATTAGCATTTCTAAATTTCTGAACTAATTGGCTATAAAAAACATTACCACACATCATTTGGTGGGCATCAGACAAAAACACAACTGTTTATAGTTCTATGTAAATAGAAGACGAAAACCATAAAGCTCCACAAGAGGAGATTTATAGCCCATGTCTAACATTAAATTTTCAACACATACAAATGAGTTCACTGCTAAGAAAACAACGAACAGATTTTTTCGGGACAGGTTCTCAGCTGTTAATGATTTAACAGTATTGAAATCTTGCAAAGCTAAAACCAAAGCATATTTTAAACAAATTTGCAAATTAAAAGCAAAAAAAATCCGATTAGACAAAGCGAATTTGACTAATCTGTGCTGTTTCTCTTAAAACAATACGTTAACTCTAAAATATTAATGCAAATATGGCAAACTACAGGCACATTATAGCATTCATTTTCATTTTGACAATGTCTACTTTAGTATGGTATTAATATGTTTGCAACATTTAGGTCTGGTGTCTATACTCTGAAGTTATTAAGTCCTGAAAACAGAAACATCTGAAAACATAGTTTGCAATGCAGGGGATGTTTAAAAGCGCAAAAGATCTTTTGCTGATTTATCACGTTTCCATCATGTGAACAGAAAGCATCATCCCAGACTACCAGCAGTAAATACATCATAAATACCACATTTACGAGCTTTGTGCATATGCCCAACGAATATGACGTGTCATAATATTGCTTTAATGCATTTTCGTCTGGATTGAAAGTAAGTCTGTAACAATGCTGGGTGGGGATTGTCTTCATCTAAAAACCTCCACAATATGTGTGTATGTGTGTGTGTGTGTGTGTGTGTGTGTTTTACCATAAACAATACAATATGCATTGATCACTTTATGGGAAAGCTGACCATGTACTTACAACCACATTTGCATTATTGCTTTTGCACCTTTACAATATGACACTCTACATTTACAAACCTGAAATTACAAAGAAACCAGGAATTAAATATGAATAAGCCGTTTTCAAAAGGCCAAGAACTGGAAATCCAAGCAAACATGCTACATAGACTGAAAACAAAAAAGTTGCTAAATGATCTATAAACATTGCATATCATTGTATATGTGTGATGTGCTTTAAATTAGGTTCTCCTCCAAAATGTCATAAAAGCTGGATAAGATATGCCATATTACATTTACATTTTGCAGATGCTTTTATCCAAAGCGAGAACAACACAAGTCAGTGGTAATGCAAAAAACAGCTACACTGTAGAATCATCAAACACGATCATTATCCAATCCTGCCTTTTATTATTATTATTATTAGTTATATTGGGTGCTTGTGGATGAGCCTTTATTAATCCTACATTGGGAAAATTCTGAAATAGGAAAAATCAGGGACATGATATAGAAAAACAGAATAGGGAAAAAAGAAGGAGGGGGTGCAGCATCATATATAACGATTAGGTTTGATAATTGCACAGTGTAGCTGGTTATCTTCATAACTACTGATTTGTGATGTTGGATCAAAGCGTCTGCTGAATGACCAAATGTAATGGGATACATTGGGAAAGGAAAGATGGGGATGCTGCACGATGCTCCCACTGTCGCAACTGAGGAGGGTGTGTGTCCTGGCGGCGGCGTGCGTCTGTAAAGGGCGTGTACCCCGTCAGCCATGACGGGCCCAACCCATGTCTGTGCACTTGATATCCCTGATGCCAGATGTGCGCATTAAAGCCTCTTTTTTCAGAACAGCTTATCTGTCTGTCTTTATCAGGGAACAAATTGTCCAGTGGGCCGAATTATGACGTCACAACAGTCTGTACAGATAGCCCAGACAGAGTTTGCATATTCAAACGAGCTGGTGGCCTTAAACATGTTTTATTTCGATTTTTTTCGAGCATTCCATGTGGCACAGAGGGGAGGAGGGCTGGCGTTCTCGGAGCTCGTCTAGCTGCGTCTGTTGCTGGCCAGATCAGCTGGCAGTATGTAGTGCGGGGGTGTGGCACCTCACAACAAAGAGCTTAACAAGCACGCACATCTGGCTCTCTGAACCCCCTCCCTCTCTTCTGATTTCATTCTAACTTGATTTATTCCTCGATGTGAACCTTTATCGTAAGGGAGGACTGCGCATTTCGCCTGATGCCAGCAGACGCGCTGTGCGTGGCCGTTCTCTGTTATTTCTCCTATGTGGCGCTGTAGCAACTTTTTTTGCATAGAAACCTTCTTCTTATTAAAGCGACGAGGCTTGAGAACCTCAGCAGGCTTCCTGTGGGCGTGTGGCTGCATTAATTGTCGGTTATGCGCGTTTTGTTTACGGTCTATCACCCGGAATAAACGGCGCACTTGTTCCGCATTAACTTCCAGGACTTTTTTTTGCGTGCGCCACCCTCTACTTAGGTTCCGATGCCTCCGTGGATTTATTTCGAATTCTATTATATTATTATATATTTATAGTTGTTGTTCAAAGTCTAGGTTAAAAACAAACTTGGTTACATTTGGGGAAAAGCTGTTGCTTATTGATACCAGTGGGCGTGCCGTTATTAATGACGCCACGTCCCACTCTTAACTCAAAACGCCCATCTGTGTGCAAGTGGGGGTTTTTACCTAAGTTTAGGTTTCTGATGATATAAACAATTTAATCAAAACGTGCATATTGGATTTTAAGCCAGCCCACGATTCGGTAAAATGCCCGATTTCGCATCCCAACAGGTTTCAGGTGGTTGCCTACTATTTGAGCTGCAACATGACAAAGCACTTGCTGCGAATTGCAAACTGACCTGTGTGTGTCCTTAGGTGCGCTTTAAGATGGGACGATTTGCCATAAACTTTTTCGCAGCCCGAATAATGGCATTTGTGCTTTTTCTGGGGCAACTCCTGCTCCGGCCGAGCCCTCCATCGCTTGCCCCTTTGTTTGAGGGCAGAGTCGGGGAGGACGGGAGTAGGTGTGGCAGAGTTTCCATCCTCCGGCGCGGGGCTCGGTGGCAGGCTCTCCTCTTTGCTTTTCGCCTGCTCGGTGACATCGCTTGGGCTCTGCTGATTGAAATCGGCCAGAATCCGGGCCACGACAAAGAGAGACGAGTTATCCCGCACCAGAGCTTCCTTGGTCTCCTCTGCGCTCCGGGGCGCAGGCGAGCTGGGTCGGAGCTCCCGGTCCCGTTTGGGACCGTGCACGATCGCACATTTGGACATCGACACAAGGCACTGGGCTGCAAAGTGTTCCATTTCGCGTCAGGAATAGAAATCAAGCCAAACAGCCCCCGGTGGTGTGATTAAAACATTCAAATTGCGCCGGGCAACTCCGTCGGTTCCTTTTGTGTGATGCTGAACATACAGCAAACTCTTTCAGAAGCACACCGGCTTTATGGACAGAGCTGGCATCCTAGAATAACAAAATAAGCAGACGAAAAAAACCGACGAACACGTAGGATTCCTACTTTTGCCTTGCGGCCGTGGAGAGATTAACAAAGTTGCGCTGGTTAAATGTACAAACTCCCATCGTGGCACAAAGTCCTTCCCACGTTAAGTGACAGTATTGTGCTGAGCGCCGACTGGAGCTGGAGTTAGTATCCACGCCGGGGGCGTGGCGGCTGGCTGCGGCGTCACTGTCTCGGCCTCTGATTGGTCGGCGGGGTTCCCCGAACTACACCGGCTCATCGAGCGCTGCCAAACTTCGCCAAGTGAACTCGGTTACATCCGAATCCTTTTATAGCCTGCAGGCTCCCTAAAGAGTGCACTCAGTCTAAGGGCTTAGTCATTTTACACACACTGATAGCGTATAACACCTTAAATAGCGGTTAACTGCCCCCCACCCCGAAGAAACACTCAGTCTCAATGTTAATTAAGAACCATCGTTTGTTTTGCACCGTCAACTAAACATATATGATTTGGTTAATAAAGTTTTTTAAAAATGCAAAAAATGTTATCATTTTTTTATTGGATAAATATTTGTCTTAATTAGACTTAATTAGACTTAATTAGACTTTTGAGATCAGTGATTGACATTTAACAAATTTCCATTTGTTAAATGTCTCTCGCTGTCCTACATTGTTGTTGCTGCCTGGCCGCTCAAGGAGGATGAGTCCCCCACTGAGTCTTGGTCCTCCCAAGGTTTCTTCCTTGAATAACAACATAAAAGGGAGTTTTTTCTTGCCACTGTCGCTTCGGCTTGCTCTTTGGGGGTTTAAAGGCTTTTCATTCTGTAAAGCTGCTTTGTGACAATGTACTGTTGT
>JAFMOD010000903.1:735596-765094 GCA_019802435.1 Corydoras maculifer | reverse complement strand
TTCTCCCCGTGTCTGCGTGGGTTTCCTCCGGGTTCTCCGGTTTTCTCCCACAGTCTAAAGACATGGATCAAGTTAATTGAATTCTCGAAATTGACGTTCTCCCCTGGATGGGCATGGGGAACCCCACCGCTACCCTAATAGAGGATAAGCGGGAGATAATGAATGAATGAATATATATATATATATATATATATATATATATATATATATATATATATATATATATATATATATATTTATATATTCATTATCTCCCGCTGGACAGATACACCCAGGACAGGGTGCCAATCCATCGCTGGGCACACACTTACTCACACAGACACACTCTATATGGGGCAATTTTGAGAATTCAGTTGACTTGATCCATGTTTTTGGACTGTGGGAGGAAACCGGAGAACCCTGAGGAAACCCACGCGGACACGGGGAGAACATGGAAACTCCACCCAGATGGGGATTCGAACCAGGAATCCCTAGCGCTGATATATATATATATATATATATATATATATATATATATATACACATAGACTCACACATACATATATATTTATACATAAGTACATACATATAGTGGTTAGCACGTTCGCCTCTCAGTGCTAGGGATTCCTGGTTTGAATCCCCATCTGGGTGGAGTTTCCATGTTCTCCCCGTGTCCGCATGGGTTTCCTCCGGGTTCTCCGGTTTCCTCCTACAGTCCAAAAACATGGATTAAGGTCAATTGAATTCTTCAAATTGCCCCATTTAGAGTGTGTTTGTGTGTGTGTCTGTCTGTGTGAGTGAGTGAGCATGTGCCCAGTGATTGGCAGATCTGGCACCCTGCCCAGCGCCCGAAACATTCTCCTGCGGATGGGCATGGGAAACCCCCCCGCGACCCTAGTATTTAATTTTCCAAAAGCAACTAATCACTAAAGACTATTTATTAGTTTAATTGAGATTACATCTCACCATGTCTTAATTCTTCTTCACACAGTCACACAGGACCAAAAAAATTTCCAATTAACCGGTTGCTACCATGATTTAATTATTAAATATAAAATTAAACGTCTTTAGACACATGTTGTATTATTATTAGTGTTTATTGGAAATTTGACTGAACATAGACTCATTACTGTATGTTCAGTTGTCTACGTACATTTTCTCTAACCGTCTTAGAACTGAAACTAATCTTTCTTTAATTCTCTGTTACTGTTTACACATGAACAAAATAGTTAATGTTTAAAAAAATCAGGTACAAACATTTTCCGGAGATGATCGTTTACACATGCAAAACACACCAGCTAACAGACACAAGTGATCTTGTTCAGGGAGGGTGGCTCTTGCAGAAAGTGGGATATGACCCAAGAAGTATAAAATCATTCTCAATAAGTTCACAACAGGCTCATAAACCATGGCAAATTTTCATAAAAGTTTAATGTTGACCCTTTAACCACCTGAGACTCCTGATTTCAAACCAAGGAGCTGCCAGAGTGAAATCAATAAAAAATCAAATATAAAATATCTTAAATGCAATATTTTAAAAAGTTCAGGGTTTCGGTGCCTCTGTGAAAAGGGCTTATGTTAATCCTAGACTGACCCTATAATATTAAGATTAGTTCTCTTCGGGGGATGAACCATCTGTTGCAGGACTCTTTGTTCTTCTTTTTGGTGAAATTAGCTCTGTGTAATAGACGAGGAGACCACAGTGGGAGACTCATGTTGGAGTCTCAGTATGGTGCCACCAGCCTAAATAGGTGTTGGATTGGGGGAAGCTGGACTGTGGGACCTTAGTCTTTAGATTTTCATGTGCTGTCTGGTTGAGGTTCTGAAACTAACGATGAAGTAAAACGTGGTTCATCCATGGAAGTCCAGTAGATGTTCACGAGAATACAACTAGCTGGGATGACAGCAAGTAGAGAAATAACAAGTGTATTTGACTAAACTGTGTCTGTGAAACATCTAGACTGCTGAAAGTCTAATAAGTTGTTAAAATCAAAGTCTTCTTTTGCTTATCAGCCTTAAGACTTTGTTATGCATTTTGAGATTCTCTGCACTATGATAATAGGGCTTTTACCTTTTTCTTATTGTCAGTCTCCTCTTGCCAGTCTCTTTATTCCCTGTTTACCTCTCAACCAACTATGTGGTTTACAGAACTGCCACTTACTTGGTATTTTTCTATATTGAACTATTCTGAGTAAATTTTAGAGCTTAAAATTCCCTGAAGATAAGCAGTTATTGAAATATTTAAATGTGCCTTTCTGTCAGATTTAAATTACCAAGATCACATTTTCTCATTCTGGTGGTTGATGTAAACTTTACCCAAAACTGCACGTTTTAGTGCAATGTATTTCTGCTTTATGATTGGCTGACTAAATAAATGTAAAAAAATAAAGTGCTCCCTGAGTGTTCTGTATTAATATAAATTAATAATCTATTTTAATACATGAGATTGTTTTATGGGTGTTAGCACTTCATCACTTTGTAAGATGGAAAAAGATTTTTATTTCAATAATATAGTAAGTTATATTCTAATGTTTGCCACTTGTTAATTGCTAAAGATATTATTTAGCCACATCTTGAAATAAATGGCAGTACTGTGGCTTGGTGTTTGCCTCTCATTGCTAGGGATCGAATTTCGAATCCCGATCTGGATGGAGTTTTCATGTTCTCCCCGTATGGATTTCCTCCCAGAGTACAAAAATCTTTAAATGATCTTTAAATGATGTTCAAGAGTTATTTTCAATTTCCAACAGCAGCACTTCCAACTGATAAAAGTTTCATAAAATGTTGAATTTCTGTACAAATAAAAAAGCCTTCTTTAAACTCAGCATCAGTTATACTTAAGACACTTGTCTCAAATAACAAAAACTGCTTTGTTCATTGCGTTCATGAAATTTTTACTTAAACTACAGGCAAAAATATCTTTGATGAGTACACAAGTGGTTTATTTATGACATTTATCTGCCCCGGAGTTAACTACTGACAAATTGTGCAGTTTATTTTTGTGCATTTTGCATCTCTTTATCACAATTCGCCAATGAATAATAAATAAAAACCTTACGTCAACAGAAACTTTGAGTTGAGTTTTTTGTTTAGCAGTTCAAAGTACATAATATTCACTCAAAGTGTTTAATAAGCATAATCTCTGTTGACAAGTGTTATCACCATGTAACACTGCACTGCACCAACTTGACCAAGTGAATAAACCCTAATAATTAATAGATATGTGGGTGCACATTTCTTCACCATCCAAAAACCTGGCTCCAGTGGAATCGTTAATACAAGCCGTGCACTTGTGTCCTGTGGGAAAGCATGTTCTCTTTCAGCTCTCTTCACAAAAGACTCTTCTGGAAGGTTCCCGAATTCAGAGGGCCATCTGGCTGTATTATTTTACATATTCTTTCACCACAAGGACTGGGTGTTCTTGCATTTCATGTGGTTCTTCAGAGGCGCACTCCATGACAGCACAACAACAAGGGGGCAGTTCCTCTTTCACTGGCTGACTCAGAAAAAGAAATTGTGCCCTTTGCCATTGTCAGTCTAAAAACACTGTAAAATATCAGGACATCATAAAATGAACCCTATTTATTACATTACAAAATCAGCTGATTCAGTTCATCAGCTCTAATTATAAGCGTGATTATTTAATATTATTTAAAAAAGGCAGTAAACCATGTACTTTGTGTACTCCCGAGCCCATGTGTGTCCATCAGGGTAGCATGAGGGGTCCTTAAACAACTCCATATTAGGGTTTGATAATCGGACACTTTTAACCCGGATTTACCCTGAATACCTGTATATTATTACAATATAATGAAATGTGACCCAAATAGATCTAAAGTACCTAAATATGCACTGACTGAATATTCTCTTACAGTGATTGCACACTGTGCTCTGTGTAAACCGTACTGTAAACCATAATGTTTTAATTTTAACACAGAATCCATTAAATAATCTAATTTTCATAATGTGTTGCATTATTCATTGCTTCTAGCAGAACTTGCTATTTTTGGAAATGCAATAATACATCATTTCATCACTGTTGCATTTTTGCAATTTTGAAATCTGCCATGAAAAGACATTCACTAAGTACTTTAATAGGAACACCTATACTTTCTGATCAATTATATAGTTGTCTATTTATGTGTCTAATCGTGTGGCTATAAAGCTCCAGTAACAATCTTAATTAAGAGGAAAGCAAATTAGAATGCAAAGCATGTTAACCCTTAGGGTTGTTTTGTGAGCAAAAGGTCAGCAGGTCAGCAGCACTTTTAAAAAAGGAATGAGTAAACATTCAAGAAAGTGCATAGCAACAATTTATAGTGATTGTCTCAATATCGAAAGCACTGTAGTAATTGGATACAGAACACAAAAGGAATATTTATTAATGTTTTAAAATCATATATTTTGTTGGTAATTTTATGCAGAGCTCCTAATATATACTAAAAAAAATTTCACTTTTAAATTCATATAAGCAAACGTTTAAGTGCCTTAAATGGGACAACTACTGCACTGATTAAAATGTTTCTGCCAGCAACAATTCTTTTTACTCTTAATGTTATAGCATAAAAGTTTTATTTTATTTAGAAAGGTCATAATATCCTACATAAATCAAAACCAAACTTATTGCTAGAATTACTTGGGTCAAGAACTATCCATTTTAGCTTAGATTGAGCTGAAAGAGACCTAAAGTAAACTATCATGTTGTCAGTACGAAAATAAATGCAACTGTGGACTAAAACAAATGTGATATTTTGTATGGATGTCACAGCAAATACACACTATAATCAAATCTAAATGTGGTGCAATAAAATATTAAAGTGTGCAATTCGTTTTGGCTAGACAGCGTAGAACAGTTTTTATACAAGAGATTATTGTGCCCCAAATCATGAAACATGGTGGTTTAAAATAAGTAAATCCTCCACGTCTGAATGTTTGCAATCAAACCAGCCACTATCTGCTATGCTGTATTCTTAAAAATATATAATTTGGCAAGACTGGATAGACAGCTAATTAAAATTAATATGTAATTAGTTTTCACTGTCCAAAATTATACTAAAATCCTCAATATAGTTCGACTTAGATAAGCCTGAGATGCGTGAGATTAAATAAATATGTTAAGACTCTAATAAAAGCAGCTGATAATATTTATTTTAACTGTTGGGGTTGATGGTGTGAGGTCTGACCGTGAGCATCACCAACATGGAGTGTTCTCTCAAGGATGTTCTGTACTAGAACATAAAGTACCAGATAGGTGATGGCTATGTGGAGTATGAGGGTCAGATCTCAGATCTGGTCCTGAAAAAAAGCATCCACTGCTTTGTGAGAAAAATTGGACATATATGGACAGAAGTATTGGGACACAGCTCTTAATTACTGAATTGTAGGGGTTTCGGTCAGTCCCATTGCCGAAAGGGTATAACATCAAGCACTTGATTATGGAATTTGGACAAATGTATGATTCCAGTTTTGTTAGAAAAGTTTCATGGATGTGCAACATTCCACAAAACAAGAGAACTTGACAGGCCTGTCCAGCGTCCTGACTTTAACACCATCAAACCTCTTTCGTTGAACATAGTGCCTGACCACTCAAATGCTCTGCTGGATAATGGGTACAAACACACTTTAATATCCTGTCGAACTCCTCATCAGTAGAGTGAAAAGTTATAACTGCAAAGTATTGACCAAATCTTCTTTAACTTTTATGTATCACAAGCTGACTCTGTGTAACATTTTGTAATGTTTGTGATGACATTTGTAATGTGCAGGAAATATGAACAAAAGATCATAATCAAAAATGCAGTGTAATTTGTATTATATTCATTTATTGATTTATTTAACAGTGCAGATTTTTTTAGATGTACATATCTAAAATATGGCTCTTAACAAATGTTTATGCAATGCTGATGTTTGAAAGACTAAGTTAAAGATTATCATCTTTGCACCAGAATGACATTTTGTACCATATTTCCATTATGTTAGTCAACAGGACGCGGCACGGTGGCTTAGTGGTTAGCACGTTCGTCTCTCAGCGCTAGGGATTCCCGGTTCAAATCCCCATCTGGGTGGAGTTTCCATGTTCTCCCCGTGTCTGCGTGGGTTTCCTCCGGGTTCTCCGGTTTCCTCCCACAGTCCAAAAACATGGATCAAGTTAATTGAATTCTCAAAATTGCCCCATATAGAGTGTGTCTGTGTGAGTGAGTGTGTGCCCAGCGATGGATTGGCGCCCTGTCCTGGGTCTATCTGCCCAGCGCCCGAGACGTTCCCCCCCCCCCCCCCCCCCCCCCCCCCCCCCCCCCCCCCCCCCCCCCCCCCCCCCCCCCCCCCCCCCCCCCCCCCCCCCCCCCCCCCCCCCCCCCCCCCCGTCAACAGGACTTTTTTATTTTTATTTACTGTGGGGCAAAACATCTCCTCAAATGACCTCGTTTATCCTTTCCAGGAGTATGTCAAAGAATTCTGACTAATCGGGCCGTGAATTCAGATCAGTGATGGTTACTAAACTTTGCTACATTACTGAATGCCATCCTCTCTCACTGTAAACAAACAGATGACTAGTGCTTTTAATACATACCAAGTCTGATTGCAAGCACTGGCTGTCAAAAGACTCTTTAATTCATTCCTCACACCATTTAGTGGTCTTGTCAAATGATCAATGCCTTGTCGTTTTGCTAATTGAAAAAAAATGAAAGGCATGCAGCATTTAAAAGTTGATGCACAGCCCTTGACATACACGAAACCCAGACGTTGTTTACTTCTTGTGGTTCAGCTTTGTTCGCTCATTGTTGGGAAATGTCTCATTTCCCATCATGGGCACAAATACTCTCTTCCTGCTCACAGATGTTTAGCAGATCTAAGATCAGGCACTAGTTGCATCCCCCATTTGAATATGTTAAGAAAGAAACAATAAGGCTGCTGTCAGAACAGTAGTCAGTAGAATAGTACATGCGAGGCTACGTGTTAAATGCTTTGAGAAAAACACAGTGCATTCACACAGAATGCAGGCACTCAGTCTCACTTTCACTCTAACCCTCCCCCACGTGTGCCCAGCTCTGCATAAACACAACTGCCTTCACCATTAGTGTTTAAAGAGTCTCTAATCAGCAAACCCAGCCTTTACTGGTCAATTATTCCTCATGCTGATATGTTGTTCCTGTGCTTGGCTGGATTCCTAACTCCTGAGAATCTTCAAGTTGTTGCTGAAGCCCTCCAGGCTGTGGCTCTCTTAAGTGACTACAAAGACATGGTCTTGGTACAAACATGCACCAGTTCAAAAATTCTGCCCATTTTCTATGTTTTCAAATCCATCCAATTTCTAACATACAGCTCTTTGTTTTTGACAAAAGAAGAGCTCTGACGGGAAGGGGAGAAAAGTGCTGACGTTTCAAGTGATGACTATATGAGCAGTAGTGTTCAGGCCCCGGGTATGGCAAAGACAAACAAAGTTGAGGGAAAGGAATGGAAATTTACCACTGCTACATGGGTGGAGGTGAAGGGAGGGGTCATAATTACCACGTGGGAGAAAAACAAAACAGAAATTTTGTCGGGAAAAGCTAAAAAGCCGCATGATAGCGTTTAAGGCTTCAGTTACCTATGTACTGATGCATACACTGATTGTTTTATAATGTGTAGAGAAAAGAAGAAAAAGAAAAAGATTGTGATTTTAGGGAATAAAAAGATATTAATTTAATATTAATTTGTACAATAAGACCACAAAACCAAACCCTAAAATTAAAATAAATAAAAATATATTTTTTTCTCTAATAATAAGCTTTGCTAATGCAACAACTTTTAATAACATTTGGACAATTATATAATTTTAAGGAACTTACACTAAACACACAAACTGCCATAACATCAACAACAACCCCTTGGTTTTCATTTATAATGTATATTTTATCCACGGCACAGTGGTTTAGTGATTAGCACGTTCGCCTCTCAGCGCTAGGGATTCCCAGTTCGAATCTCCATCTGGACGGAGTTTCCATGTTCTCCCTGTGTCTGCGTGGGTTTCCTCCGGGTTCTCAGGTTTTCTGCCACAGTCCAAAAACATGGATCAAGTCAATTGAGTTCTCCAAATTGCCCCATATAGAGTGTGCCTGTTTGAGTGAGTGTGTGCCCATCGAGGGATTGGCGCCCTGTCCTGCCCAGCGCCCGAAACATTCTCCCCTGGATGGCCATGGGGAACCCCACCGCGACCCTAATAGAGGATAAAGCGGAAGATAATGAATGAATGAATAAATGTATATTTTAGCCTAAACTTACTAGAATAGCTGCAATTGGCTGTTTAATTACAGACCATGGTCTGATCCACTTGTACGTCAGTGGACACTTACATGCCACCATGTCAATGCAATGCTGAGAATGATCTATCACCCAATCACTACCTACAATGAGATGATCCTGAAAAATTACAAAAACAGTATGCTAAGCAACAGATAACATACAATATGTAACATCCACACAATTGCATCTACTGTAAATGGTGACACCAATAATAAACAATGATTGCTGTAAAATGTATAGCTTTTCTACATACTACGTAGGTAGCAGCACTATAAAAAGCCATTTCCTGTTCCATATGCCACTGCACAAAACAAGATGGGGTTAGACCCATGTTACATAGTTAAGAAAATAAATAATTAATATAAAAATAAATAACAAAGATAATAAACATATAGATATATTTTTACAAACTCGAACACATTGTTACTTGTTTGACTTATGAATGAAAGGCAAGTTAGGGGAATCAGAATTTTTTTTTTAAAAGGAACATAGGATTTTTTGACCATGTTTTGTTTTTAAATTGTGATTTCCAGTTAAAAGCTGGTCTGAGACAAATAGAGACACGTCAGAATGTGACACGGCAAAAAATTTTTTTACACTGCTACCCCGAAGTGTTCAGAGAAATGATGATATGGCACGCACAAGATAAGTCAGGCACGATGCCCAGATGTACTTCTACACTATAAAGCATCGTATCTAATATCAACATGACCTGCTTAGTTAAATATTAAAGAAAGTGAAGGAGGTGAAAATGACCTCACCTACCACATTACTAATAACTGAATATCTTACAATGATAATCAGTTCCAACGATTCAGATAAAACAGACAAGACAAGGTAAGTTAATATGATAGTGTCTGTGGTTAGCATGACTCCAATTAACCACAGCAATGTGGGAAAGTATGTGCAATAACTTTAAAAGTATTTATTTTCATCATTTAATGAGTTGATGATAATTACACTGCAGTTTTATGCATTTATGCATGCATATTTTTATGCTATGAAATGGTAACGAAGTGTTCAGGGACTGTATTAAAAAAGCCAGCAAAAAGTATTGTAAGGCACCCTGTACAAAAATCTGAATATTTAAAGCAATAACACTACTTTACTGCCTTTTTTTTAAATGCCAGAGCGAAATTTATGCAGCATTCACAAATTTTCTTGATTCATGTTTAAAATAATACTGTGCAGTAAGAAAATTCCAATGTTATTAAAGAGAAACCAAGAGTTCAAACTTATATAATTGTACTTATTTTTCTATATCATTATTAAAACTTTGACCTTTTCCACTGCACAGAAACTTTTCAAACACCCTGTATATATGTTCTCACACATATTTAAGCTGCTTACATTGACATTTGATTTGTTCGGTTACAAACCTGCTTACGTGTCATGTTCTTGCACAAAATTACCCTTTTTTTCTTCTTTTTTTAGTTTTATTTTCTGTGCTTTTATAGAGTTTAGACTCACAAGTGCAGAGAAACTCTCTTTGCACTGACAATTTTAACCTCAAACAATCTTAATGGCCATGGATCAAGGTAGAAAGGTAGTGTTCGAGCATGCAAGATGGAGTAATAACAGAGCTGTGATGCCGTTAGGTGTCTGGAACTGCATGCCCTGCAGTTGCTAGATCAGCTGGTACCATCATTCTCCAAAATTCTCCATTTTCCATTTCCATTCTCATTCTTCATGTAAAATATAAAAGCTTAATGAAATGATAATGAAGGAATCCTGAAATTAAAAGTCTGGAAAGTAGACAGATTCCTTGCTATTGATACTAAGGGATAAGTTAGTTGTGGCAACAGTTGTTTATTGTCCATTGAGTATGGATAAACAACATTAAATAAAAAAATGTATTTTATATACATTCATTCATTTATCATCTTCCACTTTATCCTCTATCAGGGTCGCGGTGGGGTTCCCCATGCCCATCCAGGGGAGAATGTTTCGGGCGCTGGGCAGATACACCCAGGACAGGGCGCCAATCTATCGCTGGGCATACACTCACTTAAACACACTCTATATGGGGCAATTTGGAGAACTCAATTGACTTGATCCATGTTTTGGGAGTGTGGAAGGAAACCGGAGAACCCGGAGGAAACCCACACGGACACGGGGAGAACATGGAAACTCCACCTAGATGGGGATTCTCTAGTGCTGAGAGGCGAACGTGCTAACCACTAAGCCACCGTGCCGCTTATTTTATATATATATTTAATATATTTTATAAGAATTCTAATTTGACTGCAGCCCAATTAGTCATGTTACATTTTTTATTATATTAAAGAAACATCATTTTAAAGTTAAGGCACAAAAAATACTTTTTCTAAAAACATGCTATATAATAAACTGCCATGGGGATTTAAACCCGCCCCCCTGCACTTAGTAGAAGATTAAGCGGAAGATAATGGATGGATGAATGAATGAATGAATGAATGAATAGAGTGCAACACATATGTTAGAGCCCACTGTACAACATTTAGTTCCAATCAGGTTACAAGATTTGGGATTTAACCAAATACAGTATTATTCCACCATACAGGGGATATAAATCTAAACAATTTTCCCAAATGCTGAGCAGCACTGTCACACCAGTTGCAGTCTAAGATAAGGATTGTTAAAGTAATTAGGGGTTATTGAAAGATCGCTGTCTGTGTCGAGTTTGCATAATCTTTTCATGTCTGCGTGGTTTCCTTTAGGGTTCCCACCTCACAAAAGCCGTTGTAAATGAATTGAACATGATAAATTGCTCTCCTAGGATTTCTCAGCCCAGTTTATCATGGTGGGTTGCATCAGGAGGGTATTTATGTTTGTGTTGCTTGGCAACAGTTCAATCACCTTCACCGGTGGGACTATTTGTCTTCATGAAAAAAGTAAACAAATCATAACTGATTTTCATGTTAATTGTTGAACATAAAAGCAATTTCATACTTGGGGTCATATTGTTATGCAGACTATCAGAGCACCACCATTATATTTGCTGCACACCTTTATTTATGAGTCAAAAATTGTTTTCCAAAACTTATTTGATTTGATTATTGGTCTAAATATGCAGTTGTGTTGAAGATATGAGCATTAGGATAAGGCCACCCCTCCTGTTTTTACCATCATCATCTATATATAATTTGGGTTGTGTACTGATGCAACAATTTGCAAAAAAAACTTTCATCAGCTGTAGTAATGTTTTATAATGTAACACTTTAAAGTATATTTTATTCAAAAAAACATTCTTTCTACCTTTTTCTCTGATCCATATGACCTATAATTGGGTTTAACACAGCATACTGCTATTTTTTTATGAAAGCTGGTTTAGGAACCAGGTACTGTAAGACTGTGTTATTAATGGGTATTTGTATTAGCCTTACATGTTCATTGGTGCAAGAATGTCTGAGGAACCCAGAGGTTTATGTTAAGTCACGTGAGGTCAGCAGCTCAATAATCCAGATTATAAGTGATCATAGGGTATCCATGGTTGACATTACAATTTATATTCTGTTCTGCAGTACAGTGGATCTGCTAGATTCAAGTGCTCGTCTCTACTTAACCTTATACAGTACCTGCTAAAAATATGAAACTTTATTTGTGTTGTATAACTAATAAAAACATTATACTTATAGTAAGTAGACCTTATATTATAAGGATAATTATCCATGTTGACACTGTGTTTAGTACTAAACCTTATATAATGAAGAACATTATAAAAAGGGGTTATATTAAATATAATATACTTAATCACAAAAAATTGAGAAGATGGAGAGGCAATTAGAAAAAAGTTCTGAAATGCCTTTATACACTTACCCTTTGTATATTCTCCTGAAATATAGTACAGATTCAGAGTTAGGTGTTTAAAGTTCTCTCTCTCTCTCATTTTGTTTACATATCTGTGTGTGTGTGTGTGTGTGTGTGTGTGTGTGTGCACTTGTATATTAAATTACTATTGCATATTTGTAAACATTAAGGCACATTACCTATATAGAGGCATAATGTCTGTAGCATGGCTATTATGTTTCCAGCCTATAGTTTTAATTTATAGTTACCAGTCGATATTATTTTTACTAATTTTATTATATAATTAGAAAATATCTGTGTAAAGCCATTTAAGAGGTTGAAAGATCAACTGTAGCACATTTGTTGCCCAAGACAAAATAAACCAGCTTCTACCTGGTTATAGCTTAAACAATTAAACATATATTTTAGATATGTAAAGTATTTATATTGTTATTAAATAGTTTATTAGAATAAATTGACACTTCATGGAGAAATAATTATGTATTAAGAGTTGTCAAGAAATCGATCACATGGTCACTGAACACTCTATTTAGAATACTTTTGCTCCAAATCAATATTTGTGCACCTAATCAATTGTAATCATCATGCAAATAACTAACTAACATTGTCTCAAGGTCAGAACCTGACAGACAAGAGAATAAGAGCACACATAAACTACTATATAAACACTAATAAGAAAATATTAATGATGTGTTCATCCATATAATTTATTGATATATGGACAGTCATGATCCTTTAGTGCTATAAATTAAATCATCATGCTTCTTCTATTAACTTTACATTCTGATTTTACAAGCTGCGTAGAGTTTTTTGTCTTAATGGAAGGTGTATTTTCTGCCTATACAAATTACAAATAGGTGTACAGGGCAGCATCCACTTCTCTTTAATCCTTACCAACTCCATCCATCATTTATCTTCCACTTAATCCTATATCTAGGGTCGCAGGGGGTTCCGCGTGTCCATCCAGGGGAAAAGGACAGGGCGCCAATCCATCATTGGTCAACACTCACTTATATACACACAAACACAGACACACACACTATTGTTAGAACAGCCAGTTTACCTTAAATCCATGATTTTGGACCGTAAAACCCAGAAAACCCTGAAAACCCATGTGAACATGGGGGATCCGCAGCACTGAGAGGTGCACGTGCTAACAAATGAGCCACCGTGCTCCCCACTAAATTTTATATTTAACCCACTTATTAGTAATGTATTAGTAAACTTTTATCCCAAAACATTTCATTATTATCAGTTCTACTGTATCTGCTAACAATGTTTTTCTAAATGCAGCAAGACACAGTGTAGCACTTTTAAGAAAAAGATTTTTTGCCATATTGCCTAGCACTTGTAAATGTGGGGTTGGGGGGAACAATGACCCCGTTGTGGCAAACGTGTGCCCCACCATGACCCCATTTATAAGGTGTTTATAAGTTACATCATGTCTGCAAATGCACAGAAATATCACATTTAATAGGGTTGTCAAAGTTATTTATATGATTATACTTAAGTAAATATATTACGTCATGGATTCTTTTTTTATGTTTATAATAGGCTTAGTGGTTGGTACGTTCGCCTCTCAGCGTTTCTCTCAGGGATTCCTGGTTCGAATCCCCATCTGGGTGGAGTTTCCATGTTCTCCCCGTGTCCGTGTGGGTTTCCTCCGGGTTCTCCGGTTTCCTCCCGCAGTCCAAAAACATGGATCCAAGTTCTCCAAATTGCCCCATATAGAGTGTGTATGTGTGCTTGTCTGTGTGAGGGAGTGTGTGCCCAGCGATAGAATGATGCCCTGTCCTGGGTGTATCTGCCCAGCACCCTAAACGTACTCCGCTGGATGGGGACCCCCCCCCCACCCCGCGACCCTTATGTAAGATAAAGCGGACGATAATGGATGGATGGATGTTTATAATAATGGCATTAGTTACAGAAAGATATGTCAGATGCTGTCAGGGGACCTGTATGAGAACAAGTCAGGTGAAACAGGCTTTCCTACACAGATAAGACGTGTAGGAAAGTTCTATCTTGCTGAGATGTTGCACTGCTTCTTCATGTGAGCCAAAATTGGCCCTCATATGAAAACATTTATATGGCCCACATGTCACAAAACACATATGGTCCTAGTTTGCCAGCTTTCTGCAGTGCTACCTACATGTGGCGAATATGTGGTTAACATATTTTTAAAAAGCACCACATGTTTTTAAACCGATCTGGATTACATCTGGTCGAGATTCGGCAGAGCTACCATTTTTAGCCGACACGTAGCTCTAATCTGTTGCACTTATGGCTCACACCCCACAACCGGGAGCAGTTACGGTAGCCCCAGTTCCGCCAATCCATGCAACAAGTGAGTAAGATGGAAATGGGTGAGCATTGTAAGGGCATAACAATTTTGCTATCTGGGTAGCAATACGCAACTTGTAAATTACTTAATCTTTAATCCCCAAACACATGTTTACATTTAGCATGGTGGTTTAAAAAAATACAAACCAGACGCAGCATTGTAATTACATTACATTTAGTATTTTTATTTATTTTATTTTGGTTATTTTTTGTTTAAGCATATGTAATGACTTAAATGTTTTTACAAGTTGACCATAAGCAATGTTTATAGTATTCTTAAATTCTTACACATACACACAGAAAGCGAGAAGAGTGATCAAATTGTTTGACTTTTTGCAATTAAAAAGTTGAAAATTTATAGGGAAAATGATGTTTAGCCAGAAACTTTTTACATGCCATAGACACAGACACACACAGGCTTGCACGCGCACACAAACACATTCCTGTATGGTTGTTATGATCTGTGAGCAACAAGTCACTGGGTTCAGCAGTGGGTGTGGCTGCCATGCTTCAGCTGCCTGCAACTTACTTCTGCTCGCTCTTCCCCTTATAATGGCATTGCTCTGTCTGAATCAGTCAGTCACCTGACCAGAAGCTCTAATGCACAGTTTGTAGAGGTCACATTTCCCTCACAGTACTGCAGCGAGCTCAGAGCAACAGTCCCTGGCTGTGGTTCAGCAGCTTGTCCCAGGGTGAACCCTGTGCAAGAGAACATCCCGTTCCTGAGATATTAATAGCACCCTTGCGTCACCGAATTGTGCTTCTAGTGGCGCGCTACACACGCGATGGCCAACAGTTACGAAACAGCCAGTCAGCAGAGCGTGTATGCTGTGCAACAGAGTTAGAAACCCAGTCCATCTGAGACTGTACACTGCACTTCATACTAATTCTTCATCTTTAAAACAGTTTTGTTCTCATGGTGTAGTTTGCATTGCAGACGGGCATTGAGACATTCAGCAACTTCATATTACTTTGTTTCTCAAGTTTTATGCCAAATGCTATTTATTAACTTTGCCACAGAGTACAGATTACAATATAAACACTACTAGTTTCTACTTTATCATATTTAATTTTCAGAAAGACTCAGCAGGCTTATGTTAATGTATGCAAGTGTACTGAGGATGAAATATTATTTAAAGTGAATTAAAGAAAACCAGAAAGATAAGTCTTTGTGGTGATGTGTTTATTAATCTATTGGATTAAGCTGTGGCAGAAAGAACAAAGTTTTTAATGTAATGTAATGTAAAGAGTTTGGTAAGAAGGGAAAGCTTTGCTGTATTGACATTGTTTCTATTCCTGTGTATAAAATGTTATGTTAACTTTAAATAACTTGAAACTGCTTTTTAATAAATGTAGTGTGAATATGACACACATACTAGATATAGAATTCCTCATCATGATTAGAATGTCATGCAGTTACAGTATATTGTTACCTCTGGCCAAAAAGAAAGCAATGACTGCTGCTGTGTTCATATCATAATTCATATAAATACTGCAAAGAAATGCCACGAAACAATGAGATTTGATTTTATAACTATATCGTTGATTCCTACTTTGTAATAATGCAATTTTAATGGAAAGGCCACATAACCCATAAGATAAAGGGCAGCTCATTGGTTAAGGTATTGGGTCTGAATGTTAGGAAGTTCAAACCAGTGTGGGCCTTTGAGCAAGCACCTTAACCCTCATTGCTCCTGGGTTGTTGTGTCATAGTTAACCATGTGCTCTGATCCCAACCATCAAGCTGGGATCAAGCCTGTTTGAGTGTGTGCTCAGCAATTACTCGGCGCTCTGTGGGGGAGCTCCCCATGCCCATCCAGGGGAGAATGTTTCGATCGCTAGGCAGATACACCCAGGACAGGGCATCAATCCATCGCTGGGACACTTACTCACTCACACAGACACACACTATATGGGGCAATTCAGAGCATTCAATTTATCTTGAATCCATGTTTTGGAGGAAACCAGTGAAAACCTACACAGACACAGGGAGAACATGGCAACTCCACCCAGATTGAGATTCGAACCTGGCTTTCCAGCGATAAGAGGCAACATAGAACTATTTATTCATTTAAAACATATTTTATATACACCCCGACACATGAACACAGGATTTCCACCATTGGCTGGGAGATGGTTTAATGCAAAATTGCCCATAGGTGCAAATGATCTTCCTTATTCATTCCTTGTTTTTCTATTATTAAGCAACCAATCACAGAGTAGTTGTGTTTACCAGGATCTTTAGGTAGAAAGGCAAAAAAACAAAGATCTTACACTGAAAATAGTTTAGGTGTGGATGGAACATAAATATAATAAATGTTGTTTTCCATTTTCCACACTATGCCTGCAGATGGAAGATGGATGCATATAATTACACTGCTTTGTCACTATTCTTCAAACCATTTTTCTTATGTTGGCTAACAGAGAGAAGCCTAATTGATGATGGTCAGCTCATCCCTTCCCCCATTTACAGGCTCCACAGTGGAGCTTTAGAGCTGAGTTGCAGTGGGAGCTTGGGCCAACCCTGGGGAAACAGGGGGAGGATAGTGAAAAGAAGAAAGAAGGGAGGGGAAGAGAGAGAGACAGATAGACAGACAAGAAGAGGGAGGGAATTCTCTCAGTTGCTTGTCTTAGTGTTTTTGTCTGCTGGGTGGGGTATGAATGAGAAAACTTGGCCTGTTGTATACACTGAAACCTGGCCAACCATGTCATCCCAAATTTCTTCCCCACATATTTGTTTTGATTGATCAAGGCACCACTGGGAGTGCGATCTCGGTGCCATCTGTATATCAGCGCAGAGCTGATTTTCAGTAAGAGGGAACAAGGAGTAGGTGTTGACGCACTACAAACCACTTCCTCTGAAAGTCAGGTGTTGTACAATGCAGGCCTTATGTAATCTCTAGATCCTTTTTGCAAACCCGCGTGAGAATGGAGCTGCAAAAATGCAGTGTTTGCTCCCTTTAAAAGAACATATTAGAGGAAGAAGAAACGTCTCGTATTTTATACTGTATATATGAAGGGACATGTCTCGGTTTGTTCGTAGATGATCAAGCTAGCAATTACAGGCCTTAGTGAGCCACATCAGTGCTTCAGTGCTCAGACACAGCCTCACCCAGACGATAGGCACCATGCAAATTACAGTGCGACTCCAAACACACCCACCAACAATTATGAGTCAACCCCTATGGCTGATTTTTTGTTGTTCTCTGCATCAGACAGGCATACAGCAGAACTGGAAGGACAACTGTGCGCTATGAGCTTTTAAGTAATGAGGCGAAGACATCTGAGAACATTTCACTTCCTCTTTCTTTTTATTAGCTATACCCGAGTGCACGTTGCCGCAGCAACCGAAATAAAATCTTTTTTTTGTCCCAATTTCCAAATTGCATGAGATCAAGATCCAGGTTAAGGTCTTTCCAAGGTTATGAAATGAACAACCATAAATTTACCCTAAAGAAAGACTAAAGCAATGTTATCATAGTTGTAATGTATTTATGTTAAAAAGATTTACTTGCACCATTTTTTTTTTTTGCACAAATTACCTAAAACTTCATAAGATTTTATCACACTCCCTAAATACAAAAAAAGTTACATTTTCAAAATAAAAGAAACCATAAATTTTTATATATTTATTTATTTTGTTTTTTTTTTATAAATCTCTGAGGGAAAAGTGTGGCACATGAACCTCTCACTTCAGTTTTAAGGTCAGGATGTTGACTTCAGCAAATTAGACCAGCTTCATAATACTTCCACAATCATGTTTCATAGACGAAATAAGATTTTCCGGCTTGTCTGGAGTGTTTTTTTAATTTAAATTATCAAGTTATCAAGTCGTGGCGGCACGGTGGTTTAGTGGTTAGCACGTTCGCCTCTCAGCACTAGGGATTCCCGGTTTGAATCTCCATCTGGGTGGAGTTTCCATGTTCTCCCCGTGTCTGTGTGGGTTTCCTCTGGGTTCTCCGGTTTTCTCCCACAGTACAAAAACATGGATCAAGTCAATTGAGTTCTCCAAATTGCCTCATATAGAGTGTGTATGCGTGCGTGTCTGTGTGAGTGAGTGTGTGTCCAGCGATGGATTGGCGCCCTGTCCTGGGTGTATCTGCCCAGCGCCCGAGACGTTCTCCCCTGGATGGGCATGGGGAACTCCACCTCGACCCTAATAGAGGATAAAGCGGAAGAGAATGAATAAATGAATGAAAGTTATCAAGTCCACAAGTTGCCAATGTGGACCCTTGAGCAAGGCTCCTAAGCCTTGTTGCTTTAGTGGGGCTGTATCATGACTGAACATGTTCTGACCCCAACCATGGTCTTAATTTGTATTAAGATTTCATTTCATTAAGATTTTAATTTCTTTTTAAGATTTAATTTTTGCAGTGTATTTTTTGGCGATGGCTACATGCTCCTTATCTTATTATGAGAGTTCCCACCATTAAGAATTGAAGCTCAGTTTCTTATTGGCTATAAAGAGATTAAAGTTTCTTTAGGATCTAAATCCAAACCCAACACCTCGCATTAAGCACAGCCATCCTGGGAATAGACCTTTCCCAAACAAGTCATTAAAAGTCCTTGTATGGTGTTAAATTATTAGGGAATATTTAGGAGAAACACATGGTATCTAAAAAAGAAACAATGTGCCTTTTTTTAAACTTTAAGCACCTTTATTCACTTTATGTCATTAAGTCAGTATAAAACTTCCCACATCAGATTTTTAGTTGGTGTTTGTCCAGCTTAATGTCCCAACAATAGTCTATCTCCAAATAGTTTTCTTTGATCTAACCGTAATGGGCTTCTGCTTGTTGAATCTTATCACAGACAGCTGTACTGTACAGTTTATACTAAACAGGACTGGCTGCAATCAAGTCCTACTGTTTTTACTCAGCTGACTTTAATCATACTGCAGAGTGGGCTGATATAGCGGGTGGACTTTTTCACACTGGGCCTGATGGTGCAGGAGAACATTGCGCAGTTCACTTATTAAATAACGTATTCAATCACCCTGGTAATCTTTCTCTGGCTTCACTGTCTTTTTAAATCAATTTGTAAATGATGCAGATACTTTGTTTTGCCACAGTGGAGCTTCTGCAAAACAGCAATACTTTCACCGTCAGCACAGGTTCCAGTTCAGTACATTCAGTACATAAACAACAACAGATCATAACATGATGATTCTTGCTTTTTCAACTGAAGTTAATGAAGTCATAGCCAGCTAAGGGCGAGACCCGAGATTAATGACCAAACTTGTTTTGTTGATGTGTCAGTTTGAATGAAATATGACCAAAAATTTTCATTCACAGTCTGTAAACCTATAAAATATTGCTTGGGCATTAACATGGAGTTTCCTTTTTTTGCCGCTACAAAAGACTGCATTCAGGGCTGCCAACTCTCTCACACTGTTTGGATGAGTTTCAGTCTGATCCCCGACTCGCATGCAATCCATGTAATTTTTTTTTTTTTACAGCACATGCTAAAATAGCCTCACAAAGCAAGAATTTGCTCTCATATGTGATATAATATATATAATTTTATCCAGTCACATAAGGTTATTGCTAGAAATGCTCTGGTTGTATTTGCAGTCCTGGAATTTGAAAACTTCTGTTAGAAAGTAGCTCAGCAAAGTCACATGCTCCCTTTTGTGTGTGTATGTCTTTGTTATGCTATACTAACAGAAAACTCATTGACATTGTAAAAAATATAGTGGCAATCAGGGGTCTCCTTTATCGTAGATCACAGTTACCCTGCACACAAACCCACCCTCTTTACTGTGAGTTCCTTTGTTGACTTGAAACGCCCTTAGAGTGATCTATGTTAGTCGAGCATTTCGAGGAATTGGTCAACCAACAGTTGTCTTTTTCTTTTTTTCACACACTCTATACAAGTTTAGTTCAGAGATACTTTTGTAACTTTTAAACTAAAGCATCAACAGTGATTTTTCAGAAATTGTCTAAAATCTTTCTTTCTGCTCATTACACAAATCACACAAATTGAAAATGAAATAATTATTCTAATTGTCCACATATTTTTGCTACTTACATTTGTATATATCGGATATATTGAATTAAATTATGATGTTTCCTTAAGGTATCAAATATTTGCTTTCATGTGTATGTTTTTTAAATCTATGTTAAGAACTTGCGTAAAAATGGAATGATTGCTTCAGTTTTAGTGTTTGCAGAATAATACAAACTTTTAAGTATCATTGTGATTTTGTTTCTTTTAACAAAGTGATTTGGAGGGGGGGGGGGTCATTCAGATAAACTGCTGTTTCACTTTAGCAGCATGAGAGAAAAAAGTTATTACAATCAATCTATTATCTTCCACTTAATCCTATACTTCCTCATGTCCATCCAGGGGAGAATTTTTCGGGTGCTGGCCAGATACACTCTTGTATCTTATATGCTCATTCACACACACACAGACACACACATACACACACACACTATATAGGTACAGTTTAGAGCAGCTAATTTATCTTGACATCATGTTTTTAGACTGTGGACACACACAGACACACTATATAGGTACAGTTCAGAGCAGCAATGGAAGGAAACCAGAAAATCCAGAAAAACCCATGCAGACACAGGGAGAACATCTTGCCAGCGCTGAGAGGCAAGAGTGCTAACAACTAAGCCACCGTGCCGCCCGTGAATGTACTTGTTATATTAATTTTATCATAATGATATTTGCATTACTCGTCACTTGTTCCAACAAAGTGCCGCCTTTAATGAGTAAAACCCTAGTGTCACAGCAAAAACAATGTCACATGTTAGTCATTGCGGCTAAAAGCATATGAATTTGGCTGAATCTAGCCATTGCAAATTTTGCAATGTGCCCTTTACACTACCAAACTGAAGGTGGTCAGCGTATTACATTTATATGATATCATATTATATAATAAAGAAATTATGGTATCAGCTATCAGCACTTTAAAAAGCCTTACAGTCATATCACAGTGCATTTTCAGAACATTCTGCCGTAAAATATGTATTTATTTGCTCAATTAATTCACCAGTCTTGTAAATGTCATGCATTATTAAATGAATTAATACATTTTCATTGCAAACGAGATGCTGTTAATACTTTAATATATTCTTTGTGATGCATTCCACTTTGGACATGACCTTCTATTCAGCTGTGAGAGCTGAATACACATGAAATGTAAAACATGTAATTGTGGGGGCATGGTGGTGCTTACAACAAGGCCCAATATGTCTGTGATCATGCAGGCGGGTTATTATCTAGCTCACAAAAGAACAGTGCGGGACATTTGGGTGGAGATAGAGATGAAGACAACTGCTGTTTATCAGAAAGGACACTTCTCCTGACTGGCTTGGTTGCAGACTACAGTTAAGATGCCTGGATAAGAAGTGAATGATTAAAAACATCATGCATAAGGAAAAAGAGCTCAGAATGGCTTTATCTGAGACCGGGCGCGGGACCGTTTAGGCAAAAATCTGGCGGGAATAAAAAACAAAAAGATAAATGAATATTGTGCTGAAACTTTGCTCTTATTTAGAAAAGAGGCACTCGACCCAGACTCGTTAGTACAAACAGTTTTTGTTCAGGACATGGATTAGTCAGCCTTGAGAAAGCCCCTGTCAGAGCCAGTCTGTTAGCATCTGCCTAATCTTGCTGATGATAGCTGTCTTGCCCTGTATTTACAGAGACTTATCTGTGGTTCCATTAATTGGAAGTGAGCTTTTGGGATCTGATGTGCAGATGGTGCCGAGACCCCCAGAAAATAAGGACTAGATGAGATAATTGGCTATGCTCATAAGGCCTTTATAGACAGCTTACTAGATGCTGTTTTTTGATTGTCATCATTAGAAAACTGCACCTATTGGGCAGTTTGATCCGAAAATGAAATAGCAATCCGCCAGTCAGGCTGCACCTGGCTCCTGAAGGTAATGGTAAGTGTAACTCTAATTGGTTTATTGCATGTGAAGCTAAAAATCATCCATGAATCACATCGTCATGATAGCAAGGACACATTGACACGTCCTAGAGTTAAAGTTAAAGTTAACGTGAAAATTAACCTTTTGTGCAGATTTTGATGATGGTTGTAAATCGTATAGAAATTTCAGAAAGGGCCCAAATGTGTCTTCAAAGCAACAGTGTGAATTTGTATAAGATACACAGCCATTTGTAACTTAAGTGGCATATATAATGTTAATAAAGCCAGTCCTGAACTTATAAACTCCTGTTTCCAGTCCAGTTCTCATTCCTACCCAACCCTTATTACATTTTGGTGCCAAAACCCAGGACAGATGAGGATGCACATCGCAGACGACGTCACCTAAGAGTTTTGCGGCTACGTTCTTCAGTGGGATTGCAGGCCCTGGCCCAATTTTTCGGATTTCCCGGTTCACAAGCAGTTCACAAGCTCAGGACTGGCTTTATTAACACCTTATATGTAATGTACATTAAAATAAAGTGCTGGCTGGTTGAATCGCAGTGCCGTCATTTCCTGCAGCTCATTCCCAGATCTCTCTATCTATGTGATGCTCTCTGTTATAAAGGGCACACATGCTCATAAGGCAGAGCTGCAATAATTAACCACAGTCAAAGTTTATTACCAATACCTGCATTGAAAATAATTAAATAATACATATGTTTTCTTAACTAACTGCAAATTAGAACAAAACACTTAGAAGCAGCTCGTTTCTGTCTGCATGTGCAGGGTTATTTTAGTTTACTGTTTTTCAGACTTACAAACTTAGCAGACTTGACCATTGTTTCTCTCACCAGTGCACTGATGACAGGGTATACACTCAGCCTTGTGGTGTCTACAGAGGAAGATAACTTAGCAGTGTTTGCAAAAGTTTCAATGTCTGTTTCCACTGGCGCCTTTTCAGAAGGGCCTCTGTAAGAACAACACAATAGGGGAAAGGAAATAATGCACATAATCCAAGCCTCTCATGTCCACCATCTGGTTTTGGGGACTGTGGATTGGAGTTTGAAGTTTACACAGCTGACATGAACTCTAAAAGGCCTTGCAGTTCTCACCCTTTTAGCACTCTGTGAGTCAGAGTTTCCTCAACTGTGTCTTTAAATTAGCATAGAATTCCTCCAGAGGTTTGTAAAACTATTTGCAACAAAGTGTTATTTATTTCTTTTACTTTTATCTCATGTAACTATGTATCTATTTGTTTCTAAATTAGTTATGACAGGTGTAAACAGTGCAATCTTAAATCTCATTACAGGATGCAAGAACTGTTAATTATTTACCAATTAGTATTATTGTCATTTGAGGAAAAGATAAGCCTAAAATATAAGAAAAATAAATGTCCAGGGCTTTTATTGTAGTCAAACTTTTGATCTGGCCGCAGGTGGGAGGTTGTTCCTGTTGTTTCTGCGGTCAGGTTTCCAAGACCACACCTTCTTTTGTGGGCCTCAGAGAGGATGTTCATTGTACCCTGATCCTCCTTCTCTCCAAAGATCACCTGCAGCCTACTCCCACCACTGAATGCAGTCTGCAATAAAAGGTTCCTGACACCTTGCAACCTATAAAGTCCAGTAAAGTGTGCCTGGTTCAAAAGGCTTTAAGAACTTTTCAAGGCCTACTGCAGGTTGTTCTGATCTGTCCATAAAAATATCTTTTCCAATTTCTTGTTCCTCCTTTATTTTTTATTATGTTCCACAGGAAACACCTAGTCATCCTCTCAGTGTGGATTTTACTGCTTTGTCAGGACTTGTTTGGTAGCAGCAGCTCAACGAAACCAGCTGTTGAACTGTCTGATCCTGAAATCTCTGGGTCGTCTCTCATTATTACGACTATAAAAACGAAAGCGGGAAGCCCACATCTAAGCAATTTCAGTTTAAATTAGGGATACATTATGAATTTCAAATTAATAAACACACAGTGATTTGGAATGGGAAAAGGCTGACCTGCAAATGGCTCCTGGTTGCAGTGATACAGAAAAAAGGGCAGAAGGTCTTCAACGTGAACAAAGGGAAGTTAGACATAAAGCAGTCTGTGTCAGACAAATGCTGTGTCTGTGCTGTTTCCATCATTAAAAAACAAAAATTATTTTCAGTGTATGATTGAGTGTTGAATAAAGGCTTAAATGTAAAATAAATATAATTTACTACAAATTATATTTGGTTTGAATGCACGGTCTGATTACTCTTATTTGTTAGCAATAAGACATTTGATGATGTGTATTATTGTGAACTAGTCATGGGAAACAGGTGTAACCCTTATAAGCAGTAACATCTCATGCTGCGGAGAGAGAGATCCATGGAACCACAGGAGAGGGATTAACAGCAGATTAAAATATGTACATTTAAATACAGTCTGTAATTAAACCCATTTCTGTGCGTGAGAAAACCTGTCTCCAATCCTTTTTCATCCCAAGCTAGCTCTAATAAAGTCTAATAAAGTGGCTTTTCCCACCAAGCACCGCTGCGCTCCTTCCACACATATCAATGAAAGTTTTTTCAAATAGTTTTTAATATCCATTCACGGCTTTAAACTGTGGTACTCTTAAATCAGAGGGGATTAAATATAAAAATATTACTTATGCAAAGCTACATAAAGCCAAAACAAAGTGTCCATCCAAATATTGGCTCTTTGTTTTTTACTTCATTTGCTTGGTTCACATAACTGATTCTGGTCAGTTCCTTGACGACCAGAAAACACTGCCAAATGTTGTGGTCCCACTCTTGCCAAGAATGCAGGAGGAAATGTTTGCAGAAGTAAACACTAAAACTACTAACTTTACGTCAATCCTTTACTTAATCAGAAAATAGTCAAGAAAAGCGTGTATATATGAAAGGATTTTCAGGGGAACTGGTTCTTCCACAGTCGACTGTCAGTAAATCTATGTGGTGAGAGACGTGGCTGATAAAATTACTCGGAAAGGATGTTGCAGTAAACAAAGGTGATGTCTGGCTCTCTGCTGAACAGTGATATGGAGATACGCTGTCTTTTTTTTAATCACAAGAGTGCACACCCTCTCACACGAACAGTATGCACTTTATAATAAATGACATAATCATTTAAACATGCGATTTCACAGGAATGCCCTGCCCATTTCTGCATGACTCTAACGTCCACATTCGCACTGTGCTATCTGGTTAAAGTACATAACCTAAAGTATATGATGATCACATGCTGTTCTAATCACAGACGTTGGGATATTTGGCCAGATGCCTAAACAAATGACCATATTATAACTGGCCAGATAACAAAGCTGCAGGACATTCCGAAAAAAACATTTATATTGATTTTGGTTACAACATGCAGGTTATTTAAATATAAAAATTTAAAGAATAAATAAACTACATATAGGTAAATCCATCCATCCATCCATTATCTTCCGCTTTATCCTCTATTAGGGTCGCAGTGGGGGGGGGGGGTTCCCCATGCCCATCCAGGGGAGAATGTTTCGGGCGCTGGGCAGAAACACCCTGGACAGGGCGCCAATCTATCGCTGGGCACACACTTACTCACTCACTCACACAGACACATACGCACTCTATATGGGGCGATTTGGAGAACTCAATTGACTTGATCCATGTTTTTGGACTGTGGGAGGAAACCGGAGAACCCGGAGGAAACCCACGTGGACACGGGGAGAACATGGAAACTCGACCCAGATGGGGATTCGAACAGGAAGGCAGACATGCTAACCACTAAGCCACCGTGCCGCCCTACATATAGGTAAATGTATTAGTAAATTAATTTTATTTTTACTAAATTATTGGAATTGGTTATGGGATTATAACAATCTGTTTTTTCACATACGTCAGTGTATTACGACAAACCAGCTATCATTGTGCATGCTGAAACTAGTGTGCCCTGCACAACCCTGTACATAACGCTTCACAAAAAAAGAAAACAACTGAAGAAGGGCAATAACACATGTGGTAAGCAAGCTCAGTCCCAGCACCAACTGCATGATATATCTAGCAACCTTGAAATGACATCCCGATTATATGCTCTGCTAGAAGACTGCCATTATTACCTACAGTATGTCTAGATCTGTCAATGTCTGTTTTGAACTACGGGAGTAACTATGTTTTTTGCCCCTCGCTATGAGACTTCATGGACTTAAATGTCTGTATAAATTCACTCCAATTCTAAGATCATACGCACCAAATTTCTCAACATTAAATTTTGTGCATGAAGCCCTTTTAAAGGTTTTAAAAATTAGAAGTCATGTCCATATAGTCATTAATGCTGTGTAAATAAGATTACATTTAGGTGAAGTCCTTTTGTTCTTTTAAAACTCCACTTAGTTAAGCATTGAAGTAAATAGACTTCTGCATGGAGTTGAAGAAGTGAAGCTCTGAATGGATTTTCTTGTGAAAGATATTTGCATAATCTGAATTTACATTCGCAGAGTATATATCATCTGAATACCAAGTCTTAAAGTGCCAAAAATCAAAGTTAGAAGTAGCTGCCATCCACATATCTACAAAATATATTTAGAAGTTTACTTTGAAAAACTTAACATGCTTATATGTTGGGTTTTGTTTAACAAAAATATCCCCCAAGATTGCAGCAGCATAGCTCTGCACTGCCATGATAATTAGGCGCAGCAGCATCAGAAACCAAATTTAGCTCCATATAAGTTTAGAGACCAGAGTGGCAGCGCTGAGACACTGTGTTGTGAACTTTTTAGGGTATGTGTTCACATTCCATGCAATAGTTGCCCCTCTCACATGTACAGTGCATGGCATAGTTTCTCAAGTATTGCACTTGCTGCTTTCTAGACACTTTATCTTTTTATAACTGTGCTGGCAATGAAGACACGAAGGCAGCGTACATAGAGTTGCCATTTGGTTGTCTGTTGGCAGCACATTGCTGTAAGCTCCGCTGTTACTGTAACTTGCGGATTGGGTGATGATCATGGTTATTTGTCGGTGGGGTAGCTTAATGGTTAGGGTGTTGAAATATTAATCTGAAAGTTGTGGGTTCAAATACGGGTCCACTGAAGTTACTATGTGGATTCTTGAGCAAGGCCCTTAACCGCAGTTGCTTCAGGGATGTGTGGCCAACCCTGTGGCCGTGTTTAAGTCGTTTTTTTAAAAAGTGTCTGCTAAATTCCATCCATTCATTATCTTCCGCTTTATCCTCTATTAGGGACGTGGGGGGGTTCCCCATGCCCATCCAGGGGAGAACGTTTCGGGCGCTGGGCAGATACACCCAGGACAGGGCACCAATCTCTCGCTGGGAACACACTCACTTACACAGACACACTCTATATGGTGTTTTTATATGGTGTCTATATGATGGCAATTTTAGAGAACTCAATTGACTTGATCTATGTTTTTGGACTGTGGGAGGAAACCGGAGAACCCGGAGGAAACCCACGCGGACATGGGGAGAACATGGAAACTCCACCCAGATTCGAACCGGGAATCCCTAGCGCTGAGAGGCGAACGTGCTAACCACTAAGTCACTGTACCGCTCCGTCAGCTAAAGAAACCAAATGTAAATGTAATGATCAGGTGGTGTGCTGTTAGAAGCTCATGAAAAGGCCTTGCTCAAGATCCCACATTGGTAACTTCAGTGGACCTGGGATTTGACCCCATAACCTTCAGATTAATAACCTGTCACTTTAACCACTCAGCTACCAAACCCCCCTTTACAATGTTGCCTAAACTGAAGGATGTAAATACAGCTGTATTCAAAGCATTAAATTCACTGTTGGGTTTATCACGTTTGGTCCCACATAGAGAAACCCTTGCACTTTTACATTTTTGCCCTTCTCACTTGTTTCACTGTAACACAAGACTAACTCGCTAAACGAGAGGCACAGGTTGACGGGCAGCAGTCCACTCCACTCCACTCTGTAGACAGCTGCAGACTGAGATTCTAGCTGGGTGACATGTTTCAACATGCCCAGTTATTTTCACAATGTTCAAGCCTTTTCTCCCCTTCTCAGACTTTTCCGGCTAGACCCAATGCCAGAACCTGACATACATTTTAAATGAGCATAATAATGAATCCAAACAGGGTTTGCCTCATCGCACGTGCCCGTCACACATACCTCTGATGTAACTGTAACCTAAGCCAGAAGTTGTTGTTGTTATCCTGTCAAAACTATAACAGCCTGTTGCTCAAGGTCCAAAGCTAATGCACCACACTCTCACATGCCTGCAACCACAAACACACATGTGTGCGTACACACACACACACACACAGAGGGAGAGAGAAAGAGAGAGAGAGAGAGAGAGAGACAGGACTGAACTCACTATGCACTCATTGTCCCCCAAGGGCTTCTAGTCTATCTCCATACCAACCAGGTGGATCTGTCGGCTCTCGTAGGTAAGGTAGACACCTGCTGCATTATTGACTAGCTGTGCGGCCCGAAGCCTTGTCTACTCTGATCAAATAACAGTATCCCTCTTTCTGCCTTTTGTCTGCTTTATCCTGGGACATTAGGCCCCTCAAAGGTCTAAATTAAACCCTTTTGCAGGCTTCGTTTTTTTTCTTGTTTATTGCATATGGAGCCAATTTTGGGTCTCAACCTGCTTAACAGCTGCTCTTTATTTTTCCCCTCCCTGCATTCAACAATGAGACGTCACAGCCAGAAAAAAACATTTGCAAATTTACTAGGCGTAATCACAACAATGCACGCAGGTGAGCTGCAGTGGACAGCAGACAACACAGCTCTGTGTGCACAGGTTTACACTTTGCGACTTCGACACAAAAAGGAAGGTCTGTTAAAGCTCGATTCTTGGAAACGCGAATTGCCTGATGCTCCAAACGCATTAAGTCTGCTAGCTCTAAAGTTAGCACACTTTTTACTGGCACCATGAGATCATAATTCAGCTGATTTATAAAGGAGCCTGCATACTTATGCAAAAATTTTGGTACTTCAGGCAAATTTGTGTGATTTTCCAAGTAACATATCCTCAACATGGAACGAGCTGTTACACATTTATGTTCCCAACTTAAATGTATTGGAATAAAAACAAAGATAAAATCGAACCATACAAAGAGCATTTAATATTTTATGCCTTTTTTTTCATTTAAGTTGAAACAGAGGGGTGGGGGGGGGGGGGGTTGGCGAAGACGGTTGGCAGTAAATAGCAAATGTATTTGTTCTCTATGGAAAATGGATTACCTGTGCCACAGCCAATCAAAAAATAACAAAAAA
>JAFMOD010000903.1:667153-729071 GCA_019802435.1 Corydoras maculifer | reverse complement strand
TGTGTGTGTGTGTGTGTGTGTGTGTGTGTGTGTGTGTGTGTGTGTGTGTGTGTGTGTGTAAAGTATTTCTAAAGTAAATGTAAATGTAATAACCTTTTGTGAGCATAATGTGCAAAGAGGGTGTTCATAACGAGCAAGGTATGGAATCATGACCAGAAGAGGGCGCAGTTACTTTTATCATGAGCTCTAAACAAGTCCTGACATTTGTCCTAGATTTAGACACAAACACTTTCTAAAAACAAAGTAAAAACTTTAATCTGCAATTTGCTCATTTACGCAATGGTTTAACAGACAAAAAGACAGAATTAAAAGTTTTTTTGTTTAAATAAATACAAAAATTGATCTTTTTTTTTTTGCTTTTTTAAATCACCATTGTTTACCAAGAAACCAAGATTTTTAAAAATGGTATTTATTTTTAATTGTACATTGCTTCCCTTTTTTATTCACAATAAAAATCCAGTTTTATATTTTTATTTTGTATTTAAGAGAAACCATGTCACCCCTTAAATATTCTCAAAAGTCCTGTGAATAGACTAATTTAATGCACATAAATAACTAAAAGAAGTTACTAAAAGAACTTGAAGAATTAAGAAAACCCCAATGATCAGACTTTTTTTTAACAAGATCCTTCTACTCAGTAACAGAATCGGGCCTATGGGACATACATCTGTCTCCTTTCTACAAGTGTATTTTTCTACAACCCATCTGTCTCTGCTTTAAAGCAAACTCAAAATGTAGGCTTTCAAGTTGATTTTGCAGCCATGATGGTTTAAAGTAGGTTTATCTTCCATAACCATTTATTAAATCTCCCTCCATTAAAGTCAGATGCCTCCAAGAGCCGAGTGCATTAAGCCTGATTATAGTGTGACAGACAGTGGAAAAGGGGTCTAGCTTATCTAGCTTGCTGGCAAATGATTTTTTTCATCCCTAACCCCCAATCTATCAGCTATCATTCAAGAACAGGTAGAGCGAAGCAGAGAACCGAGGAGCTGATTCTGTGATTGTGGAATCCTGTTGCAGCGTTTTTTATCGACTCTTTGTGGAGGATCTTTGGTTGGTTTGACAAAAGTGTAAGCATTTAAAGGCGACATGGAGAGAGGAGCGAGGAAAACAAGTGGCTCGTTCCGAAAATCCTCCCTCACCCGGACCACCTCTGGCTCTCAGAAGGTAAGTTTCATGCTACAGGTGATTTGCTCACCAGCAGCCGATTCAGCACTGTGCCCTCGGATACCTCGAGAGATCTCAGACTTTATAGAAACTACAAACAGTTTGCAGTAAATGAACATTAACAGCTGATGAGGGTGTAAATGACATGCAACTTAAAACAGAGTAGGATTTCAAACCTCATGACCATCTTGCAAATTAGTTTATCTTTTATGTAAATTAAAGAATTAGTAAAAGAAAAAGCTGCTTCCATACAGTATTAAGCATTTCATTATTTATCACATCCAACTCACACATTAACATATTGCTAGGGAGTGATAGGACTGGAGAACATGCAAAAAAGGGCAGACTTGAAAACTCCACAATAAAAAGATCCAGGCCACCAACGCATGAAACTACAAAGGATTTTTTTTCAATGAGGTGGAAGTGCTACTCACTCTGCCACCCTACTGTCTGTTTGGACGCTTATATGATCAGCCATAACTAAAAAATCACATTAAAATGACCACATTTAAAGTGTATTTTTATGTGGTCTTTAACTCTAAGGGGGAAATGTATTTAATCCAATTTCATGCTAATATATAGAGCAAGTATTTTGGTCATGTGATTTCTACAATCACATTGTGAGACTAAATCATGTGGTGAGTGCAGATCTGATTACAGGGTTTTCCTTGGGCCAAATCCGAAAACTGCTAAATATTAAGCTTTTAATGATCCTAACAAGAAAGAATTAGTTAGAACCTTTGCCAGACATCTGAACTTTCTTTAGCATACTACAAATGGTTTGTGTTAAGAGTTGCAGGTCACAAACAGTGGAAAAGTGCATTGCCACTGTTGTTGCAGGTTAATCTTAACATTATTTATATGCTATTTGCAGTTTTTATGCTGTTTATTATCCACCTGAACTGTTATAACTTGTACAATAAGCTCTGAAAACCTCAAAATGTCTTTTTTAAACTGTCGTTTTCGGTCTCATCAGCTTTAATTATGTTTTTAGTTCATTGATTTAATGAGCCCATGTTTTCTGAGTGTTCCTACAAGATTAAAAAAAATCACATATGTAGCTTAAAAATTTGATTGTTTTTGTTTCCGTTAGTAGAAGGATTTGTCATCAAAAAGTATACAAACCCCTTTACAGATCATTAAGTTTAATGTTTTTACACAATAAAACTCATATAAAAGCATATAATTATCACATGATATTATTATTTTTATAATACTACTACTGATAATAATAATAATGTTGTGTTTGTGTAAATTTTACTTTTACTTGTAATATTCAGCTAAACAAATAGAATTTAATATTATTTTTTGAGTTTTATAATATACAAAATATTAACATGAATATTAACATGTCTGAAAGACATTTGAAAGACTTTTGTAAAAAAAAACTTAATAAAATAAAAATAAATGACAAAAAAGCAGACTAAATCTGATGGTTGAGCATATGCCTCGATGTAAGGCTAATGCTAATAATGTAAAAACATGTAGTAAACAATTCTAAAGACACCTTTTTTATTTTAAAGTAAGATAAGAGCTGCCAGATACTGATAAACTGCCAACAAATAATCCATTAGCGCAAATCTAGAGCTTGAACTTACCTCTCACATGGATTATGTGGTTGATTATGCAACAAATGTATGTATATTATGTAAATTAAAGACCTGAGCAAAATAACCAGCCACCTTTAACTTCAAAGAAAATCTGAGCCATGTAGCATCTTTCTTTTAAAATTGTGGGTTAATTAAGTTCATTTTAGTTTTAGCTGATAGATCTGGGCATCTTATATGTGATAAATTTTATATAAGTACTTCCACTTATATTTTTGCACCCCCACACTATAATCCTATAATGGTGGCGTGTAAGCACAAGCAGCTTGATCAGATTAAGCACTCAGCTTTCTAATGTTCTAATGTCTGTTCCACTAAACTTTGTAATCAAAGTGCTTCATGCAAAATCTGCACTTAGCCAGAAAAGCCGTAAAGGAAAGTGTATAGATCTTTGGAAATCAATGAAATACTGGGCTGGTTAGTGGCAACTTCTTTTGTTTTTCAGTCCTCGTTTTTGTTTTTTTTACTTTTTATTATTGCTTTTTAATTTTAGATAAAATTGATTAACAAGGGAAGAGCATTCAAAATAAGTCTATTGTTGTGAAAAGTCAACATTTTTTAAGAAAATGCTTTTATGTAAGCACAAAGCAGCAGCTCTGTAGTAAACTGTACAGTTTGGGTTCATCGGTATGATGCTTAGTTCTGTGTACATGTGATTTTTCTCTCTTCCATTTTTGCCTTTGTCTTTTTATTGATCACTTTCTATAACACACACACACACACACACACACACACACACACACACACACACACACACACACACACACACACACTCTCTCTCTCTTTCTCTCTCTCACTTACTCTCTCACTCACTCACTCACCAACCCACCCACCGACCGACTCATTCACTCAAAACAGTTTCTTTTTCCTATTTACTATATTAAAACCCATATCTCATAATTAACAAAAAAAAAGCATAACAATTTATACATTTACACATTTAAACATAACAAATAGTATGTTTTTAGTGTTTTCCCTAAAATTACTAGATAAATAATAATAATAAATTAGATATGATAAATGATACCTAAATAAGAAATTTCTCATCATGACCATGATGACATTGCATACATAATTTAAATAATAATGTAATAAAACTGATTTAGTTGCTTTAAAAATTATAAAAACACTGCTTTATAATATAAACATGTAATAATGTAAATGTGATGTAAATGTAATGCAATGTGGATACATTTTTTTAAAGGGGCAGAAAAGGGACACATCTGTCTCAGAATGTATCTTATGACTTGAGAAATCTCGAGACTTACCAGTGGCGTGTCATGCCCATGTGATTATGGGTAACCAGATTTCATTGCAAAGACACAAAGCCTCTTTTTAGACACAGAGTGAAGAAACACATTTCAACCAATTTAAATAAATTGTTGCACTCAACCACTTAATAACTACTGTGTGAGTTCAGGCATCTGGAAGAAATGATGATAATAAAATGTATGACTTTGGTAACCAGTCTTTTTTAATATTGATACCTTATTTAGATTTTGTTATTATAGCAGCAATAGTTCCATTTATAGCATCCATTTCAAATCATGGCTAAGCTTTAAGGTCATGTTAAACTTTGTGTAGGATAAAATATTATAAATTAAAACAGTTAATTAAGCAGAAAAAAATATATATATAAATGAATATTTATAAACCTATATAAAAATTATGTAGACCCTTTTGTAGACTCTTACAGGAATGTTACACAGCAGGGATTATTTGGGTGATGGATGATTCTCCGCACAGCAGTTACACTGATGGGGGTAATGTGTTTTTTTGTGTTGGTATTAGGCACAGCAGTGCTCTTGTGGTCCTGCAGGGTTTTTCACTAAAAAAAGCTAGACATTATTTGTTCTTCTTACTTTATTTACTTTCATTATTTTAAATGTATAACATTACCTCACAGAAAATGTGTCATTCTTAAAATTTTAGTATAATAAAATAATAAACATTAAAAGTCTTTTTCAAACAATTCCTCATTATAAATAATCTTATTAGCATTCCTATTCCAATAATCTTTTGCTTTGTGCATAAGCCCCCGAGCTTATGAAATGGCTGAATAGTGCTGATTGTTGCCAGGTTTGCCGAAGGCCTTGCTCATTTGTTTTGGGGCAATCAAGCTGGACCCCTCGCCAGCATTTATTGCTTCTTCTTAAGAGGGCTTGCGCATTTGCTGAAGAATCTAACAAGAGCATTAGTTTTTAGAGGATTGGGGTGTAATTGCTGGGAATAATGAGGGTAAGTAGGCTAAAGTAAGTGCGTCACACTAATCAAAATCCAGCACTAACCACAACTCTTTGTTTTTTTTATATTCAATTAACTAAATTTGGAAACTGCTATCAAACAGCAATCTTTGTGCTTTAGGTACTGCCAGCACTAGTATATAAAATTATTTTATATGATGTGGTCTATAAAGAAATTATAAACAATACTGCCACGGAACCTGCATTGTTTTTATTTATGGCAGTTAAACAGCTTACCACTAAAGGTTTATGTGAGTGACTTGTAATATGGAACATGCTTCATAAAGAGCTAAAATAATGATCTAATTAATATAAGCTTTTTATCTTTTAATTAACAAAAATTCATTTTTTTCTGCCAATATGTTTTCTGTAGTCAGAAAATCATAAGTTTTCACTGTTATGTCTATTATTATATATTTTATTATAGTCATTAATGTTAAATTTGAAATAGTTATCTATTTAAGATGAATTTTATTGGCTATTATTTATTTGCAAAGTTAATTTTGAATATGAAAACTATTAAACAACACATCTTAATGACTATAACTACTACTTATAAGCATAATATTGATTCTATTTTACTCCTGAGTTCTGAAGCATATTTCAGGAGTTCATATTGTACATGCTGTAATCAAAGCAAACCCTATATAGTGTATAGAGGGTGTGAGTTAAGTTTCTAAAAATATTAAATAAATATACTTGTGTACAGTACTGTCATAATATTTTAAAAACCATTTAATCTTTGTCAACAATTTACTAAAGTTCTTAAGATTTTAAGAAAACGCATTTTTGTTGTTATTATTAACAGTATTTCTCCATTTTTAATGGGTTAAAAAAAAAAAAAATTCTACCTGTTACATTTAAGGCTTTTTGGTTAAAAATTTTTAGATTAAATTGTAGTAAATATATAAATCCAAAAATATGCATCTTTACATTGCTCTGCATCCGAGCAGCAAATAATGTAGTTATGTGTAATGTGTGATAGTTAATTCGATGTGCTGCAGTGAACAGTGGGTACCCTGGGAGTCTAGTCATTTCTTCACAAGTTGCCTTTTTCCTTCATCAAGATTCCTGTGTTTAATTCTTTCAATTATGCAAATGACTGCTGAAGGCAAGTGACACAAATGCAGAAACCCTGGCTGGTTGGTGTGTACACTGGTACTCATGGTTTTACCTATCCCCCCCCCCCAAACTTGTGTTGGTACAACTTCCATTCACATATGGATTCCCTGAGCTGCTTGTTTGAAATAAAAATACTGAACAAAACACAGAGATGGAAGATTAGGGAAAGGAGGAGGGGTGGAGGCTATCAAAGTAGATTTGCTGGTCTCCTTGTTCTAGCAAGGGATGAAAATACCCTTTGGGCACAGCGAGAGGGGTCATGAGACTCCCAAAAGGATTACCTTGAACTGGAATCATGAGACTTGCCCTGAACAAAGAGCCTGCTCACATGCTTATCATATGAACAG
Source organism: Corydoras maculifer (assembly GCA_019802435.1). Classification (NCBI taxonomy): domain Eukaryota; kingdom Metazoa; phylum Chordata; class Actinopteri; order Siluriformes; family Callichthyidae; genus Corydoras; species Corydoras maculifer. The sequence goes on along the minus strand of JAFMOD010000903.1, from coordinate 722,585 downwards.
CCCCTCATAAAGTGATGAAGTCTCATGTCCAGCAGGATTCAGTGGCCACTGATGTGCTGGGAGAGAACACTTCTTTTGAGAAGCTTGAATGGGGGCAATGATGCAAAAAGCTGTCGAGTTTGAACACTCTCTGCTGCTTAACCATGGCAAGCTGCACAGGTAGGACTTGTTTGACACTAAGGATCTTTTAGAACCAGGTTCTAGTGAGTCTAAAGGTAAAATAAAAATCAAATAATGTATGCAGTAAATTAGGATAGAAATACTGGTTCGATTATTAATTTCTGTCTAAAACTACCTTCTTTAATTTACTCTTATTTTTCCACATAATCTGGTTCTGTGATTATTTTTTGTTAAAACCTGAAGTATTGAATTAATAATAGGGTTTATCTTTTACATCCTATGTCTTATAATATGCTTAATATATATATATATATTGGACAGTATTTCTTAGGTAAAACTTTGTTTTAACAAAAGGGGGTGCAATACTCTGGTTTTTTGATGTAAAGTTCTGTTGAAATTCTTAATTCAAATGGAAAACCTATACTAATCTATAAAAACATGATAATTGTAATATGACTAGTCTACCCCTTGATTTAAGAAGTTCATATAAAGGAATAGCAGGGGGTTAGGCTCGGGTACATGGGCTTCTGATTAGAGCAGCTTTTCCTGACAGGTCTAGTTCTGACCGTCTAAACTTCACCTCAAATGCTTTTATCTTAATTAGGACGGGTACTGACAGTCCAGGCAGAGGAAAGATTATTTTCATCCGGTTAATGGAGCAAGATCAAAAACCTGGCTTTGCAGGACCTGACATGTCTATAAAAAAACCCTACTTTTGTTCCACTAGGCTTCCTTGGCACTGGCTAGTGCACAGCGAGGATCTTGTTTGCTATGCACTAATAATTCCAGGCAAAACAAAATATGTTGGGCATATGGCTCCAGCTTTTCCTATTCCTCTGTTGATTTATGTATTAAATGCATTTGACTTATTTAGGAATAGCAACATTTTCTCAGCTGTTTAACCTTTTGGCTTTTTAATAGCCATATTTCTGCACTTATAGTCTAGCAAAATATCTTTATCTGCTTTTATGTACTGCACCGATTATGCTTTAGTCAGGATTATTAATGTAAGAGGATTTAATGCATCCAGTTAGGCGAAACTTACAAGAAGCCTCAAAGTGCTAAATATTAGGCTTGTAAGAGGCTTTCCAGAAACATAACATGTTCTTAACTGTAACATATTTTTTTCATTTCATCCTGTTTTATAAAATGACAGCAGTAATTCTCACATCCATATTGTATTAAGTGGCTGAAATGAAAAAAAAGCATAATAATAATAATGATGATGGTTGTTATATACATTTTGTATTACAGGGGCTAAAAGCTTGGATTGAAAGGAGCTTTCAGAAAAGAGAATGCGTGCACATTATTCCAGCCAAGGACCCAACACGGTAAAAAAAAAATAAAGATTTAAATTAAGGCACATTTATTTAAAATAAGATGATGGAACAACAATAGCAAAATTAGACACATAAGCATGATAGTGGGTAAAATGTTATCTGGATAACAGAATTAATTGGTAGAATTGTGGTTAGTGTTACTATGAACATGAATTTCTATTATGGATTGTTGCTGACGGAGTGTAAAGTGCAGCTGGCTGGTTTAGGTTTCTACGTGATTCGTTAAAGGGTCGATGGAGCGGTCCACTAACCATCCATTGCCAGGAAGCTGGAGAGCTGCCAAAGCAAGTAGCCTCAGCATGCATGGAAGCACGTATTAGAGGGGTTGCCCTGATTAGAAGGACACTTTCCTTCTTAGATCATACAAACAGTCACTCAGTGACAGAAAAACTATTTTTATAAAAGCACAATTTTTACCAAATATAATGTCTAGTGTTGAGAGTTGAGCTGTTTTTTACAATTTTAATAGTACATCACATACCTGAAAAGCTGACATCGTAACGAGCCTGGATGTAAATTATGTTATATATCCTTTCATTCATTTCCCGCTTCATCCTCTATTAGGGTCGCAGTGGGGTTCCCTATACCCATCCAGGGGAGAACGTCTCGGGCGTTGAGCAGATAGACCCAGGACAGGGCGCCAATCCATCACTGAGCACACACTCACTCACACAGACACACTCTATATGGGGCAATTTTGAGAATTCAATTGACTTCATCCATGTTTTTGGACTGTGGGAGGAAAGCGGAGAACCCGGAGGAAACCCACGCAGACACGGGGAGAACATGGAAACTCCACCCAGATGGGGATTCGAACCGGGAATCCCTAGCGCTGAGAGGCGAACGTGCTAACCACTAAGCCACCGTGCCGCCCAATTATGTTATATATCCATATATAATAATATATTAATCGCCACTTCTTTCACAATGACTGGTTTGTAAGCAAAAACAAATTGACCCCTCAAATAAACCAAGACTGGTTCAATTAAACACAAACAAATACTGAAAAAAACAATACAGTATAAATGAATTTCATTTGATAAAGGAACCAGGCTTGTGAACTAAAGGTCCCAGGCTCACAGGTTAAATGGGACCCCAGATGGGTTAAATGTGGAGGATAAATTTTTCTGTGTGTCAGCACAGCAGGCAAAATACATCACTTTATCACTTAATCTTTGTTACAGATGTGCCTGTGGTCATCTGATTAATCAACATCCTGCCATTCAACCTGCTGAGAATCTACTAGTGCAGGTGGAACCTCCTCAGGAGAAGTGGAGTGTGGCTAAACATACGCAGACATACTCCACCGATGCTTATGGCACCCTGGAGTTCCAAGGAGCTGGATTTGTCAATAAGGCCATGGTACATATGCATTTTTAAAACTATTGTTACTATGTTAAAGTAAATTCAAACAACTATTCAAGTGGCAGCAGGGTCTGATGTGGATGGTATATGCATGATGAGTCTTGCGGTACTGTTTTATTATAATTTCATATCAATGCAAAGGCAGTATTTATGTTTTGTTTAAATACAACACACTAGAATTAATCTAGAATTAATTAATGTGTAGAATCCTATTGTAAAGAACCTTTTTTTCAGTATATCAGGGTGTCTTATGACACAAAACCAGACAGTTTGCTGCATCTCATGGTTAAAGACTGGCACCTGGAGCTGCCCACTCTGCTCATATCTGTTCATGGAGGCCTTCAGAATTTTGAAATGCAGCCAAGACTTAAACAGGTCTTCGGGAAGGGCTTGATCAAAGCCGCAGTGACTACGGGAGCATGGATCTTTACTGCTGGAATAAGTACAGGTGAGTTTGATTATCAGACTAAAGCACCTCACTGCATTTATAACAATGCACCCTGATTATTTTTATGTTTAGGGGTGATCCGTCATGTTGGAGACGCATTAAAAGACCACTGCTCCAAATCCAGAGGCAAGGTCTGTGCCATAGGGATTGCTCCGTGGGGAATCCTGGAGAGCAAGGAGGATCTTATCGGAAAAGATGTAGGAATCAGTTTAAGGAGTTCTGTTTTTAAGGGAATGCTTAGCTCTTATTTGTATTATTATGGTTTTATTTTTTAGGTTACCAAAACTTATCAGACTATGTCCAATCCGCTAAGCAAGCTGGCTGTGCTGAACAGCAGTCACTCGCACTTTATTCTAAGTGATAACGGAACATGTGGAAAGTATGGAGCAGAGGTCAAACTGCGCAGGCAGCTGGAAAAGCACATCTCTCTCCAGAAGATTAACACTCGTAAGTAATGATGTAATGGCCACATTATGCTAATGCTTCGTGAATCATCTTAACTTCAAAAGCAAAATGCTATATTTTTCTATCTTAAGTGTTATTTTTTCAGTTACTGTACTTAAGTCTGTGTTTATAAAGCAGATTTGGAAATGCAGTAAGCCATCTGACTGAGATTATTGTCTGTGACCTGTGGGTTTCCCTTTGTCATCCTATGCCTGGAGTTTGGAATAAGGCAGGGACAGCAAAGGGATGCTCAGCTGTCACCCCTCACATCCTGCATTAATTATCCAGATTCACTGAAATCATTGTCTAGAAGGCTTTTCTCAAATACAGATTATATGACTTTAAGAGGCTGCTTTTATGGTAAAATTAACATATTAGTAATGCATTATTTACACCCTAAATGTGCATGGTGTTAAATTTAGCTTATAATATTCATTCATTCATTCATTATCTTCCGCTTTATCCTCTATTAGGGTTGCAGTGGGGTTCCCCATGCCCATCCAGGGAAGAACGTTACGGGCGCTGGGCAGATACACCCAGGACAGGGCGCCAATCCATCGCTGGGCACACACTCACTCACACAGACACACTCTATATGGGGCAATTTGGAGAATTCAATTGACTTGATCCATGTTTTTGGACTGTGGGAGGAAAGCGGAGAACCCGGAGGAAACCCACGCGGACACGGGGAGAACATGGAAACTCCACCCAGATGGGGATTTAAACCGGGAATCCCTAGCGCTGAGAGGCGAACATGCTAACCACTAAACCACCATGCCACCCTAGCTTTTAATATAACATTGATAATTAAGTGGGAGTTAGAATGCAGTGATCATTGTTTTTTTTTACAGGTTGCATATTGTGTCACATAGTTTGTACAGTAGTAGTACTCTTACTCTCAGTTACTTGTAGGAACAATGTGACAATTTGACTGCAATACTGGTCAGAGAACGTGGTATTTAGTGGTTGCAATTTGCATCCTTAGCACAAGGTGCCACTAAATCCTACACACTACAACTGGAACATAATTATATTGTATGTAGCTGTAGATATTATTGCTAACGCACATCTGGGTCACAGGTTACACTCAATTAGGAAGGAATTATTATATACCACAAATTCTGATGGTTAGAGTGTAATATTTAATTTCATTGACATCATTATAAAGAGTAAGTTATGCAGTTAACGGCTGAAACTAATGTTTAATCCCTAACTTTGATTGTGGGACCCCATGCCCACAGGTACATCCTATACTATGTTTGCAGTGGGAGGAGGATGTTCAGATACATCCAGGAAATTCCCAGATCCATCTCTGGGGATAAACTCATTATGAAGACACACACATTACATTGAGGAAATTTAGATAGGGGCAATATAGAGCTGCCAATACACCTTGACTCTATATTTTTTACTGTGGGAGGAAACTGGAGAACCCAGGAAAAAAAACTGTTTTGCTAAATTATGCAATAAAATGCAATAATACACAATTTTGTCTCTCAGGTTTGGGACAGGGTGTGCCACTGGTATGCCTAATAGTGGAAGGAGGTCCAAATATGATAACTGTGGTGTTGGAAAGCTTGCATGAGGAGCCCGCTGTACCTGTGGTAGTGTGTGATGGTAGCGGCCGAGCCTCAGATATCATCTCTTTTGCCCACAAACACTCAGATAAGGATGGGTAAGACAAAAAGTACCTTAAAGGAAGGTCTAATAAACAAGTATAAAATGTTACAGTGTTTTTAATAAACAATGGTTTATTCAAAGCATTAAATATTAATTAATATTTTCAGGACAATAAGTGATGACGTCCGAGACCAGCTATTGGTCACGATACAGAAGACTTTTAACTACAGTAAGAGTCAGTCTCAGCAGATATTAATCATGATCATGGACTGCATGAAGAAAAGAGAGCTGGTAAGTAATTGTGGAAAAAGCAAGAAATCTATTTTAAAATGCTGCGCTTTGAATATTCAAAATGAATTTTATTAATAATATTAATATTAGAATTTATTTTGGAATTGGTAAAAACATCAGTTATACATGTTTTCTATAATAAAGATAAAACCCTAAGATACCTTATAGTAAATAAAAGAAATGAGTATTATGTATTTTTGTTTGTATGTCATGCAGAATTTAATAAAACATTTCCATATTGGTCCCTGTTTTTCATTTCATTTCATTTCATTTCTAAAACCTCTATATAATGTATTACTGCAGTTTGCAATGTCCACTTTTCATCAGATATGCCACTGCAACATACAAAGGTTGAAAAACATTTTACATACCAGACACTCATCCTCCAACCTTCTGTAACTGGTCTCTGGCTTGTCTCTGGTTAGCAGGACTGTGTAAATGATAAGATGTTATAATACCAGGTCTGAGATGAGTGCAGCACCACCTGCTTTCCTCATTAACCCCTATTCACATACCCTGACCTACATGCTGTGCTAAAGAGGGGCTTCATTTAACCATTATCCCAAAATTCAAACCTGTTTATCTATTCAGAGTTGTGGGGGGCAGTAGAACCTATCCAAAAACTGTCCAAAAACTGTCCAAAAACTGTCCATTAAAGTTCAAACACAGACAAACAAATGTTAAATTACCCACCACCATGTTTTTAAATATATTGGATGTAAACCAGAGTTTGTTTTCAAAAGATGCTAAGAGTACATGCAAATTACACAGAAATTGGCCCTTGTCTGTCCTACCTGCTCGCTTTGGTAGAAGTTTTTTTGCAAGCAATTTAAAAAAAATTTCACTGGCAGATTTGCTGTAAATAGTGCGTTATGACTTTTTAAAATATGGTTATTGCATGATTAAGTGTAAAACATACAAGATAGGCAAACATCATTAAGTTTTCAAACAAGTATTTAAAGTAGATAGAGACTCCACAATAGGATGAAAATACAGACTCAATATTACACACGTATCTATGTGGGGCAGATATATCTGAGTCTTCACTTGTCTTTTGTGAGCCCTCTTGTGTTTCTTCACATGAAAAATAACTTGTCTATTGGACTAAAAGCAAGATTTTGATTTAAAAAATTTGGTGTTTGGTGTACGTTTGTTCATTTAGCAGATGCTTTTATCCAAAGCGACTTACAAGGTGATCACAGGGTTAATCACAACATCCCTGGAGCAACGAGGGTAAGGGCCTTGCTCAAGGACCCACACTGGTAACTTCAGTGGACCTGAGGTTTGAACCCCCAACCTTCAGATTGAGCCAACATCATAACCACTGAGCTACCACGCCCTGGTGTAATACAAGGAACTAATTCATAAAGACTATAGTCATTAAACTATGAGTAAAAACAAAACAAAATTAATAATTAAATTAAACTAAAATGTTCAAGTGCAAAATCTGTTTAAAAATCACACATTTTTATGATTATTATGATTTTCATCCTACACTGGCCAGGTTAATCTAGCTTCAGCAAATATGTAACCCATAACGTTGCATTTGTGAGGTCCTATGGTAGACTAGAAAAGTTCTGTCTCACAAACATTTTCCAGTTTTCCAATGTAGTTCACCAGTGAGCCACCTACATCATCACACCTCACCCTATTAAAAGCATGACTGCATAAATTTTACCTACTGCAGATTACAGTCTTTCGATTGGGAGCAGAGGGGCAGCTGGACATTGAAATGGCCATTCTAACGGCTTTACTAAAAGGTACACTTCAGATTTTCAACAAAGGAGCCAATAAATATTGCAAATAACCCAATGAATATAAATCTGGAAGTGTTTTGTTCATTTAGGCACAAATGCTTCAGCCGCAGACCAGTTGAGCTTGGCTTTGGCTTGGAATCGGGTGGATATTGCACGCAACCAGATATTCGTTTATGGACACAACCTGCCAGTGAGTCAACAATAAATAATGATTTTGTGAAAATATTTGTAATAAACCTGAGGTTTTGAACAACCAGTCTTGAAAACATAGGTATTCATTTAGATGAAATACACCGTACACTAATATATATATTTTAATGTATATAGTTATATATTTTTAGTTTACATAGAGTGTACAGTGTTTTTATCTATGTAACTATAGAGTAAACTACCTGGATAAAACATATCCATAATAAATATTTTAGTATGTATATGTATATGATATGTTGAATTGAAAGTAAATCCACATTGTTACCTGAGTAATGTAAACTCATTTGATTTTCTAGCCGGCAAGTGCAGTGGCTAGTGCAACCATGTCACGCCCCGCCCAGAAAACCTCCCCTGCAGGGCTGCAAGGAAAAGCAAAGGGCAGAGGCAAGAAGGGCAAGTCCAAGGCAGAAATACCACAGGAAACAGATCCAAGAAAGTTGGAGTTACTTAACTGGGTAAAAAAAAAAAAATTATATATATATATACAGTATAAGATATATAGTGATATTGTGAAATAAAGACTTTAGAAAGCTTTTAATGACCAAACCTTCCACTGTTTACTAAGGTTTGTTAATCATTTAAACTGAACTGATTAATAAACATATGAATTTACTAAATAGAGATGTAGATTACTAGTAAGTATTTCAAGTTTATTACCAATTGTTAACACCACTCTTTCATTCTAGGATACATGTGATAATTATGACCACTGATTTAAGTATTATTGAACTAGGAGAAAAAATGGGGTGCTCAACAAATGCATACAACATGCAAACTCCAGCAGTACACATTTACTAACTAATTCATTCAATTATGACAAATATCAATAATGCAAACAGTCCGCAAATATTATTTTATGAAGAGGTGTCATAAAGTATCATTAAAATAAATTCTTGTGCAAAAATCATTTGTAAAATTTTAAAACTTATATGAACCTTGGAATGTCTAATATTCTGATTTGTATATTTATCATTACTGTCCCTAGGTTAACTCTCTAGAACAAGCAATGATGGATGCCCTGGTACTGGATAGAGTGGATTTTGTGAAGCTGCTTATAGAAAATGGGGTCAACATTCACCATTTCCTCACAATCCCCCGTCTTGAAGAGTTATATAACACTGTGAGCATCCTGATAACCATTCTCAGTCTTTATATTTCTTGTTTTATTATGTTCAGCTTGTCATTTTTGTTACTCATTTCAGAAACTTGGCCCACCAAACACACTAAACGTTGTGGTCCGGGATGTTAAAAAAGTAAGTAAAACTAAAATATTAGGACAGAAAGGTGTAATATGTAGATCATACATACAAAAGTCTGTTTATTTCATTACTAATGCAAATCTGTTGAGTGTTATATTAGTTATATACTGAATACAGAAAGAACTATTTATGAAAATGAATTTCTTTTGCAATTGCACATTCATTACAACCTCCACGGGGTAGTTTCAGTGTTTAATATGATTGGATTGGACACGACATTATTGAAAATAATGCGAATCTCTAATCACATTCGTATGAATGCATGATATACAATACATTACAGAACAATGTAAACATCAAGCTGACTTCTGATGAGCATATATAATATATATGATAGTATATTATTATATCAATTATAGTTAAATATGGTAACACACTGTTTTTTGTTTGTAGGGGAACCTCCCACCAGACTATCAAATAACACTAATTGACATCGGTTTAGTAGTAGAGTACCTTATGGGAGGAGCCTATCGCTGTAAATACACTAGAAAAACTTTTCGCGCTCTCTACAACAATCTCTATGGTCTCAAAAGGGTAAGAACAGCATGTATCTATAATAAGCTCAGTGTTCTTATGTTTATAAATTTGATTTATTTTGTATTTTTCTATGTCCAGCCAAAGGCTTTGAAACTGCTTGGTATGGAGGTAAAACTAAGATTATTTAATAGAATGTAATTGAGTTCCTTAAATTAACATGTTGGAATGATATATTGTTGACTGATGTAACTCTTGTAGGACGATGAGCCTAATTTAAAGGGTAAAAAGAAGAAGAAAAAAAAAGAGGAGGAAGTGGATGTTGATTTGGACGACCCAGAGATCAGCCGTTTTCAGTTTCCATTCCATGAGCTGATAGTCTGGGCAGTGTTGACGAGGAGGCAGAAGATGGCTCTGTTTCTTTGGCAAAGAGGAGAAGAGGCCATGGCCAAAGCCTTGGTGGCCTGCAAGCTTAATAAAGCCATGGCTCATGAGTCTTCAGTCAGTGAGCTGGTGGATGATATTTCTCAGGATTTGGATAACAACTCTAAGTAAGTCTTCTTTTAAAGGAAATAAAAGTGTTGTAAGTTAAAAAAACGACTGACAAGTGATTAAAATATGTTGCAGTACTAAGGCAGTGTCTGAATATTTATGATTGTTATGATCCAATCAAGCCAACATGGCAACGTCCTGTGAAGAGGAGTCGGGTAGTGATGTACGACATGATGCTGATACACATGGGACAGGGCGCCAATCCATCAATGGGCACTCAGACACTATATAGGCAGAATGTATAATGGAACAATTTAGAGCAGACAATTCACTTTCAATCCATGTTTTTGGACACGGGTAGAACATGGAAACTTCACCCAAATTAGGATTTAAACCTGGATCCCCAGTGCAGAGTGGCAGCGTGCAACCACTATGTCACAGTGCCACACAGGCTATAATTTAGATGCAGATAACATAAGAAAGTTTTATTTTATTTTTATATTTTTGAGAAAGCCAAAGAGAAGGGCTAAAGAGCTTTACTCAGCTTAGGAGCTGTGGGTTGTGAACCATTTTGTTTTATGTATTCATTTAAACATTGTCTATTCAAAATAACTTAAATAACTATAAAATTAAATTAAGTATCTATAGTAGATTGTATTTGACCATATCCCTTTCAGGGAGTTCGGGGTTTTGGCTTATGAGCTTTTAGACCAGGCTTATAAACATGATGAGCAGGTCGCTATGAAGCTTCTGACCTATGAGCTGAAGAACTGGAGCAACTCCACATGTCTGAAACTAGCTGTGGCTGCCAAGCACAGAGACTTCATCGCTCATACATGCAGCCAGATGCTTCTCACTGATATGTGGATGGGCTGCTTGAGGGTGGGCAAAAACCCAGGACTAAAGGTATTTGATTTTCTCCCATTTCACACTAATAATTCATTGCACATGACATTTTATCTCCACTTTATTTATATAATGCAAAATGTACTTGCATATTGTTTTCTTTTCATTTGATAAATTGATGACTGAAGTGCTTATAGAAAGCACATGCAGAAAGCTAAGTTAAATGTTTAAGTTAAGTGATTTGATAGTGATAAGTTAAATGATTTGCATAATCCACAGCTTATATATTCATAATCATATGTGTTCAGGTGATAGTTGGTATCATCATCCCTCCTTCAATTCTGTTCCTGGATTTCCGAGTGAGTAATGACACTAACCAAGGCTCAAATGAACAAGAGGATACCAAGTGCAAGGAGGATGACAAGTCCGGCAGGGTAAATAATATAATTATTCTAAAATAATCATTAAAACATTTTAAACTATAAAAGTTTTATGTCTAGAATAAAAACACAGAAATAATGCAAAGATTAAATTGGTTATAATGTTCTTAACCAATTTCTGGACCACATTTCATATCTTGAGTGCTTCTTTTGGATTCCATGCAGAGCTACTGATAACAATTGACTATATAACTATATAATAATAGCTTTAATTATAGTCATTCGATTTTACAATTCTTCATTATTCATTCAATTTTTTTAATTCAATATAATATTATAAACTTAATTGCTTAATTGTAAAAAAATTTTTAAAAAAAAGGTTGAATTGGGTTATACACTGACCTCTGAGAGATATTATTTTAGGATGCCAACACAGACTCACACTCTAAAAAGGGAGATGAAGAAAAAGGAAATAAGAAACTGAGCCGTGTACCCATGGGGCGAAAGATCTACGAGTTCTACAACGCCCCGTTTACCAAGTTCTGGTTTAATACAGTTAGTATCATTTTCATCTTTTTTTTCAACAGTTAAATAGTATTACTAAATAGACAACTCATAGATTTTTGAACCCTGTTTTATTGTGAAACAGATTTCGTACCTCGGGTATCTAATGCTGTACAATTACATTGTCCTGGTGAAGATGGAGCAATGGCCATCAATGCAAGAATGGATCGTCATCTCCTACATAATTACACTGGGTGTGGAAAAGGTTCGACAGGTGAGGTTTTAACCTTTTTACCCTTATATACACATATTTTATATCCTTATATATAAACATAATTTGTGTTTATTTATGCAAATATTCAGAATGCAAAATTTTGTTTTTTCAATGAACAATAAACAAAAGTTGTTTCTCATTGCATTTCTGTACATTCATATAGTTGAAACATATTACGTTTATATGAAACTAAGCCGTTAGTTGCATGATTGCACATATTTTATCATACATCTACAGGATTTTGCTCGTTGTAACGACTTTTGACAATTTTGTAAAAAATACATTTCAAAATGTAGTTTGTTAAAGGCAAAATATACTTTTCCTTTCAGTTAGTTAAGATTTTCTTTAATTTAATTGTGCAAGTGTCCAAAGATAAGTCAACTATAAATATAGATATATGTCTAATATATATAAATACAGAATTATTTTTGGTAAATTAACCCTTTTTTATTTGTATATAAAGACCTGCTGTTAACCATCAGACCTGGTGAAACCAAATCTGTGACCTCAGGTCTGAGTCTGCAGATGTCATAGGCTTTACCTTTGTGTTCACGATTTTGTTTTGAAGCAATAGATTAGATATGGGGTTATTATTTATAGAGTTTCTATTTAATTATATAGTATTCTGAAATATTTAGGTGACTGGGACAATGGACAGAGTATTATCTGTTGCAGAATCAGATTAGAGGTAAAAATAATCTCTTAGTGCCGAACAGATTTGCTACCAGCAAAATCATTTATTATTTTGCAATAAAATAAATACACATATATAATGTGTGAAGGGTATATGTTAAAGCCAAATAATTGTCTTTTTTATACCACTATTTTTATACACCGGGTGTAAAACAAATAAGAACCTTGAACACTTGGTTTATGGTAGATCCTGATGTCAGAACCTGGCAAGCTCAAACAGAAGATTAATGTTTGGCTGGAGGAGTATTGGAATATCACAGATCTGGTGGCCATCTCTACGTTCATGCTGGGTCTTCTCCTCAGACTGGAGCCTGAACCTTACATGGGTTACGGACGGGTTATTTACTGTGTAGATATCATCTTCTGGTATATTCGTGTGCTGGATATTTTTGGTGTCAACAAATACCTTGGACCCTACGTCATGATGATTGGAAAGATGGTAAGTGATTGAATAGATATATTTCAATATTTACTTCCAGGCCTAGAGGATTTATTAAAATATAAATATTAAAACTACACTTTGAAAACAAGAGGAAACATTATTTTCACACTTCCAGCTTTGGTTTATTTCTTTTAATAATTATATCTAAAAAACTAACAGATGCAATATACCATGTAAGCTGCCAATCAGAGGGCAGCTTTGAATTTTAAAATAACACGTTGTTTTTTTTTTGTTTCAGATGATTGATATGTTGTACTTTGTGGTAATTATGTTGGTGGTTCTGATGAGTTTTGGGGTAGCGCGACAGGCTATCCTCCACCCAGACGAGGAACCCACCTGGCGCCTGGCCCGAAACATTTTCTACATGCCATACTGGATGATCTATGGAGAAGTGTTTGCAGACTCAATAGACCGTAAGACTAGAATTGATAGTAAGATTGTGCTTCCTGCCTCCACAGTAGATCTTTAGTTGACCTCGTCTTTGTTTTTCCTCTGTATCACCCAGCTGAAGTGAATAAACATGATGTGTCTCATTAGTTTCCATCATGTATTCATGCTCCTTACTCACTAGTGTCATATTTTCCACTGGAATTATTACATCAATGCAAATCAGCGCTTGTGGTTTACATCACATCTTCATTACTTTGGTCCTCTATACTCTATCTATAAAATATAAAAATATATATATATATATATATATATATATATATATATATATATATATATATATATATATATATATATATATATATATATATATATATATATATATATAAAACAAACCAGCCATAACTTCATAAATGTGAACTATTAACTTCTGTATGAATCACTCTGGGCCGGCACGGTGGCTTAGTGGTTAGCACGTTCGCCTCTCAGCACTAGGGATTCCCGGTTCGAATTCCTATCTGGGTGGAGTTTCCATGTTCTCCCCGTGTCTGCGTGGGTTTCCTCTGGGTTCTACGGTTTTCTCCCACAGTCCAAAAACATGGATCAAGGTCAATTGAATTCTCTAAATTGCCCCATATCGAGTGCGTTTGTCCTGGGTGTATCTGTCCAGCGCCCGAATCGTTCTCCCCTGGATGGGCATGGGGAACCCCCGCGACCCTAATAAAGGATAAAGCGGAAGATAATGGCTGGATGGATGATTCACTCTGGCTCATTTTGACCAAATGGCAAAGTTTAGTTGTACTGGAGCATAGACATCTTTATGTATTTATTGTGAACATTTAAATCTTAATTTTTGACTCTTTTCCTCTTCGTTTCAAACTGTGCTTTCTCTAAATTTTCTGCAGTTTATGCCATGGAAATAAACCGTAAGTAGGCTACACTTTATTTCATTGCAAAATATTAATCTCATTAGATTTCGGAAAATGAACTCCAGCAGCAGAAATCAAGACTGATATGAAAAGCTTTTCCTCAGCTCCCTGTGGAGACAACAAGTACGACGAGGATGGAAAGAAGCTTCCTCCGTGCATTCCTGGTGCCTGGCTCACTCCGGCCATAATGGCCTGCTACTTGTTAGTGGCTAATATTCTTCTTGTAAACTTGCTCATTGCCGTCTTTAAGTAAGCACCGCAAACTCCAAATCACATGTTACTAGTGTAAAAGTTTCTGAGATTTGAATCCCGAATCTACATTCTCCATCACATTTACCTCTTACAGCAACACCTTTTTTGAGGTGAAGTCGATTTCCAACCAGGTCTGGAAGTTCCAACGCTATCAGCTTATCATGACCTTTCATGACAGACCAGTGCTTCCTCCACCGCTCATCATCTTCAGCCACATCTACATCCTCGTGCGACGGCTCTGTTGCCGATGTGGCAAAAAGAAAGAGGGAGAATTAGACGAGAAGGACAAAGGACTGAGTGAGTATATGAAATTTAATTTTTTTCCACTTAGTCTTAGTTTATAGGTCTTATTTCAATCTAATTTTGCAAGGCATCACTGTCAAGAACACATTAAAATAACAAACTTTAAAGCTACTTTAGTAAATGTCTGTGTCCAAGCAGATATCGTTGTTACCTAAAGCTATTTAAACGAAAATAATTTGGGGTACGAGTACTATTAACTAAGAATAATTAAAACCAGTGATGTCACTAAAACTGAGGTACAGTGGGTTTATCAAATCTTGGCGAAATGGTGGTGCAGTGCGTGGTTAATGCTCTTACCTTAAAACAACAAGGTCTCTGGATTGATTTCCAAATACAACAGACAATGTCCTTGCCTTGGGGATTTAACATGTTCTTGATTTGTCCCTGATTTTCTCCCTCAGTCCTAAAACAGGTGAGTTAAATAAGTTAGTTGTAAAAGGTGTTGACACCCTTGCAATAAACTAGATTACATACCATGATGTTATTTTAGGGTGGCACGGTGGCTTAGTGGTTAGCATGTTCTCCTCTTAGCGCTGGGGATTCCATGTTCCAATTCAAATCTGGGTGGAGTTTCCACGTTCTCCCTGTGTCCTCGTGAGTTTCCTCCGGGTTCTCCGTTTCCTCACACAGTCTAAAAACATGGATCAAGGTCAATTGAGTTCTCCAAATTGCCCCATAGAGAGTCTGTTTGTGTGAGTGAGTATACCCAGTGATAGATTGGCACCCTGTCCTGGGTGTATCTGCCCATCGCCCAAAATGTTCTTCCCTGGATGGGCAAGGTGAACCCCACCGCCACCCTAATATAGGATAAAGCGGAAGATAATGAATGGATGTTATTTTGTAATAATACCTTTAATCAGACTTCTGTTTTATTTTCAGAGCTGATTCTAAATGCAGACGAGCTGAAGTCTCTATACGATTTCGAGGAGCAGTGTGTGGAAGAGTACTTTAGAGAGAGAGAAGATGAACAGCAGTCCTCAAATGATGAACGGATAAAGGTGACCTTTGAAAGGTATTATCATAAGCTTCCAAAATAAGTTTGTAAATGAAATAGGTATTGAAACAAAACAGGGGTAACACTGATCAATCCACACAATTACATGTTTATTTAGGAAAAATGTCACATGTTTTGAATTAGGTATTGGAATAGCCAAGATACGTCTAAAAAGGTCTTTGTTATTAACTTAACAGGGTGGAAAACATGTCTATGCGACTGGAGGAGGTCAATGAACGAGAAAACATCATGAAAGCATCTCTGCAGACAGTGGATCTAAAGCTGGCTCAGCTGGAAGACATCTACACCCGCATAACGCATGCCTTGGAGAAGCTGGCGGGGATTGACCACGATGAACTGAGGAGAACACGCTCTGTAACATCATCTGTGGATGCCCCCCTATCTCTCCTTCGCACAGGCAGTGTTAACAGCTCTGATGGGTACAGCCTCTACCGCTATAACTTTGATGATTGTCCGTCCACCGAGGACAAGGATGCTGCCAAGTCAGTGGCAGCAGGGAAGAGATCCTGTACCTCTACTTTCAATCCTAAGGAATATGGGCTGAATTTGGAGGTGGAGCTTCCAGGACTGAGAAACTCAGCAGTAGACATCTGTACCTCCCCTCGTGATAAGAAAGAGGAAGCTGTGTCTCAAACCCAAACTGATGGTTGTACTCCATCATTCCCAACCTCTCAGGATGATTCTGGGATTAAAGGATGTACAACTTTCAATTCTTTAGTCCCCACCATTAAAAATCCCAACATGTTAAGACTTAATCAGTCCGTGGACCTGGGTAGGTCACCACTGTTAGTGCAAAGAGCCAGGAGCACCAGCATGTTCAGTTCAGCTGGTAAGGAAGTTTTTATACAGTGTGACAATGATCCCTCAGACAAACAAGGAATTGATAAGTACTCAGCCATGAGACGATGGAGTTCTGGCCACGACTATAGGGTTCATCACAGCCTTTCTGGACACCCCCCACCAGATATACACATAAGCACACCTGTCGAAACTAGCTGTGATAATCAGCTTGCATGGAAATTTGATAGCCTCCACACTGCATGGAAAAGGCAGCTAGTGGAGAGGCTTGAAGCCCAGCCTGAGAAAGCTAGTGTTACAGAAGAGGAGAGAAAAGCTGACCTCTCGAGAAAGACCGAGGACAAAAGAACAGAGACATCAAGTGAGCCACCAGCAAGAGATGAATGTCGGAGCGATGGAACAGAAGAGGGACGGATGTACTCTCATGAGGACGATGCTAACTCGTGTCATCTCCATGTTCCGGAAGAAAGGATGTATCTTCCTGTGAGATCCAAGAGCTGGAACACAAAATGCCCTAAAACCTTGGGGGAAATCATAGACACGCCCCGAGGCTCCTCCACTGAAAGAAGCTTTTCTTGTGGAAACTCCCCTGAGAAGGCAGGAGATAAGAATCAGAACGAATGATTAAACATCAGCCCGTGAACCAGACAGCTAATAAGACGTAAAGCTAAAAATGAGAAAAGGTGCTATGTGTTTTGATTTGCCGAAGTTAGGCTTCAAATTAAGGCTCTACATTTACATTTACATTTGGTCATTTAGCAGACACTTTTATCCAAAGTGACTTACAAGTATCCCAAATTGGTTGTGGTCAGAACACAGGGTTGACACAGCAACCCAGGAGCAATGAGGGTTAAGGGTCTTGCTCAAGGACCCACATTGGTAACTTCAGTGGACTTATGATTTGAACCCACAACCTTCGGGTTGATGGACCAACACCCTAACCACTAAGCTACCATACTCTCACAGGCTTTATTTTAATTACAATGACACTCAGTGCTCCTTCTGAATTAATCCACGTCAATAACGATTTCATAGCTATAAAAATCTTTTTATGCAGACATGCGTTAACTCATGTAGCTGCATATAAAAAACACCAACAATAACCTCATAATATTGCAATATTATCTAGGAAAATAACTCTCACCCAAAATCCTGATTTCTTGTACAAAATCCATCCTCCCTTTTCGTCCTCAAAAACAGTTTTATTAGTTCTATTAAGAAGTCCTTTTCTTCGCCATCGAAGCTGGTGCTAAAAGACGAGGCTTGTTTCTGGTATAAATTTTAAATCGCTGAAAATATACGACCAAAGTGGTAAATTCCCTGGGGGGGGGGGGGGGGGGGGGGGGGGGGGGGGGGGGGGGGGGGGGGGGGGGGGGGGGGGGGGGGGGGGGGGGGGGGGGGGGGGGGGGGGGGGGGGGGGGGGAATTGACTTGATCCATGTTTTTGGACTGTGGGAGGAAACCGGAGAACCCTGAGGAAACCCACGCGGACATGGGGAGAACATGGAAACTAGATTGGGATTCGAACCGGGAATCCCTAGTGCTGAGAGGAGATCATGCTAACCACTAAGCCAGGGCCTTGGTGTCTTCAACTTAAAATTTAATTTGATTGACACTTTAACATAACCAGGCTCGCAGAACAATCATTGAAGGCCTCAGGCAAATTATTTGAACCTGGCAACAAATCATGTGATTGGTTAAATGCTTTGATAAGGCAATACATGCCTGGAGGCAGAGCAACCGGGCAATATTAAAGGAAGCGGACATACCGTTTGGAATTACTTAAGGTATGATGAACAAAATATAATTACCATCAGACTGCGATTCAGATCTTTTTAGACCTGCAGAGAAGTCCTTGAAAGCTCCGATGGTCTGCCACTGCTGATACTGTATTCTGTTATCAGATTTACTTTTAATTGTACCTTTCATTGTTTAAACGATTTAAATTTAGTTTTATTAATAAGCATAGACTGTACTGTGCTGTTATTATAGTGATAAATAGATGCTGCTAAATTATTAATAAATCATTTAATAATAAAGTTATTAATATAATGAGGAAACCACATTTCTGAATCATGTACTATTTGGGTGGGAAAAATTGCTGGCATAAAAGCTAATTGGTTTTGAATCTTCTTAAACATATTTGTTTATGTATATGAGATGAATTACATATAAATACAAGTGATTTCGTGTATCGATTTGTAGAAACCTACATCTGGGTGGAGTTTCCATGTTCTCCCCATGTCCGCGTGGGTTTCCTCCGGGTTCTCCGGTTTTTCTCCCACAGTCCAAAAACATGGCTCAAGTCAATTGAGTTCTCCAAATTGCCCCATATAGTGTGTGTCTGTGTGAGTGAGTGTGTGCCCAGCGCCCGAAACGTTCTCCCCTGAATGGGCATGGAGAACCCCCCCCCCGCGACCCTAATAGAGAATAAAGCGGAAGAGAAAGAATGAATGGATGGATTTGTAGAAACATTCCTAACAAACACATGTTTGAGATGCAGGAATCAACATATAGCATGTGGTGGGTTAGAAACGCTGTATGAAGTTTACGCGTGATAATCATGCCCTCTAGCGTCGAAAAATATAAACTGCAGGACAGTACAGGCTTAAAGGGCAGGAAATGAGGTGGGAGCAGAAACTTGAAACAAAACATGTTTATGCATTTTTACTGTAATTCGTTTACAAATTGTACAGAAAATTCACAATTAATAAAAAGAGTCACACTAAAATTCAACAGGGTGGTTTAAAGAACTGACGGCTGGCAAAATAGAACAATATTAGGGTGATGGGCTATCAATCTGAGGGTTGTAGGTTTAAATTCGAGGTCTTTGAGCATGACCATTAACTCTTATTGCTCCAGAGGTGCTGCATTATGACTGACCCGGTGCTACTTGTAAGTTGGATAAAAAGCCTCTGCAAAATGACCTCAGGTAATGAATCCAAACTCCCGCGATTGCTCAGAAACACTGACAATATACACAGTAGGTCAGAAAACCATCAGGGATAACCATCTACATACTGGTGCATCACTTATAATATTTATCTATTTTTAATATTCTACCGCTACAACTAAATTAATCCTATTACCTGTGCTACACAACTAATTAATTTATGTATGAGCAAAGATTTATTCGGCAAATAATGAAACATAATAGAACTATGCACTCAGAATAGTACAATTTTCTTTCAACGAACCATTGGACTGGAGTACTCTAGATCGACTCTGTAAAAATAAGGGTGCCTCACGATGCCATTTAATAACAACGAGACACACATAGCCAGTGACAAACTAGTTCTTTTGCTGAAGATTGTCCAAAACTATCCCGTCCTTGTGCCATGATTAAACTGATTTATTACTTTGTCCTATTTTTTGGCCACAGTGCTGCAGTGGTTGCCACTCTCGCCTCAGGACCATCAAATGTGGAGTTTTTATCCAGCAAAGGGAGTAAAATTGATTTCAACCTGGAAAATAAGTACACTGGAGACAGAAAGAAATTGTCAAACAAACACTACATTATGTCATTTTGCAGATGCTTTTATCCAAAGCCACTTACATGTTTCCCAATTTGAGGTTTGGGCTCAGAATACAGGGTTAGGATACAGCAGCACTGGAGTAATGAGGGTTAAGGGCCTTGCTTAGGGGCACACAGTGGCAGCTTTGACTGATATGGGATTGGAACAGCCTCACATCCGAACCACACAGCTACCACACCCTCACAGTCCCCATAATAACCAGATGATTCTGATCACATACAAATTAACACTGCTTTTCTATAGCATTGCTTTAAAAAGACATCTCTGGCACCTTTACTTTAAAAAGAGTCAGATACGTTTTAAAATGTTACAAAACACAGCTTGACACAAACAGCACACTCATGTTCCGTTATTATACATAGCAGCATTAAAACCAAATTAAAAGAACGGCATAATACAACAATAAAAGCATGCATAAGTGGCTTTCCAATACATTCATATACGGAGATATTTAATCCTCTCATCAGTCCATAACAAACATGCAAAACCTTTTTTTAGTTCCTACAGAAAATAATCAAAAACATACATTTGGCCGACGCAGGATGTTTCCAGTGTTCCGACAATCGACTAAACTCCAGATGCCACATCGGCTCCAATAAATATATGCTCTAAAAGTACAAGTGACCAGAAGTATGTGGACACCTTCACATCACATCCACAGGATATGAACTTGTAAAACATCTCATTCAAACAGACATTAATCTGGACCTGCAGTGTGCAGCAGTGATTTTAATTCCTGTGCCCATTTAGTTATAAAAGCATTACGCACTGATGTGTGATAAAAAAAAAGCGTATTTGCAGGTGATGACCAGAGGGGTAAAGATTTGGACTTCAAGGACATCAAGTGTTTAGGACTTACCTCGTGTACAAGTTGAACTGCAAAAGGGTCTTCCTTAAACTGTCATCACAAGTGGCAGTGTCATATAAAACAACTCGGAAACTGTGGGGACTAGTGCAAAACCTGAAACAGATGGGGTGTCCACATACCTATGAGCACATGGGGCATGTTTTAATTGGCTGTAAAACGATAGGTTGTAGACAGACTGTACTGCGCTGCAGCTGTTCTGGTCTATATTTAAGTCTCCTCATTGAGGGAAGAGCAAGGGATCAGTCAATGCTGCACATAATTAGGTGCTCTAGTCATACAGTCATAGATAAAAGTCTGACCACCATCACGTGTTAATGGCAGTGCAACACTATGCAGGAGTTACAATCTCAAAAGAATAAAACGAAAAGCTTTACAAAATGAATTCAGACAATTTGAAAATGACCGAGCTGGTCAAAGCCAAAGAGGTCAGGATATGAACGATAATATTTGCTCATAGAGTTCGTCTGGTATCTTATCCTCCACCGTCATGAACCGAAGTGGTCCTGTTCCGTATGAAGGCGAGTGCAAAACCCTCAAGTGAGGTTCCTGTGACTGCTGATTCTAAAGAGAAGTTCAAGTCCAGTGTAATTACACTTGCTATGGTCCATCATATCAGTGTACATCGGAATAGACTGTGCTTCTTGGAACGCTTCTCTGTAATCTTGATCGGTGCACCACCATCAGAGTTACTGCCATCATTCTAGAAGATACACAGGGCTTTGGTAAAAATGCAGAGCTGTGGGGGTACATGGAGGTAGTGTCATGCATCACAGCACGGCTCACCATTTTTCGGTTTAGTCGTGCCATGATGTCTCGGGCCAGGGTGAAAAACGCCTCTTCCACATTGATGCTGGTTTTCGCGCTCGTTTCTAGAAACTTAATTCCATAATCAATTGCAAGCTGGAAGACAATACAAGATGTGGAACAAATTTTACCAGCAAGCACAGTATCTGGTCCTTAAATCTGATTGGCTGAGCTGTTTGTTTAATTAATTGCTGTAAAATTCATTAATTTATTTATTATCACCCGCTTTATCCTCTATTAGGGTCGCGGTGGGGTTCCTAATGCCCATCCAGGGGAGAACGTCTCGGGCGCAGGGCAGATACACCCAGGACAGGTTCTATCGCTGGGCACACAGACACACTCTATATGGGGCAATTTGGAGAACTCAATTAACTTGATCCATGTTTTTGGACTGTGGGAGGAAACCAGAGAATCCAGAGGAAACCTACGCAGACACGGGGAGAACATGGAAACTCCACCCAGATGGGGATTCGAACCGGGAATCCCTAGTGCTGAGAGGCGAACATGCTAATCACTAAACCACCGTGCCGCCCTGCTGTGAAATTAATGACAATCATGCAAACCTCTGACCGCTTTACATTAGTATCAATACTATATCAATATCACAAGATTGAATTATTATTTACAAGTGATCAGCAACTAAAAGCCTTGAAGTAAACAATATGAATGATGTCATCAGAACAGCCAGTCAGCACGAACACAAAATCAGACTGCCGACATGGTCCTACCTTTTCTCCTCTCTCTTTGGACACCTGTCTTTTTTCATTCATATCACATTTATTTCCGAGGATCATGCGCTCCACATCTGACGATGCATGCTAGGAAGAACACAGACATGTCAAAACAAGAAGAAATGTAATGTTTATGTCCAAGGACTAATGGAAGTATGAATCGATATTTAATAACGGACGACATAATTGCTTTAGCATCAAAATCAAAAAAAAAAAAAAAAAAAAAATTAGCAATAATGGACACAGTTTCAATTATAAATACAATTTTACTGGGCTGAGATTTTATATTGGCAAAAATATTTATTAATGTTATTTTTAATTATTTTATAGCATGACTCACCTCCTCAATGTTGCGAATCCAGTTCTTGATGTTTTCAAAGGACTTTTCACTCGTTATATCATATACTAGCATAATACCCTACAGAGTGATAGAACAGGTGCATTGGCAAACACAAAGAATCAGAGATTTACACCTTAGGTACAGCATGTGGATAAAGCTACAGCCTTACCATGGCTCCTCTGTAATACGCCGTAGTGATGGTTCTGAATCTCTCCTGTCCCGCTGTGTCCCTGGAAACAACATTGTGAAAGCTAATTTATGACACTTATTATAATAAACATGAGTGACCGGCATACATGTTAAAGTTTCACCGATGAAAGCTCATTTTAAAGACCTGCTGCTATCATGTCAGGGTTTCTTTGTCGTAAAAACTAGAACAATGCCAGTCCTCATTCTACACAAGTCTCAACACTATGGCCTCATTTGCTGGTCTGCCTGTTGTGCTGCCTGCAGTCTCACACTGAAATGTATGGTGCATCTTTAAAAATCGGACACTGATGACTTTAAACTTTCAAGCAGCTTAGATTTTTATATACAGTAAATATATATGCAAAATTGTAATGATTAAAATCTTCAATTCAGAAACAAAATGTAAATACAGGAATGTGAAAACTGTTACAGCTTCAAAGAGGGGACCAGTTTAGAATAGGATGTCATAAAAGTCATGTGCAGGTGTTCAACCAATACAGTATATGTCTCAATTGCAGTACCTGCTGAGAATGTAGTATAGCTTATTGTGACAGTTTCAGTAATAATATACAATTTTAACAATAATTATGTCATTTGTGCATACAAAGCACATTAAAACTTTTAAGTACAAAACTGACACAGATGATAAAATAGATCCAGCTTTAAAGTATACTAAGAATTTTATTTGCAACTTTTTGCAGTGGAGTCTGTCACTCCTGTTTTAAAGGTCTACAATTTCCAGTGTACACATCCTGTTAGCTCACATAGAGCTCAATGCACTATTGTGTACTTGTCCTTGGTATTAGTCACCTAATGACAAGCCTGGTTGAGAGAACGATATGACACTAACAGGAAGACCAGTCAGGTTTCTGACGTCAGTGCTCTTATACATAGAAATTGAACAAAGGATAAGCAGGAAGGTCTTGTAGCATATGCTGCACTTTAAAGAGACCACTTCATTACTGTTTAACTAAATAAATGTTCACAAATACATTTATAAATATTGTACAAAAAGTTAAAAATAAATTTGGTCATGGCAGTTGACTGTATTATCGCCTGATAATAACAATAAAATAAAAACAATAAAAATACTAATTACAAGTTAAAACCGGTGAACACACAAACCTGGCTGTAAGAGGAAAGACTTACCAAATTTGAAGTTTAATTTTCTTTCCATTGAGCTCTATGGTTCTGATTTTAAAATCAATGCCTGAAATGAAAACAAGTCCGTTACTTTACATAAAATAAATAATGTCTGTTACTGAGATACATAATATGCCTAAAAATGAGTGACAATCATGACAATATGAACTTAATCCCAGTCCCAGTAGTTCTTAGTTTGTGCTAGAAGGTCCTAACTAAGTACCAACACAGGTTTTATTAGATTAGTTTTCATTATTGAAACGGAAATACATAGGATATGTTGTTATTATTTATTGCCCAGTAAATTTAACTCATAAATCACCTAAAAATATCAAGCACTTATCTGCCTCAGTGAAGTCTGAACCATGTGGCGCTCCCCTTATCCCCTGAGTTAATGCAACACTGTGTGATTTTACTGGAATAGCTTTTACAGCTGTGATTTACTAACAACATGACATAAATGTATTAATAATTCATTAAACAACATCTTATAGAGTAAATCAATAAATTGGTGCTTAAATGTGGTATTATTACAAATAGTAACAGTAAACAATTTAGGGTGTTAAGAAAAACATACAGCAATCTGTGTGTGTGTGTGTGTGTGTGTGTGTGTGTGTGTGTATGCACATGTACGAACAGGAGCAGTCTAATGTGATATAAAGTTTTTGAGATTAAAAGTCAAAATTTTGAGATCTTATTTTTTTTTTTTTTAGAGGTGGGAATGGGCTTCCATATGAAATCTGCAGTGACCGTAAATGTAACTAGCATTTTACATTCAGTGTAAGAGTATGAGAATGAGTGAAGCAATAATATATCTGCACAATTCCTGTCGTTTTGCAGGTTTAACTGAATTATAAACTCAGTAGTCACCTCATCACGTACACTTCCTTGATTCTACGACCAATGTCCATTTAAATCAGCTCAACATTCCATCTGGATAGACTTTGTACTTTTACAATTCCAATCCAAAGTCCAGCCGTTTCTCTACATACTTTCTTAACCCACATTACTAAAAATTCACACAGGACACATCTACCATATTGATCCCCCGTGTAGATAGAAATTCTACGACTGTAGCTCATTTGTTTTTGCAGTTTGTTTTCATCCTCTAATCCTTCATCAGTTCTCACAGCACACTGCCTCCAGAATACTTGTTGGATCTAATATTTCATATCCTGCTTATTTATGATATAAGCAATGTTATTAATGCACGTGTGATTATCACAGAAACGTTTGAAGCTATAAGTAAACCTTAAATGGCAATAAAATGTATATGAAGTTGATGAAACTGATAACGATGGCCGATTTCTCCGGGAAGCCCCTCAACATGCCTCTGAAATCACCATCACCGTCTAAGTAATGGGTTGTAACCTTTTCGCATGCTTTCTACTTTCATATCATTTTTCCAAAAACAGCATAACATACGAAGATTATTTTTGTAAACCACATGTCTGGTTTCTTGTTGCGGTGATGAAGCTGCTGATCCATTTCCGCAGGTACAAGGAAGTGTTGCAATAATGTTTCAGACGCCTCACATTAGCACCGAAACAAGATTCTGTGCATGTGTCTTCTCAAGACTTTGAGACAGAACCCAATTGATTTGTTTTTCCTTTTTAGACATTAGAATTTGAAGCAGAAGAAGAAAAAAACATGTTTTTAAATGTATTTCATGTTTTTTTATACACAAATCCTTGTTCCTACGTTAGTCACTTTTGATCTGTCCTCTTACCTTGTGTGCGGGTGTGTCATTTGAGTGGTAGATGTTGTGGTGGCTTTTTTGTAGATAGAGTACATACTGTATATGTCCCCTTTACTCAGTTCTCTAATGGTCAGGATCCCAATAGCAGTATGACAGAGGAGGTATTAATTGGTTGGTGCATTATTCCTATCCCAGCAGTGTTACTGAGGTGTTTAAATGAAACTCCAGCAGCACTGCTGCACTAAAACCCCCTCACCACATCAGTGTCACTGCAGAACTCACCAGAAACAATCCACCACCCAAATGATACCTGTTCTGTGATGCTCCTGACCAGTAAAGAACAGGGGACTACAGTCTGTAATTGTAAAACTACAAGGTCCATCTATATGATAAGTGCAGAAAATGGATAATGGAGAAAGAAGAACAAGTGTTCAAACTTAACAATTAAAGTATAAAGGGCTTTCATCTTGAACACTCAACAGATGTGGTACTAGTAATTAGTAATTAAACCCATGACCTATTTGCTGTGCAGTAAAAATGTCATGCCACATCTTTATGTCTCTCTCTAAATAAAAACGGAGCTCAGTGTAGGCAATATATGAAAATAAATTCATTTATATAAACCAAGCACAAAAGCTTTAAATAAATAAAAGCATTCTTGTTACAATTGGTAGAACAGTCTGTGAATGTAATAAGGGGCTTTAGCACAAACTGCCTCAACAGACTCAGAGGAAGTAGAATCCATGTGGCAAAGTGTTCTGATTTCCTTTAACAGGAAATGGATGGACGTGCAGTTGACTCGAAACATCCGCTGGTCACTAGCATACTGCCTCGTTTTCCAAAATGAGCAGCAGTGACAGATCATAGATAATTTTTGAGGGGTAAACCCAAACCATATTACCAGTAGTTCTTATCAGGTGCTTAAACTCCTTCACCTGACAACTTCCTGTGAAGAGTCACTGCATATATACCGAGCACATGCAGATTACAATTTTTATTTTTATTTATAATGAGCAATGCATTTAAAGAGAGAGAGGAAGGTGGATAGTAAGAGCTACGAGGTGGGCCGAGTCGGGGTCAGGCACCTCCTGGCACACAGAAGTAAGTGGCCATCACGCCTCTGCTCGCCGCATTGTAAGAAGAATGAAGGCGTGAGCAAGCTGAATGTCACAAGGCTCAGACGTGACTTTAAACAGTGTAGCCAGTGTTCAAGGACGGCCCTTATTCTGCAAAACAGCAAGCCAATCCAAGCGCAACAAGCCTTGGAATGACAGACAAATGACCATTGAAATTGGCGCCCATTGTTCTGCTAGATGTCGGCCAATCTGTATAATGTATCGCACTGTGTGAGACATTCTCGAGGAAAGAAAAAAACTCAAAACTGGAGAAAAATATAATCACACAGTACTTTACTTGAACATCTATCCATTTATGTGCATAAAGAAATATATAAAACATCATTAGGTTATAAAAGTTCATACAGAAATATGATATTTATTTATTAAATAATGGAAATGATTTAACCTGTTACGCAGACATATTTGAACTTTTGCTTTCAGTATCTGGTAACCATCTAGTGCAGCAAAAACGGTTTCCTGTAACATTCTTACACAGTGGCTTGAGTTACTTAAGGCCATTGCCTTAAAAATTGTGGTTCCGTCTCTGGGATGTTGCTGATGTCTTTACAGTTTCAAGGTCAGGACTTTGATCTGGCTCATTTCAAAGCATCAACTTCATTTGTCTTCAGACAACAGCTTTAGACAAAACAAGATGCACTACAGGAGTGATAATATAATATCTAACAGCACTGGGAGTTTTAACCTTACATTAAACACCCTTTAGATGTTTTAAATTAGATTTAGGCATCAAAAGAGTCAGAGCCAGGAGTCAACAGTCCATCCTGTTGTGGGGACTTAATCCCACACACTGAAACTACAATCTAATAAACAATTCTTAATGTAATTTTGAGTTTTTAGCACTTTAATGTCATTAGCGATGGTAAATTTGGAATGTATTGCCTAGTGGTCAGTGTTCTCACGTCACAGTCAGTCAGACAAAGAATGCAAATGTCATTTGGTGTGAATCTTGCATGTTCTTCCTCTGTCTTTGTGGATTTTTACCCAATTATCTATGTCTAAAGGGTAAGAGACGAAATTGCATTTTTTTACAGCAGTTGATTTAACTCAACAGGCACAGGGTGCAGGGAAGTATAAGCCAAAGTGTAACCACTTCCTGCACATCCGACCGAACAAGAGTTGCCTCTGGCCAGAGCATTTGAGGGCATTTTCCATCCATACCGGTCGGTATTGGTTAAAGCCAAGTTTATTAATTATACAGTGGAAAAACATACACTTTTGTTTGGAGAGTGCTCACATTTATTCAACTGCTTCTGTAGAACGCTGTCTTGGGTTAATACAAAAGAAATGACAGATGTGAGTGTGGAACATGGTGGGAGGAGCTGCAGGAGAACTGAATTTCAAATAAATTTGGAATGAGTAACAATCCATTGAAAACAATTCATTAAATGATCTATTAAGACACTCAATAGAGTGTTGCTTCACTGCAACAAGGTACTGGGTTTGCTCCTGGGTTCGGTTCTCAGGCAGAGCACCCTACGTCTGTGTTCTGGGTTCTCTCTCTCTCTCTCTGGGTTCCTCAGCGAGTTCCAGTTTCCTGGCAGAGTCTGCAAGTCTGATGACCTGAAGATACTAAATTGCCATTTGATATGAACATCTTCGTCGGCCCTGTAAAGACCAGTGACCTGGCTAAAATCTTTCCTCCCCTTTCGCCTAAAAAGTGATGAGGTGGGCCATAACTCCCCCTCGATCATGATGACTTTTTTTGTTAATCTAACCTAAAATATGAGGATAACCAAGAATTAAATCCAGGCATAAGCAAGCTGTTAGGAGTTGCATAGGTTTTTAAAAAGCCTTAAACGAGGATCTATATTCATTCATTCATTCATTCATTCTCTTCCGCTTTATCCTATATTAGGGTCGCAGTGGGGTTCCCTATGCCCATCCAGGAGAGAACGTTTCGGGTGCTGGGCAGATAGACCCAGGACAGGGCGCCAATCTATCGCTGGGCACACACTCACTCACACAGACACACTTTATATGGGGCAACTTAGAAAACTCAATTGACTCGATCCATGTTTTTGGACTGTGGGAGGAAACCGGAGAACCCGGAGAAAACCCATACGGACACGGGGAGAACATGGAAACTCCACCCAGATGGGAATTCGAACCGGGAATCCCTAGTGCTGAGAGGAGAACATGCTAACCACTAAGCCACCGTGCTGCCAGGATCTATATTTCCTTCATATTTTAATTGATTCCTATATTATAGTGGTTTGGAAAGTCCAGGAAGCTCAGTGCATTGGATTTAAACACACCTTTATTAATTACAACTGATTTAACTGTGAAAATGCAAAGATAAAATGAATTTATAAACTAAAAATTCACATTTAAAATTACAGACAGGTTCTAATACACGTGATGAACGACTAAACCATAGTTAAGGTCTTTAATTACCGTATTAACAATCACCATTAATTAAAATGTAATGCATTTATTAATAATCATAATATTATTATGTTTTTAATAGCAGTGTGAGTCTAATTTCTCCACTAAATAAAGAAGCAACGCCGCATCCTGTACCCCCAACCACTAATGACCCGGTACCACCGCCACACTCACCGATTGTGGAAATGAAGGTGGTGTTAAACGCGTCCTCGCTGAAGCGAAACAGAAGACATGTCTTTCCCACTCCGCTGTCTCCAATAAGTAAGAGTTTGAAGAGATAATCGTAGGTTTTAGCCATTTGTTACGGCGGAGCTGCGTATTTCACCAGCGTCTGTCTACAGTGCGCGTCCCGTACATACCACTGTCTCCAATATTCACACAAGGGCTACCCGGGGGGCGTGGTTTCCCTGACGTCACCAAGTTGCTCCTCGGTGAATCTTGGTCTTTGTAGTTTTTTTCCAGTCGTAGCGGACTTTTCCGTGATGCTTTATCTTTGGGGATTCATTATTCATTATCTTCCGCTTTATCCTCTGTTAGGGTCGCGGGGGGAGGGGGGTAGTTCCCCCATGCCCATCCAGGGGAGAACATTTCGGGCGCTGGGCAGACACCCAGGACAGGGCGCCAATCAATCTCTGGGCACACACTCACTCACACAGACACACTCTATATGGGGCAATTTGGAGAACTCACTTGACTTAATATATATTTTTGGACTGTGGGAGGAAACCGGAGAACCCGGAGGAAACCCACACGGACACGGGGAGAACATGGAAACTCCACCCAGATGGGGATTCGAACCTGAATCCCTAGTGCTGAGAGGAGAACATGCTAACCACTAAGCCACCGTGCCGCCTCTTTGGGGATTCAGGGCTTAAATATGGTTAAGCTGCTTGTACATTTTTACTGTTGTAATTTTATTGTTGTAAAATCGAGCGTCATATAAATTAATAAATTAACTTATTAGCATTTTGTGCAGCTACATTTTTGGTCATCTCATAAGCTTCCACTTACTCTTCTTTTAGGGTCTATTAGGGGTTTGTTCCCCATGCTCATTCAGAAGAGAACGTTTTGGGCACTGGGCAGATGCACTCGGGACAAATCCCATAACATTCACCTACACATTAATTTACACATACACACGCACACACTATAAGCTATAGGGGCAATTAAGTTAAATTTAGAGCAGGCAGTTCATCTTGAATCCACATTTTTCAGAAAACACCCACAGGGTCAGGGGAGAACATGAAAGCTCCACCCAGATCTGGATTTGCATCTGGATGTGCTACTACACATATGAAATAAATCATACAACATCCACTGATTATATTAACCAGCTTCTTCTGCTGTTTTAGAAAAATGAACACGGTTCCAAATCTAAGTCGGACTAACGAAACATTCTCAATGTTAACAAATTTAGTTTTGAACTGGAAACAAAACTTTTCAGTTTGATGTAACTTGAAACAGAATTCTCTCATTAGTATTCATTTTGTCCCATCTCATTATCTTCTGCCCTTTTGGTGGGGGGGGGGGTCCCCATGACCATCCAGGAGAGAGCGTTACAGGCACTGGGCAGATGCACCATGGACAGGGCAAATTATTTATTGTTAAAAACATTAGGCTTAGGGCGGCACGGTGGCTTAGTGCTTAGCACATTTGCCTCTCAATGCTAGGGATTTCCGGTTCGAATCCCTATCTGGGTGGAGTTTCCATGTTCACCCTGTGTCCATGTGAGTTTCCTTCGGGTTCTACGGTTTCCTCCCAAAGTCCAAAAACATGGATCAAGGTTAATTGAGTTCTCCAAATTCCCCCATGTACAGTGTGTATGTGCGCATGTCTGTGTGAGTGAGGGTGTGCCCAGTGATAGATTGGCATCCTGTCCTGGGTGTATCTGCCCAGCGCCAGAAACCTTCTCCCCTGGATGGGCATGGGGAACCCCATCGCAACCCTAATAGAGGATAAAGCGGAAGATAATGGATGAATGAATGAATGAATGAATGTCCTTATGCACCCTGTCCTGGGTGTATCTGCCCAGCGCCCGAAACATTCTCCCCTGGATGGGCATGGGGATAGATTAGATTCAAATCATTAGGCTACAACTCATGATGGAATAACACAAAATGACAAGTGTACGCATCATTATTACAATAGCTGTTGTAATACAGCGGCATGCCTGGACATGTCTGCGCCTTGATATCAAGAGAGGAAAGAAAGGGGGATTTCGGAGCATTACAAGGCAACCCCAGTCTTCACTACAGCACGTTTCAGCGAGCACACGCAGGAAAGTTAACTGCTTGTAAAATGCCTGTAAGTATTCGCGCTTTTTCTAAACATAACTCAAATTTTAACAAACTTGACAGCTCCTCGAAAGAGAACGTTGTTTTCACTCCCACGTTAAGCTAAAGCTCAGTGTCTGTGATGATGATCATCCAGAGTTTTGTTCTGAATCCACATGGCGTGTTTTGCTTCGTGGGCCTTCTCATTTTTGCGAGTCTCGCGTCATTTACAAGCTTAAAGTTTTGTGTTATGACAGTTATACATCTTAAATGTCAATATATATCTTATTATTCTTGTTAAATAATGTTCCAAAAATAACAGCATATATATCGCGTGATGCATAATAAATGAATAAATAAATAGCGTCGTTACTTTATTACTCATTGTAATAATAATTAAGCATAGTACTTAAATATTGTTTTAAATGCTGCCTTTTTTGTTTAGCTGTTTTTTTCCCTTATTTTCAAATAGTGACTGATGAACTGGTAAAGGCGTGACGTCATCTGTTGGTGTTGCCTGAGTAATCTGTCACTTTATGATTTACATCTTTGATTTTTTTTAATTGTAGTCCTTCTTAATAATTTACAGTAATATTAATTAAGTCGTAAAATGACAGACTTCACATACTCTTTAGTTCCCTTATCTTGATTCGCAGATGCTAAGTGAGTGATGGATGCTTCTCAACAGTAACACTGACTGTTTGCATTGATCATCTTCTAATTCAGGGGTTCTCAAACTTTTTCTGTAATGCTTTCACCCATCTGAAAGCCAAAAATTGTTCACACAACAATAACTAAATTAATTGGACAAAATTGTCCAAAAAGCTCATTTGTAAATGTAACTCCTCACAAAAATATCTTTCTATATATCCATTGTGATGAATATTAAGATGTTTATACATTGGTTCCGCGCTTCCTTTTCTTTGCCAGTCTGACACACCCACTCAGTCCGACAATAAGGCAATTAAAATGCTCACTGTATCTGTAATGTGTGTCTGATCCACATAGACTAACACACCACCACCATGTCAGTGTCACTGCAGTACTGTCAGTCATCCACCATCCAAATAAAATAAAGTAATAGAGTAATATAATAGTTTGTAATTTTATTACTACACAGTACATTTATAAGGTGAATGGATCTGATTTGAAGAGTTAATGTATAATATGGAAGTGTACTGGATGTTTATGAACTGCTTATATATTTGTATTTTCAAGTGTGTTCCACTTGCATTGTTGGAGGTGTGATCAGATTCTGTTTTTATGTAACAGTTGGCTAAAGATTTGCTGCACCCTTCGCTTGACTTTGAGCGAAAGCAGCATAAGAAAAAAAGATTGGTGCAAAGTCCAAACTCCTACTTTATGGATGTGAAATGCCCAGGTATAGTGCACTTCACACTTAAACACCTACAGCATTGGTTGTATAGCTATAGAATCATTAAAATGCTTTAAAGTTAATTTAACTATTAATTCACTTAGTAGTTTCCATTATCATCATTTATGTTATTCTTAAGCATCAGTTTTGTGTGTTTTCAGGTTGCTATAAAATTACGACAGTGTTCAGTCATGCTCAGACTGTGGTGTTGTGTGTCGGCTGCTCTACAGTGCTCTGCCAGCCCACAGGAGGAAAAGCCAGGCTGACTGAGGGTCAGTATTTATAACCTAGAAACACTATTTGGAAAAATATTAAGACAATGTTTATTTAAGGTTTCATATACATTTCTGTGTTTACAGGTTGCTCATTCAGAAGAAAGCAGCACTGAGGATGATTAAATTGGAGATTCTGAATTCAAAGAAACTATTAAGTGATTTCATTGATTACAATGAGTGAATTATATCTGGAAGGTTCTTCCTACTGTACTTTCTAAATAAAGATGAAGCATTTAAACTCAGATGCTTTTTATTTTTGTCTCAGGGATTCCTTACAATAAAAACAATTGTTTCATACAAAAAAATAAACAAATATTCACCGAGATTGTAGAGTACAATACCAGTAAAAAGTTTGGACCCACCTCCTTCTTGCTTCATTGTTTATTTTCTTCATGTAGATGAACTTTGCAGTGTTACAATTACATACTGTAGTACATCTGTTTTCATGTTTTTGTTAGCCATGTGTTGGTTCAGGAGCATCACAGTACATGTATCATTTGGGTGGTGGATTGTTTCTGGTCAGTTCTGCAGTGACACTGATGTGGTGAGAAGGTTTTAGTGCAGCCGTGCTGCTGGAGTTTCTTTTGAACACCTCAGTGACACTGCTGGGATAGGAATGATGCCCCAACCAAATAATACCTGCTCTGTGGTGGTACTATTGGGATCTTGACCATTAGAAAATGGAGTAAAGGGATGTAAACAGTATTTACTGTAGTCCACAAACAGTCTAGGACTACAATCTGGAATAAGTGGAGCAGTGTGTCCAAACTTTTGACTGAAACTATTAGTTGTTTGCAACAAAAAAGTAAGGACTTTTAAAAAGTTGGTATTTTAGCATTACTCTTTAGATGTTTCAGTACCTATGGTGGACTTAAAATCATGCAATTAAGGGAAAACCATAAGAAGTACTTCTGTAGATGAAATGCTTTGAGAGTTCGATAAAAGGTGATATTTCTGGTTAAAGGTAATAGAAAGGTAATTCTGTTAATGTACAACTGTTGAGTCTGATGTCAGTGTGCACATGTTCACCCTTGGGGATATTATAAAAGTACAGAACAAAGTAAAGTGTTTCGAAAATGTGTCCTGAGATATAAAATAAATATAATTTTAAGAACAATATATGGAACTAAATTTAATCATAAAGGTAAGAGTCAGGAATTAAAATGTTCCTGAGAACAGTCTAAAAGGTTGCCTGCCTCACTTTTGGGCAGTGAGGTTTCGTGTTTCTCTGCTTCGAATGATCCAATGAAATTCTGGATTGTTACTGCGTCTGGCACTGTACATGACCTGCATGACATTTATCCTCTTCATAGGCTTCTCTACTTTTGGGTTGAAAGTCTACCTCATAGATCTCCACCTGCTCCATGTCACCAGTGATCTTAATGTTGTCCTTTCCAGGAAGCAGTTGCTCCAGCTGAGGGTACACGTTCTCAGGGAGCCAGAATTTTTCGGGGAAGAACACCTACATTTACAATGCAATATGTTTATTGTACAGAAATCAATTCACAAATTACAAATAGGCTACTTCAGGAAAATATATAGGTTATAAAATGCTGCCATACAGGGATTCATGTCAGCCACAATGAGAAGTAAGTCCTATTGACTAAATGTCCAGTATAGTTATTACGGGACCCAAAATATGCCAAAAGAACATTGTCCACACTATAACCATCCTGATGAATGGGTTCAGCTGTTGACACTTAATAGGAAGGGTAATTTAATTATGCCACTTGTGCTGAGTTCTGACCCTCTTTACCAGTATCATTCATTCATTCATTATCTCCCGCTTTGTCCTCTATTAGGGTCGCGGTGGGGTTCCCCATCCAGGGGAGAACGTTTCGGGCGCTGGGCAGATAGACCCAGGACAGGGCGCCAATCCATCGCTGGGCACACACTCACTCACACACTCTTTATGGGGCAATTTGGAGAACTCAATTGACTTGATCCATGTTTTTGGACTGTGGGAGGAAACCGGAGAACCCGGAGGAAACCCACGCGGACACAGGGAGAACATGGAAACTCCACCCAGATGGTGATTCGAACCGGGAATCCCTAGTGCTGAGAGGCGAATGTGCTAAACACTAAGCCACTGTGCCGCCCTTACCAGTATTAGTGAACGGTAATTAGAATTCATCCAATCAGGTGATCTTTTTGAATAATATTTAATTTTACTTATTAAATATACTTAATATATTTATTAAGGGGTGGCGAGGTGGATTAGTGGTTAGCACATTCTCCTCTCAGCACTAGGGATTCCCGGTTCAAATCCCAATCTGGGTGGAGTTTCCATGTTCTCCCTGTGTCCACGTGGGTTTCCTCCGGGTTCTCTGGTTTCCTCCCACAGTCCAAAAACATGGATCAAGTCAATTGAGTTCTCCAAATTGCCCCATATAGAGTGTGTTTGTGTGAGTGAGTGTGTGCCCAGCGATAGATTGTTGCCCTGTCCTGGGTCTATCTGCCCAGCGCCCTAGATGTTGTCCCCTGGATGGGCATGGAGAACCCCACCGCAACCCTAACAGAGAATAAAGCGGAAGATAATGAATGAATGAAAAATATACTTAATATATTTATTAAGGGGCGGCACGGTGGGTTAGTGGTTAGCACGTTCTCCTCTCAGTGCTAGGGATTCCCGGTTCAAATCCCAATCTGGGTGGAGTTTCCATGTTCTCCCCGTGTCCGCGTGGGTTTCCTCCGGGTTCTCCGGTTTCCTCCCACAGTCCAAAAACATTCCAACTCACCTCAAACTCAATGATGAGCATTCCTTTTTCAAACGGGTTTTTGTAGACGGGCATCCCCTCATTCGGAATACACCTTACATCATTGTTCTTTATAACATTACCTTAAATCAGAGAAAACCAACGTTTAGTGACTTAAGTAGTTAAGGGTGCAACAGCTTATAAACAACCAGGTATCTGATTTTAGTATCACATCGGATTTTAACACCAACATGCATTTTAACAGACAACTCAATAGTGTTGGTACTTAACCACAGCTTAGATACTAGAAACCCTGGTAAATACTGAATCACTTAACAACACCTTACTGCAAATTGTGTACACATCTCATGCAAGGCTTGATGGGAAATAGAAATATAATTGATAAGTGATTCATATTTTCTAAAACATACCTGGATTTGAATTGATAAGCAGTGTACGGTTGTCTAGTGTTTTTAGTGTCTTCTTAAACCCACAGAGAGCCTCAACCAGTTTAATCTGCATTTTCATAAGCAGGTTGTCGTCCTGCCTCTGAAAAACAGGGTGCTCTTTTTGGTCCAGGACAATGACCACATTGCCAGGCATCAGCCCTGGTTCATGATCACCCTCACCCTGGAATGTGATGGTCTGTCCATCTTTCATACCTGTACATGTAATAAGTTATGAACCATGTTAGGGAGACTTAAACGTGACATGTCAACAAAAACAGGTAAAAGGATAAAGCTGATGAGTTGACCTTTGTCAATATGGACATCCAGAAACTTCTTTTTCTGTTCCACTTTGGTCCCATTACATGTCCTGCAGCGTTCTTGGAGATGAAATCGATGACATTGTCCCTGGCAATCCATGCAAATACTTTGTATCTGCTGAACCATTCCAGGGCCGAACGGATGAAACTGGACCTGAAAACCTTGACCTTTGCAGCTGTAGCAGGTTTCAAGAGGCCCTTTCTTTCCTCCGTAGCCTGTATAGAGAATATATTCATTTATATCAACAGGTAGATTACAGTCCTGTTAAACAACATCAAATTCTTATTTTTTGAAAGAGAATGAGGATTTATTAAGCCATTTATGCACACAAGATTAATCAGTTAAACCACTGTGCTGTCCCAAATGGATATTGTTGGTAATAATTAAAAGATAAAATAACTTATAATGAGGCGGCATGGTGGCTTAGTGGTTAGCATGTTCTCCTCTCAGCACTAGGGATTCCCGGTTCGAATCCCCATCTGGGTGGAGTTTCCATGTTCTCCCCGTGACCACGTGGGTTTCCTCCCGGTTCTCCGATTTCCTCCCACAGTCCAAAAATATGGATCAAATCAATTGAATTCTCCAAATTGCCCCATATAGAGTGTGTCTGTGTGAGTGAGTGTGTGCCCAGTGATTGATTGGCACACTGTCTTGGGTCTATCTGCCCAGTGCCCGAAACGTTCTCCCCTGGATGGGCATGGGGAACCCCCCCCCGCGACCCTAATACAGGATAAAGCGGAGAATAATGAATGAATGAATGAATGAATGAATAACTTATAATGAGGCGGCACGGTGGCTTAGTGGTTAGCACATTCACCTCTTAGCACTAGGGATTCCCGGTTCGAATCCCCATCTGGGTGGAGTTTCCATGTTCTCCCCGTGTCCGCGTGGGTTTCCTCCGGGTTCTCCGATTTCCTCCCACAGTCCAAAAATATGGATCAAGTCAACTGAATTCTCCAAATTGCCCCATATAGTGTAATGTGAGTGAGTGTGTGCTCCAGCGATGGATTAAAAAACAGTGGATGGGCATGGGGAACCCCCCCCCCCCCCCCTTTACGACCCTAATATAGGATAAAGCAGAAGATAATGGATGGATGTCTTGAGTTATTATTTAAAATCAGTAAGAGGTAGTCAGCACTTTGGATCAGTGGATAGTTCCGTTTTTTACAGCAAAAAGGTCCTGGGCTTGATTTCCAGAGGGTGCAGCATACGTCTGTTCTGTGCACGGTTTACATTTTTTTGATTTTCTGTACAGGTTTCCTTCAGAAGCATTAAATTAAATGCAGTATGGTTGACAGACATGATACTGTATGCATGTGAAGGCTTCCTATTCTAATGTACAATCATCAAAACTAACCCTAACTTACCGCCGCAGTTCTCACAGATAACATTCTTCTGCAGCCCGAGTTTCCTGGTTGAACCATTGTAAATTTCCTCAAGTGTGACACTGAGTCGGTGTACAACATTTTTTCCTGCTATATAACAATAAAATGAAAAAAGATATCAGTTTTAACTAACATTTTATTAACAAATCATTTACAAAAGTGATCTTTGTAACTTTTCACATAAAAATAAAAAGTTATAAACTTTGCTTTTGAACTGAGGAACTTTTCTACGATTAACCTTTTGCTTCCTATGCGAAAATTGTCTCAGTGAATAACTCTGATTTGACTTTATTGACTTATTGTGTACTTCCCGATTAGTACTACTGTTTTTTATGTTTTTAAGGGACCTTCCCTATAAACATGGCCCTTAGCTTGAACTGTAATGTGTTGTTTTTATTTCTTTTTTTAATATTCTAGCTTTAACCATATAAGGAAGAACATGGAAGTGCCTGCAGACATCTACCTGCTATTTTATACATGATGATTAAGCAAATATTGAAAATGATGAAACTGCGCACACACCTACTCTTGTCAACTTATATTTATAAAGCGATCAATAAACTGAAAAATCTTGAGCAACTAGAACTGTGTGTCTGGCTGGTCCTTACATTAAAAGAGGCTGCTTTTGCTTTGTATATTGCATTTCTCTTATTGAGTACTTTTCACAGGGAGACTGGTTGGTGTTGCAAAGGAAAATTTCTGTGACACTATATAATTAGTTTTTAGCATCAGTTCATTTGAAACATTTGTGATTTACACACCACCCATCCTTTCTCGCTGTCCTCTTCCACCACCTCCAAAAAACATGTTGAAGACGTCCATAGGTGAGGAGAAATCTCCAGATGTGCCTCCTTTTATGGCCTGTTCACCTCCCC
Source organism: Corydoras maculifer (assembly GCA_019802435.1). Lineage (NCBI taxonomy): Eukaryota > Metazoa > Chordata > Actinopteri > Siluriformes > Callichthyidae > Corydoras > Corydoras maculifer. Next base: position 683,463 of record JAFMOD010000903.1, on the reverse strand, counting down.
TATCATACATTTCTCGCTTTTGAGGATCGGAAAGAACTTCATAGGCTTGTGATATAAGTTTGAACTGCGTGATGGAAATCAGAATTAGCAGGCTATATGAACAAGAAAGCAAAAGAAAACTACTACAGTAAACTACAGCTCGACTATATGAACTAACATGTCATTTACATTAGTGAAACCCTAGTAATGTATATCCATGTGCGAATACTCCATATACAGACATGTTTATACACTATACAATATGAACATTAACCATCAGAAATAAAACTTGTTGTTTTGTTCCAGTCAGGGTCTGAAACACATGGACTGCAGTTTGTAGCTGAAGACCTAAAATCTGCATTTATATACCAGTGAAAGAAATAAAACTGCTAACAAGTAAAGAAATCTATATTGTAATTTGTGAACTTAATAAGCTTAGCTGAATATTTTACATTCATAGAACACAAAGGTCACTTCAGATGCATTTCTAATGACAAGATGTACTGTATGTACTTAAGGCATGTGATCTGATCAAGCATGTATACTGTTAATAATGTTTATTATTAGGATGATATAAACTAGATCACTAGAACTGCAAGCAGTTTTACTGCTGTGATTTACGGATATGACAGAGTTTAAGAGTTTTAATAATTCAGTAAATAACATCTTAATCCATAAAGAGTTAAAAAATGGTGCAAAAATGTGGTATTCTTACAAATAAGGTGTGTAAACTTTAAACCATTTAAAACGTTAAGAACCACATATAGCAAGAAGTATTTTACCATGCTCTATATGTGTATGCGCATGCGCTGTGCGACATGATATACAGTCAGAATTTTGGGACATAAAATCAGAATTATAATAAATAATGTCAGAATTTTAAGATAAAAAGTCATAATCCTAAGATAAAAATTTTTATCAGAATTCTGATTCAGTAAAAGTTAGAATTCTGCAATAAAAGTCAGAATGCTAAGACAAAATTCAGAATTCTGATTGTAAAAGTAGTAGTAGGCACAGTGGCTTAGTGGTTAGTACGTTCGCCTCTCAGCGCTAGGGATTCCCAGTTCGAATCCCCATCTGGGTGGAGTTTCCATGTTCTCCCCGTGTCCGCGTGGGTTTCCTCCGGGTTCTCCCAGGTTTCCTCCCACAGTCCAAAAACATGGATCAAGTCAATTGAGTTCTCCAAATTGCCCCATATTGTGTGAGTGAGTGTGTGCCCAGCGATAGATTGGCGTCCTGTCCTGGGTCTATCTGCCCAGCACCCGACACGTTCTCCCCTGGATGGGCATGGGGAACCCCACCGCGATTCTAATAAGGATAAAGCTGAAGACAATGAATGAATGATTGAATGATCGTAAAAGTCAGAAAGCTAAGATTAAAGTCAGAATTCTGATATCAAGGGTCAGAATTCTGATAATAAATGTCAGAATTCTGAAATAATTTTGCCCACCCACCCCCCACACACACACACACTGTATTGATTTCTGTAAGCACGAGATGCAAAATAACATGAAGGTTTATTTATTCCTCTTAACCACCAGGAATTTTTTCTGGCTAAAGTTCTGGCTCCCAGGATACTGTAGATTATTTATTTGAATGACATCATAGTGATGTAAAGGTGCACCTACAGTTAATTAACTGCAATGTTTTTAATCAGGATTAATTGCAAAAACGATTGTCTCATCTTTTCACTGCAGTACTGAGACTTCTCCACCACCCTAATACCTCCTCTGTGGGGGTCCTGATTATACTAAAGCAGACTAACAAAGTATATAGAGAAAAAATCTGTACTAATGTACTACAGTCTTTAATTGTAGAACCATCTATATGGTATATAAAAACTCCATCTATATGATCAGTGGAACTGTTTTTATTCAATAGAAATTCTGGAGTTTAGTGCAACAGAGACTTTTCTAGAAAGTTCCACACAGTTCAAGCAACACTCACCTTCTCCCCCCCCTCTTTCGGGTTTTTGTCCGGGTGAAATTTTAAGGCCAGTTTCCGATATGATTTCTTAATTTCATCTGAAGTGGCTGTCGGCATCACCCCGAGAATATTATAGTAAGCAGTCTCTCGCACCATGTTCTGTGGACAAGCAACAGGGTCTAAATGACTTCCATGATTTATTCAGCAGCAGATAAAAAAAAATATCAACATTCATTTATAATATCATTTCGAATAGTGTTAAAATAATAATTATTATGAAATTATTAAATACTAATCAATTGGCAAAAAGGTTTTACAATTAAACCAGTAGCGGCACGGTGGCTTAGTGGTTAGCACGTTCGCCTCTCAGCGCTAGGGATTCCCGGTTCGAATCCCCATCTGGGTGGAGTTTCCATGTTCTCCCCGTGTCTGCGTGGGTTTCCTCCGGGTTCTCCGGTTTCCTCCCATAGTCCAAAAACATGGAACAAGTTAATTGAATTCTCAAAATTGCCCCCTATAGAGTGTGTCTGTGTGAGTGAGTGTGTGCCCAGCGATGGATTGGCGTCCTGTCCTGGGTCTATCTGCCCAGCGCCTGAGACGTTCTCCCCTGGATGGGCATGGGGAACCCCACCGCGACCCTAATAGAGGATAAGCGGAAGATAATGAATAAATGAATGAATGAATTAAACCAGTTTTACAGTCTGTAGAATAAGGTCGTCCCTACACGTGAACTTCAATAAACAGTTTTGTTTGAATACACAATTTTGTTTTAATTGTATAGAATAATTACATACATCTAAAATGCATATATACATATACAATCAATATATATACACTCATTCACTCACACTATATAGGGGCAATTTAGAGCAGTCAATTTACCTTGAATCCATGTTTTTAGACAGTGAAAAGAAGCTGGAGAGCCCGGAGAAAACCCACATGAACACAGGGAGAACATGGGAACTCCACCCAGTTGGGAATTGAACCTGGATTCCAGTGGTTAGGGTGTTGGGCTATCAATTTGAAGGTTGGGGGTTCAATTCCCAGGTCCACTGCAGTTACCAGTGTGGGTCCTTGAGCAAGACCCTTAACCCTCATTGCTCCAGGGATGTTGTGATTAACCCTGTGCTCACCTTGTAAGTTGCTTTGGATAAAAAGCGTCTAATAAATAACCAAACGTAATGTAAACGTAAGCGCTGAGAGGAGAACATGCTAACTACTAAACCACAATGCCACCCTCTCATCTCCTTATGTTCCAGAATTTAATCTTTTACTAGGGCCAACCAGAGGAGACTGAATCGGGCGGATACAGCAAGATACAGCAAGAACAGGACGCCAAATATAGGGACAATTTAGATAGTGACAATTAAGAGTGAAAGTGCTAGAAATGAGTGAAAATAACATCATAATTCATGCTGACCTGCAGCAGAAAATACCTACAAAGGTGGTGGTACTAGCCTGTCCAAGAGCTCATCCCCCATCTCTGATTAAAGGATTTTAATAAAGATTTTTTCTTTATGAAATTAGATTAGCAAAAACAGATGTTTTGATCAATAAGCTCCATTAATACAGACGAACACTGCCCACATATTTAAACCATTAATTTATCTCAATAAAAGAGTCTAACATTTCAGTGTTAAGACCTTTCTCTTACCTGATCTTGTTGAGGATCTTAAACGATATTAAGTGATGAATCTGCAGGAGCGTTCTGTAACTAATCCTGAGCTTCGTCGGAACTGAACTGAACTGTAGTTCTAAATTCCATTGTTTTTATCGCCATGGCAACCAACAAAATGTTATTGTTGTGAATGTTCTCTTATAATCTGTGGCGAGTACAGAATTTATAGAATTCATAACATTGAAAATAATCACAATAAAAATGACTCATTAATCATTATTATGGTTTTGATTCTTTTTAAAAGGGTTGTTTGTTATTGTTTGAACTCTTAAATAAATGAGTTTCACAATCTTTCAGTATTGACAGTTATTATTAACAGTTACACAGAGCAAATCCAGTAAATAACTTAAAATTAAAGGTTTAACGGACAAATAAATCAAAATTTAAATTAGGACTTTCCTCCCTCAATAAATGAAATGAATTTTAAAACTGCAGTTTATGTTCATTCAGGTTATATTTGTTTGCTATCAAAATTAGTCAAAAAAAAAAAACATACAGTAAAGGTTTATGGTACTGTTTACTGTACTGTGTATCGTTCTGTATTTATCATGATCCTTGTGTTTGCACATGTGCACTTTATGTTGATTGTGTAGTAGCTGTTATGTGTAGCACCTTGTTCCTGGGGAACGCTGTCTCGTACCACATATACTGTACTGTACTTTATATTGTGGAATGACAAATAAAAACACTTGAACTTGAACTTGAAGGTATCATTATGTATATCCACGCAATGATTTTGCATAATGTCGCTGTAAGAGTTGCAATTTAGAGAAGCCTGGGAAAAAAAATCTGAAAAATAGTCTCATATCATTGCACAGTATCATACCATAAATAAATCATTTAAATGTCTAATTGTAGTCCTTGTCTGTTGTAGATGCTGAAAGTTAAACCATAGTACTTTGAGTATGATAGCATTATTATACTTTCTAAAAAGGATTGAAAAGAAAAATAAAAAAAACTACAGTCCAAAATACCCTCAGCTAATTAACATGCACAGAGTGAACTCAGCTACAAATGGAATCTCCTTTTTAAAAAAGTACTTTGAAACCTAATATAGAGCATAAATCTGTGTTAAACAAAGAATCTATGTTAAACTCTGGTTATGTTTGGTATTTGCTGAGAGAGATAAGTGAGTCTGTGCGGTTTTCCTGGAAAATAGAGAATTGTCACTGATCACCTCATATGTGGTCTCATGGGGAGGAGGGTAGAAAAGGGGTCACCGTCTCCTAAATGTGCCAGGAAAAGTAAGACGTTTAAGCTGCACATACCAGAACAGCGGGCACCATGAACAGCAATGGAATATTTCACCAAACAGCTGAGAACCTTCCAAACAGGTATGTAGACATCATGCAAAGTTTGTTTTGTTATTCAGACAATATTACAGTAGTGTGTTAAAGGTCACATCTTACTGTTATAATATAGTATTAGAATCCTGCTTGAATAGTAATGCAAAATATTAAGTAAAAATCCATAAATATTTAGCCTTCCGCAGTCTTTCCCTTTTAAATCCACTTTATCACTCATAAAGTATTTGTGATAATGCTTTTTTTCATTAACTTTTTATGAAATGAACTATTTGTTTCCTGTTTGGAATGTTCTGGAACCTGCAGTGACTCTGCACCTTCAAGCTGAATTAAAACGAACAAAGCAAAAATGAGTCAGTGCCAAGTTTTTAATGTTTCCTGTTAAAAGAGCGTCTGTGCTTCCCTAATAAACTTTATATTTCTTTATATTTTGCTGTAATAATCAAACAACTTTTTAAAAACAATATATAAATGGAGTGATCTGGTTGTTTATGTTCTAACAAAGGCGCAGAGCTTTGGCATTTGATAACTAAAGCCTGACTTTGTGTGAGTTTAAAATGCTGATCTGGAACTGTGTGATTCACCAGTTCTGCAGGGCAGCAGCTCGCTGCTGGGGTGGAGTAGGATTACTTATCCTCTCACATGCCGTGTGCTTATGCTTTTAGCTCAAAATATGCAGCACAGCGGCTCATGACAGACCTCAAAGGAGAAGATAAAGAAGGTATAGTTAATTGTGCATGTGAGTAAACTTCATTTGGTGGTGCAGTCTTTCCAGCTACATGTGTATTTTACTTTTTGAAAGCAAATAGTTGTTGGTTTATCAATACATCACCATCCTTTTTATTTATTAAAAGTTCTAATCATTAAATGTATACAGTGTAGTATAATAAAGTGTAGTTCTGATTTAAATTGTGTTTTATTTTCGGTAGCATCCATAAACGTGGACGAGATTTTGGCCCGTGCAGCTCTGGCTCCAGCCCACTCACTATGGACCACAGAGGCCAGCGGCTCAGTGCAAATTCGCATAGATGAACTGTGTCCACAGGAACCAATCACAGTGCATCAGATGTTCAGGAATTCTGTTCAAAAATATGGCGGGATGCCGGCACTGGCAACAAAAAACAAAGACAGATGGGAAAAAATTACTTTTTCGGAATATTACCGTATCTGTTGTATGGCTGCCAAGAGTTTTCTCAAGGTTCAAGTTATCAATTGGTTTTGTTTTACGTTTTGATTTAAACTTACGTCGGTATAATTTGTTTTAAGTGGTTCTCACTTCATGTGCGGCATGGTGGATTAGTTCCCTCTTAGTGCTGGGGATCTAGTTTCCATGTGTTCCCCGTGTCCATGTGTTCTTCTTCATGTTCTCTGGTTTCCTCCCACTGTCCACAACCATGGATTTAAAGTAAATAGGCTGCTCTTAATTGCCCCTATATTGTTTGTGGGCCTATCCTGGGTGTATCTGCCCAGTGGGCATGGGGAACACCCCATGGACGTCCAGGTTCTCCATCCAGGTTCTTTTTACTGTCACTGTTTTGTTCTAATCTATTCCTGCCCAGATCAACACAAAAAACAGGAAAAGTAGGAATGACCTTTTTTATAATGCTTGAGAACCATTCTACAAACTTTAAATGTCTTTATTTCTTGATGTCCTCAGTTGGGGCTGGAACGGTTCCACAGTGTGGCCATTTTGGGATTCAATTCAGCTGAGTGGTTCATTTCTGCTGTAGGAGCCATATTTGCAGGGTAGGGCTAGCACATGCACCACAGTTCTAAGCATGAAATAAAAGGAATTCTACACTCAGATCTTAAACTGTCTCATATGTGTTTCCATCAGGGGATTAATGACAGGGATCTACGCTACAAATTCCCCCGAGGCCTGCCTTTATGTGGCCCGTGATTCAAGAGCAAATATTATTGTAGTAGAAAATCAAAAACAGCTGGATAAAATTTTACAGGTACTCACACACTGATACTATCCTATTTTTATCATCATTTAGACAAATGGCCTTTAATTATGTTTTCTTTCTCTTTACAGATTAAAGATCAACTGCCCCATCTGAAGGCCATTATTCAGTATTGTGGACACTTGCAGGAGAACTTGCCTAATCTTTATGCAGTAGGTCAAATGTCTAATCTTGTGGACGGTATACAGTGATTTGCAGCTTTTTAAGCTTTTAGAACTTGTACCTACACCTGGGGTCATTTTCAGACAAGACCGAAGTCCAGCAGGGAGGCAGGAAGTGATTCTTTATATGGCCATATTGTGTGGATGGCACTTTTCATCTTAATTCATGTTTTTGTGAAAAAAATGGATCTTTTAGTGGATAATAAAAAGTAAAAGTCAAATTTCTGATTTATGTGTGTGTCGTCACCTATACTAAAGACTAGCGTCATAGGTCCGAGGGTTATGACTGATACTTTACATTGCAAAATGTTTTTAAATCGAGATTCACTTGTATTTTATACAGTGGGATGAATTCATGAAGCTGGGTCAGGAGGTTTCAGATCAAACCCTTGATGAAGTCATTAACAGCCAAAAAGCCAATCAGTGCTGTGTTCTTATCTACACATCTGGAACCACTGGCATGCCTAAAGGCGTGATGCTCAGCCACGACAATGTAGGTGACACTGAGGAGACTCAACATTATTTGGTGTATACAGTTCATTATAACCATTACTGTTCTAAAAGAAGGATGTATTATTATATTTTATAAATGATAAGAACCTTTAAATGCAATGATTCAATGCTAAATATATTTAAAAGTGTTTTAATGAATTGTAAACATATACAGAATTGTGACATGCAGAAATCATGGAGTATGGCATTGTATGTTACAAAGTGGTTTTATCTCAGTATTCAGTATATATATATTATCTTGTACATTTGTATTATGGATTTTGATAGATCACATGGACTGCCCATCACGTGAGCCAGGCTGGGGGCATGTACCCTGCCGAAATCCAACAGGAGTCAATAGTAAGCTACCTCCCTCTCAGCCATATTGCAGCGCAGATCTATGATCTGTGGACCGGCATTCAGTGGGGGGAACTGGTGTACTTTGCACAACCAGATGCTTTGAAGGTAAACGAAAAGACATTTTTGTCAGTCACTTTACAATTACAAAAAAGATGCCAATCTATCACAGCGCACACATACACTCACTCACACAGACACACATGTACACTATATAGAGGCAATTAAGAAGGGGCAATATGGAGCAACCTTGAATCCATGTTTTTGGACGTGCGAAAAAAAGCAGAGAAAACCCATGCAGACACGGGGAGAACATAGAAACTCCACCCTCCTAATAACCCACTTACATTTTCATGTCCATTAAAGCTCTGTAACATTGTAAATAATTTTTTCTGGTATGATTTTGTTTCAGGGCAGTTTGGTCAGCACTTTAAAGGAGGCTGCTCCCACCTCTCATATGGGAGTACCTCGTGTTTGGGAGAAAATAATGGAGAAAATAAAGGAGGAGCTGTCACACTGTGCATACATAAAAAACAAACTGCTGACCTGGGCCATGTCTGTTTGCCTGGAATCTAATCAAAAGTGAGGTCACCGATTGCTTTTGTAAATGTTTGTAGCGAGGTCGTTTGTCTGTCACAGGGTCACCAGGTGCTTTGTTTATTGCAGAAACGAGGAGAAATCATTTCTCTCCTCCATAGCCAACGGCCTGGTTTTGGAGAAGCTTCGGGCTAAACTGGGTTTCTCTTACTGTCAGAAGTTCTTCTCCGGTGCAGCTCCAATCGGAACTGATACACTGCAGTTCTTCCTCGGACTTAACATTCGCTTATATGAGGCCTACGGTATGAGCGAGACGTCTGGACCTCACTTTATGTCGAGTCCGAAGACGTACAAACTACAAAGGTAAATAACTTCATTTCAATTAAAAATGTTATGGTCATTTCCTAAAAATCAGTTGACTTGATGTGCATTATGGATCATGAAATATCGTAGACACCTCATCTGTATACAGTAATGTTAACCCAACCATATTTATAAAATTCAGCTTCAGATGTCTTTCTTTTTCATTCATTCATTCATTATCTTCCGCTTTGTCCTCTATTAGGGTCGTGGTGGGGTTCCCCATGCCCATCCAGGGGAGAACATTTCGGGCGCTGGGCAGATAGACCCAGGACAGGGCGCCAATCTATCGCTGGGCACACACTCACACAGACACGCACACATACACACACTATATGGGGCAATTTGGAGAACTCAATTGACTTGATCCATGTTTTTGGACTGTGGGAGGAAACTTAAGAACCCGGAGGAAACCCACACGGACACGGGGATAACATGGAAACTCCACCCAGATGGGGATTTGAACTGGGATACCCTAGTGCTGAGAGGCGAACGTGCTAACCACTAAGCCACCAGGTCTTTCTTATTATATTTTATTATTCTTTATATAAATGTGTAACATATTTAACAGTCTTTTTACAAAGTGGGATGTGTCTTATAGATATGTGGGCATGGTAGCTCAGTGGTTAGAGTGTTAAGCTATTAATCTGAAGGTTGTGAGTTCAATGTATACAATGTAGGTCCTTGAACAAGGCCTTAAATCCTAATTGCTCCAGGGATGCTGTGGATAAAAATATTGGCTATATTATTTAATGTAATGTAATAGACATGTGTTCTCAAACTTCACAGCATTTCATATACTGAAAACATTTAAATAACATTTTCTTTGTAGTTGTGGAAAAGTTGTTCCTGGCTGCAAATATAAACTAGTGAATGTTGATATCACCGGCACGGGGGAGGTGTGTTTCTGGGGCCGAAATGTCTTCATGGGATATCTGAACATGAAGGATAAGACAATCGAAGCATTAGATGGAGACGGCTGGCTACATTCTGGGGACTTGGGCAAAGCAGATGAGGATGATTTCCTGTACATCACTGGACGAATAAAAGGTAAACGTTTTTTAAAGGTCTGGCTTTAACAATAAATCTATAAGATGCACCATTAATTACTGTTTACATGTCAATCAGGTGTCTGAGTAATTTGCACTCAGACATTATATGTATTAATAAAGAGAAACAGTGATTCAGGTGTATTTGAGACTGGCCAACGATATTTACAGATTTTATAGAGGAAAAAACACACTTAGAAGGTGTGGTAGCTTAGTGGTTAGTGCATTGGGCTATCAATCTGAAGGTTGTGGGTTCAAATCTGGGATTTCCCAGGTTCACTGAAGTTACCAATGTGAGTCTTTGAGCAAGAACCCTAACCTTCATTGAACCAGAGATTCAGCAGTTGAACCGTACATCATTTACCTGAGCGTGCATTTCTGTTTAGAGCTAATAATTACAGCTGGTGGTGAGAACATCCCTCCTGTTCCCATTGAGAACGCTGTGAAAAAAGAACTGCCCATCATCAGCAATGCCATGCTTATAGGGGACAAAAGAAAGTTTTTGTCCATGCTGGTTACATTGAAGGTAATCTATAACTGATAAATGATCAATGTTCGTCACGAGATTAGAAACCTGTAAACTTTAACTTTGTGTCTTAGTGCGTCCTCGACGTTGAATCCATGGAGCCCACTGACGAGCTCAGCTCAGAGGCCCAAGAATTCTGTAAACAGCTTGGCAGTTCGGCAACAAAAGTTTCTGATATAACAAGAGGCAAGGACGAAGTGGTGACCGAGGCCATTCAGGAAGGCATCGCCCGGGTCAATGCAAAGGCCACTTCCAATGCCCAGCGCATTCAGAAATGGGCAATCATCGAAAAAGACTTCTCAATCTCTAGAGGGGAACTCGGTGAGTTGGGTCTGTTTACAGTTGGATTCTCATTAAGCAAATCTGATTACTTCATTCCTCACTCTTTAGGTCCGACAATGAAACTACGACGACCATTTGTTCTGAAGACCTACCATAATGAGATCGAAGATTTATATAAGGACTGAAAATCAATCACTGCGCCTCAAACTGGTTCTTTAAAGCATTTGAATTCTTAAACTCAAGATTTATCACATCTAATAATTAGAATAATAACTACCTAATATTTAAGACTTGCTTAAGGGACACTGCTGCATAGATTATGTCTAATATACTTGTATTTTAAAACTCATTTACTTCCATATGAATTTGAGACTGAGTTCCAGCAGCTTATTGTACAGTTTATTTAAAGCTGCATATCATGTGCATCATTTGTGTGAAGAAGAACATAAAGACCAGAATGCACTTAAAGTACAAGCAACTTTAATCATCATGTCCACTATTACCCCAATGACACAGTGGCTTATGTAAAAATATATTAGACTAGAAAAAGCTTCCAGTCAATAAATAAAGATCTTAGATTACAGAGTTACCATCCAACAGAAAAACACGATACCACAGAACAAGGCTTTTAAGACCATTATAGTGAAGGTGAAATAAAAAAAGAAAACAATTCAACCCTCAACCTACAAGTCAAACCTCGAAATTTTTTAACTTCCATAGATACATAAAGAGCAGAATTGTGCGTAGACAGACAGAATGATATGAAGGCATATATCAGTTTTTCTTGTGTGCGCCTTGTGTAGAGAAGCTCAAACTGATAATAAGTGGTAATATTGAGTAACCCCTCAGTCCATGTCTTGAACTCTTCGGCAAATCTCAGTTGTAAACTCAGAACACTTGGAATTTCCACCCAGATCTTTAGTTAAAACCTAGAAAGAAAAGATAAAGAATTAAAGAGGCTTAAGTATTCTGCAGGCTTTCAGACCAACATTACCACTGACTTCATTACTGTGAACAGTTTGCTCATTTGGTCGCAACCTGAAGTCAATACGGGAACTGACAATCTTGACCTTTCAGTGGGAAAGCAACCTGTGATTATTATAGACAACTAGCTGCTTGGCCTGGGTGTGTAATAATGTTTCCTGCAAATATTTGGAGTATAATTTGTCCCTTTCTGGTGAATTTTATGGGTTTTTTTTTTGGAAAAACTGCACCATTGATATAGCAATACAACAAAGCGGCACCCAAAACACACCCATGAAGCACGTTGTTACGACAACAAAGACACGCTGACCATCCTAAATCAAGCTGCAAAGTGTGAATTTCGAATTTATATACACAGATTGACTTTTTTACCTTCTTGTCTCGAATAGTGTCGAAGCAAGCGGTCTCAATTTTCTTGGCTTGATCGTGCAGGTTCATGTGCCGCAGCATCATGACGGCACTCAGCAGCAGGGCAGTGGGATTGGCCAGGTCCTTTCCGGCAATGTCAGGTGCTGTTCCATGTACCTACCAACACGGAAACAGAATCCATGGTTTTATAACGCACGTGAACAACAGTTATGCTAAAACAACAGGTAGGCTTTAACGATCAGTGGTTGATTCACAATTATCTACTAGAACCAACTTATCTACACACCGATTCAAATATGGCGACTCCATTGGCACCGATATTTCCACTGGGTGTCACTCCAAGACCTCCAATTAATCCAGCACAAAGATCACTAAAACATCACAACAAAAACAAATTCAAAATAAAGGCATAATGCGCAATTCTTGAGCAGACATATGTGACAGATATACAGTACAAACAAAAGTATATACTATCACTCATGGTTTTATATCATTAGGTAGTACTCAGGTGTCAAAACACTTTGTTCAGTACAGTTCACACTATGAGAACCCTGAAGACACATTTAAAATAACTGCTCAAATCTATCCTGAACTTACCTTAAAATGTCTCCATAAAGGTTGGGCATAACAAGGACATCGAACTGAGTGGGATCCTGCACCATCTGTTTAAAAAAAAAATTTTTATTTATACAATATACAAAACGGTAAACCTGACATCAGGCTAAGACTGGAAACAGATCTACACTGGACTGTTTAAGAAAGAAAACTGTGGTGCATCCAAATTGTTGCCACAGAAAAGTCAAAGCTCAAGAACATTTCATTTGTTACTTTCGATTTCACACACGGCGGCACGGTGGCTTAGTGGTTAGCTCGTTCTCCTCTCAGCGCTGGGGATTCCCGGTTTGAATTCCCATCTGGGTGGAGTTTCCATGTTCTCCCCGTATCCGCGTGGGTTTCCTCCGGGTTCTCCGGTTTCCTCCCACAGTCCAAAAACATGGATCAAGTCAATTGAGTTCTCCAAATTGCCCCATATAGAGTGTGTCTGTGTGAGTGAGTGTGTGCCCAGGGATAGATTGGCACCCTGTCCTGGGTGTATCTGCCCAGTGCCCGAAACGTTCTCCCCTGGATGGGCATGGGGAACACCCCCCCCACGACCCTAATGGAGGATAAAGCGGGAGATAATGAATGAATGAATGGATTTCACACACACATTTACTCTCTGTGGCGGCACAGTGGCTTAGTGGTTAGCACGACCGCCGTGTCCGGGTTCTCCGGTTTCCTCCCACAGTCCAAAAACATGGGTCCAGGTCAATTGAATTCTCCAAATTGCCCCATATAGAGTGTGTTTGTGTGAGTAAGTGTGTGCCCAGTGATAGATTGGCACCCTCTCCTGGGTGTATCTGCCCAGCACCCGAAACGTTTTCTCCTGGATGGGCATGGCGAACACCCCCCCACCCCCCAATAGAGGATAAAGGAGAAGATAATGGATGGATGGATTTATTCTGTCTTTCACAACAATGGGAACATCAGTATATTTAACATTGACAAGTATCACCATGGATTTCAGACATCCTAACAGTAGCATCAGTATTTATAAATGTATTAACACCTACGTTGAGGCACACTGTGTCCAGGTACATTTCTGTAAATTTAACATCCTTGTAGTTTTCAGCCACCTCTCTGCATTTCCTCAGGAACAGCCCATCAGACATTCGCCTAAAGGACAGCAGGCAAATCATTTATAATTAAAAATATTGTGCAACCTTAAGCTGGGATATTCTAACTGAGATGGTTCTAAAACACAAAGGACAGGTGACTTACATGATATTGGCCTTGTGTACAGCTGTAACACTGGCTCTCTGGTTATTCCTGGCATACTCAAAAGCATACTCAGCAATGCGCCGACTGGCGTCTTCTGTGATCAGCTTAATACTCTGCACTACTCCATCCACAATCTGTGAAAAAGCAACAGGAGAGCGTCAAACAAACAGCTCCAGCAACCCACATTTCTGCTGGAGTCTAAACAGTGGAAACAGAGGAGAGAGCTGCTTCTCACATTACCTTCAGCTTTTTAGATATTCAAGCCCAACACTGTGCCATTTGACACTTAAACAGGACACAGGGGAGGTAGAGGAACATCTAATCGTGGAAGCTAAGGGATTTTTATAGACCCACCGACCTACAATACAGCAGGCTTACAGCATATTTTACCTACCTAAATAAAAACACATCTTTGGAATCCTGAATTGGAAGCTGGCCGAGAGAACAATAAAAACGAAACAGACAGAGTAGGTGTAGGACTAATATGATAAATCTTGAACTTGTACTGAGATAAGAAAGAAAGCAGCAGCTTAACGTATGGACTTGTGTTGTTCTCTCACTTGTGAGTCTTTTTAAATAAAAGCATCTGCTAAATGTAATATAAATATTTGCTCCATCTCAGACTTGAACTTGCTGCTATGCCACTGCACTGCCCTTAAATGTGAAATCTCTCTGCCATCACAGATAACATACCACATGTTCGATGCCACTGTACTCTCCCTCTGTGTTCTCTCTAATGGTGACCAGGTCGACATCTGTGTAAGGAGTCTTATATCCCTCAATAGACACACAGGGGCGCACATTGGCATACAGATCAAAGGTCTTCCTTAGCAGCAGGTTCATGGAGGGATGGCCAGCAGCAATCGGGGTCTTCAAGGGTCCTGGGTGTGACACAATTACATTAATAAACAGGTATCAGAAATTATACAAAACAGTTTATATAAAACCATTAAATACCCTTCAATCCAATTTTGCTTTTGTCCATGGACTCTTTGGCTTCAGGGGGAATCATCCATTTTCCTCCAGGACCTTTGATGGCTGTGACATTTCTTTCTTCCCACTGAATAGGGACCTGTAGGTTAAACAATGAGCCAATTAGGAGATTTCAGTTTCAAGAATGTCTAAAAACACAGAACATCATCTGTATGTGAGTCTCATAGAACATGCACCTGCATAAACAACAGCAGTCCCCTGGCAAAAGCAACAACAAAATGATTTCTGCTCTCTGCTTACCTTTGCTGCCTCAAATATTTTTATTACTGCAGTGGAGATCTCTGGCCCAATTCCATCACCTGGAATTATTGTTACAGTCTGGAGCTAGAAAGTAAATTTTAAAAAATTATTTTATGTTACAGAACTATTCTCCTTATCATTATATGAACAGTAGCCCTTAATTTAATTGATTTGGCCTCTGTCAGGTTCAAACAAGATGTCTTTATAAAGATTTAATACATTTTTAATCATAATACTAATGAATTACTGTGCTGCATGTAAGCGTTGCCAACCAAATAAATACAGACAGCATTATAGTTTAGTGAAAACTTAGAATTCTTAATGGAAAATAAAGCTGTACTTACTCCTCTGGAAAATGTTCTTGGTTGTGTTTGGCTTTGCAGTGCTCCCATAAGACGGGAAACCTAAAAATCAATAACAAATATTATTAATTGTGATGATAAATCAGGGATGCACATAAGCAGTGCACATGCACGGTCAAAATTACAAAGCACATGAAGAATTACAGTGTGAAGCATTTTTGCGCAGCATTATGTTTGGTTTTGTTGACAGACAGACTGAACCAGAAAGACAGGTGCTTTGTGATTTACTGATTTGCTAGTCTGTGTGCTCATGTAGAGCCACTGCCAGTCCTAGACAGGCCCTACAGTACCTTGTAACAATAAAAGTACAAAATACATAGATCTCATACACATTGCCAGCCAAGTATTGCACAGATACGTATTTTAACAATATAAATATAAAATTTAACAATATTCTTTTATAGACTTTTCTATAATATGCAGCTGCATTAATGCAAGTTAAAATACCCTATCAGCACAATATCCTAATTTTGCTTCTCAAAACAAAGGCCTTTTATTTTAAGCTGACATGAGCATGGTTTGTTTAGGAGGAGCAAGTAACGCATGTCTGAGCAAGCCAGTAATGGCACACCCTACAAGAAGGAAACATTAACACAATTATGTACTGTTTCCAATCCTCGATAACATGTAACCTGTTTAACATAAACTGACTGGCCAACAAAACATCAAGATTAGTTTTTTTTATTAAATGGAGATTTAATAGTTGTCATTTTTCTACCTGGAGCACTTAACCTTAGGTGAGGTGTATGTTTAAAAATGCAATTTAGTATCCTCAATTTACCCACAAGCATGTTTTTGGATTCGTGAAAGACCCAGACATATCCAGACATATTAAGTATCCACACAGAAAGCCCTCTGTTCACAAAATGAACATTTTAATATTTTCATTCATTCATTATCTTCCACTTTATCCTCTATTAGGA